>OY365744.1:24659958-25217074 GCA_959347395.1 Mechanitis mazaeus
TTGCAAAACAAAAACACAATACTATAAAAATAAACGAATCACAAAAACAATATAACTGGCGGTAAAACTTGTCAAATTACCGGTGAAGTCGAAAACTTTCAAGCACTTCGAACACGACTCGACGACGATATCAAATTTTCGTTGTGAAATTTGATATATGTACTGTTTTAAAAGGACGCGGCAACACGGCACACGACCGGCGGCGTCGAGGCGACGACTGACGTTCAGTGTTCACCCACCACTGGCGGCTATCTCCATCCCACTCCAATACGCATGTCCGGAACTAGATCCCTTAGTTTCCATTATTTTCTTTTTATAATTCCATTCAATAAACAAATTAGTATCATGCAATCACTAAACACAACATGTGAGAAGCGAGCGCTGCAAGGTCGACGTGATTGTGCAAACGGCGTTACTCTCAGCTGCCCTTCTTATTCCACACCTGTTTGAGATGGAGAGATAATAGCCACGAAACTATTGTTTTTTCTGTTTTTTAAATAAATATTGCAACGCTAAATTTAAAGTGACACATTGAGTAAGGCTGAAAATATTTCTATAATTAATATTTTCTTTTCTTTAGGTGAATTGTTGAAACTCAATGCAAATTTATTAATTGGATAACTTTCAAATGGTCCTAATTAATTAATGGTTAATCTGTACTTTGTGTTGTCTTTACTTTCACTGCTCGTAGGCTGATGAAAGTAAACATTGTCAACGATACAATAGGACCAGTGTTAGCCACAGACACTTTCATATGATTCATACTAGTAGCTAACTACATGACATTCTTGACTAGTTTTCGATATTACATAATATTTTAATTTAAAAAAAATCCATAACTCTACTCATCTTAAATAGTGCTCAAATGTTTTCTTACATTGAAACATCGTTTAATTGCTGCTTCCAGGATTTTGTTCTTGATGACTCACGAGAACGTAAGTTTAGTAGAAAATAGTCCATTATCAATATTTTAGCGTAGATTTGTTGATAAGGAATGATTGCATATAACTGTTGCAAAATATTTTTTATTTATTTAGTATTCTATTACCTTAGTTTATAAATTATAAACAAAAATGTTTTAGTGTTTATTTGTAGTTATATATTGTGATATTATTGAAGGAAATATAATAAAAGAAAGCCATAAGCCTTTTATGTTATAATATTATAAATATATTTCAGTATTTAATTTATTATTAAAATATCTGTCTGCGGAATAATAAAATTACAGCGAACAATGCGGATACCGCTGTCAATGATTAAAATGATTTGTCTGTTGTGTTGAACACGACAGTGCAGGTAAAAGTATTACAATTTAAACCATTTTTAATGGATATTGTATTGTGTAATAGCACAATATTATTATAATAATGTTACATTTACCAACAATTACCCAAAATATGTATCAAAAGTGTCATCCCGTAAACCCTAAGTCAGTGTAACATCGACCGAGGACAAGCAAACAGCCATCGTGTTCTGCAAACATATCACAAGCGCCTCGTGCGCCGAGGGCTAAGCTGTGTTTACACGACCTTATTGTATTTAAATATCCTCGAAAGCGTTAAGATGTTTTTTTATTAATCATTAAAAAAAATAATGGATGAATAACTTGTGCAAGAGTCCCATAATTCTACATATTTTCTTAAACCTATCTATATTTTTTGCCTATATGGAATCAAAACGTCAAACTCATATGTAAAATGTCCAGATGCCCCGTCTCATAGAACTATCCAGTACCACTCTCTCCAACCACTCAGACTGTTGGTAGTCGTGTTTGTAAGTTCTTGTCGTATTTACACAACATTCCGTGAATGCATTTCAAGTGCAAAAGTTTTATAGCTAAGTAAGTGTGAGGATATCGACACCAGATGTTAATATTGATTTTGAACTATGTAATAATAATACTTGGACGTTATGTCGTAAGTCTATAAACTTATCGTATTTGCATTATATAGAACAACATCTAGGTTTAAAATCGTAATTACATTCTTTCATTCATCTGTAGGTTAATAAGACGTATTATAAATAATTACAAAAAAAAAACGCACGGATATGTCACCGTTCGTTATATTAGGTATCGTAATCTGTACTAATATTATAAAGCTGAAGAGTTTGTTTGTTCGGTTGAACCCGATAATTTTCGAAACTAATTTGAAAAAAATGAATATAATACGACAAACAGGTTCATGAGGAAGCTTTCTCAATATCTTAATAATAAATAAAATCGTTCGTCCGCGGGTGAACAGTCTACAACGGCTAGTTCATTACATAGTAATTAATATATATCTTAAATAACATTGTTACCATTTAAAATAAGATGCCAATAAAGCAAAAGTTAAATAACATTCTATAATTAAAATGTATATATAAACCTAAAGAGTTAATATATTTTTGTGACATCAATCTTTTTAAATATCAAAAAAATAAATGGAGGCGTTTATCATCGCTACCGACAATTTCGATGATCTATGGCCTGGAAAAATTATCATAAACTACCCCCATTACGCCATAAAGCGATAAATATGTTGTAAAACCATAAAGAGGGCAGACAGCCATCACATAAATTGTTCAGAATTGTCCCACTTTGCAACAACTATCGTAACGTTGTAAAGAATCTTTTTTATTTAAGGGAACTAACATTTCGGTGATTTCATGGTAATAAACGTCTGTAGAACTATGAGCGATGTCGAGTGACGCGCCGATGGCGACCCCGGCCTGGACGAGGGGTCGCTCCTATCCGGGGTTTATTTGTGCTGTCAAAGATTTGTTCCGGTCAAAGCGTTCGTTTGCCTGCGTTACTGATTTCGTAAGCATCTTGTGATATATTAAATAAATAGAGTATATTGGACCCTTTTACAATTGAAATATAAATTAATATAAGGCAATATATAATATCATATATATAGCTTTTGATTTCGTGGAAAAAAGGGATATTTATAAATAAACTAAAAAACAAAACCAGACCGTGGCCACTCATGATGACAAATGGTAAATTACATATATTTCTTGATGTATTCAAGAATTTTAATAACTAATTCACCCACATAAAATAATTAATTCTCCCACGTTAATTATTTACGTCTTATCTTTAATGACTAAGAATAAATATTAAATCAAATAACCTCAATTCAATGAAGACCAATTAGATAATAATGAATTATTGTTTAACGATGGCATTAGAGAGGGCGTCACTTTCTGATAACTGCAATTCACCCTTGCATTATTTTAAAGACCGTATTTCATTAATTTCACTCTTAATAGTATCGAGGGTTGGTCAACTTAATTAACTAAGATATATTAATTATTAAACAAAACTTTTAATATTAAGATAAAAAAATATAACAATATATATACTCGAAGTCTGTCTGTTAACAAGTCTGGACAGTTATGGTAAAAGTTAAATCTGTGTAAGATTTAACAGGAACGTTCATAAAAATAAAGTTTTGTCTCGTTCGTTATTCTTTCATTGAAGTTAAATTTCTTATAACTAGATAAAAGAAGTCTAAAGAAAGTGACAATTAGCTATGCACTAAAGTCTATTGTGTCAACCGAACTCGCTACAAATTATATTATAGGACGCACAGACGAACGACAACAATATAACATATAGACAACATTGCTTTTTAAAAAATATGGCCTCCAAATTTAATTGGTTCAATTCGTATTGGAAAATTCAGTTTTTAAAATATAAATAGTTTTAAAAACGTTTTTAATAACAATAGTATTTGTCAATTAAACTATAATATATTATAATGTAATTTGTACGGTGTTGTTAGTCAAATAAGAGAAATGAAATTATTTTTAAAATTTTATTTTATTAAAAATATAAATTATAAACCAACACATTTTAAGCAGATTATTTTAAATAATAATAAGACATTAAAAGTTAGTATTCTCATACAGACATCAAAATAAATATTTAACATTAAGAACTGAAACGAAAACAAGACAGTTGATATAAAATTAGTTTATTATTCTTATTTAGTTTTTTTTAAATATAATATAATGGAAATATTTCGACATTTACACAACGCTTATCCAGTGCCCATAATAAGTGCTAAGTGATAAGCTTCTTAAAACATTTTCTTTTGTAAGCAATAAACAAAAAAATATAATAATACGTATAAAAAATCAAATATTTTTCTATTTAGAGAATCGAGCATAAAACTCAGAGTTAAGGAAACTGTATCCGTCAGTCGTCCATTGCCATTAATTAGTATCAGTCAAAACTGTCTTAGTAGTTGTATCACTCAAAGAAAGGTCTTTAGTCTGCGTCGCACAGACTTGCAGTCATTGTTAAAATACAATGCAATGACTAGAAGCTCACATTGTGCTGCGGTTCTTTTCTCTGACAGTTTTACTTTTAATAAAACAGGTGAGACATGATGCATAATGAAACAATGTAAGATACTACAGCAATGGAGACACAATAATAATAAAAATAAATAATTAAATAGTTTTATCACAAATGTGTATGATATGAATATTAATTCGTGTTTCTTCTATATTTCGGAGATATGTTAAGTTTTAATTAAATTGTGATATTCAGTGAATCAATGGAACCTCCAGAAGGGGTCTTTGTTACCTGAGAGAAGCGAATTCATTATAAGAGTACCCTTTTAAGATAAATAGTCTTAGCACGCTATTATTGTTCTTATAACAATTACATAAGAACTAAAATAGTTTACCAAAGTATTAATACTTTGCGTGTACGAGCCGAATATAGTAATTATAAGTAGATGTCTCATTTGCTTTCATCAGTATCTGGAGCTTTGATAGTTGTAAAAATTACACAAGTTGTCAATGTAAGTTGATCTGTTAATTAATTTAACAATTTTACGCTCCATTTAAAGAATAAGTATAAACTGTTCACAATGAACTTACCAAAAATGCCATCGTTTCAAATAAGTCCCTTACCTGAAATATAAAATTTTAATAATTAAATAAAAACATTAATTTATAAATAAGTTTACAAAGTCTTGAAGTCAATTTAAAATTCAATCTCATTGAGCGCCTTCTCTTTTGTATATAGCAAGCAGACGGAGTGCTCATGTTAGGAAACTACGGCTAGGCGCCTGTCGGTAACAGCTAGTCCAGTGGCCACCTATAGTATTAAAAGTATTCACTCGAAATTGAGCTGTATTGCTTGAACGGAGAGCGTCGAATATGTATACAATAATAACTATTTAACTTGTAGAATGGAAGGGATGCGGTTTAAAGTTGGAACATTAGGTAAATGACGTTCTAGAATACCTCCTTTAGTATTTTGAATGAATTATGAAATTGAAATATGAAAAATAAATATCATTTCATACATTGAGTTCTAAAAATTAAAAAACTAGACGACTTGACACCAATCTTTTTAAATAGTTTTCTATAAAATAAAAACTTGTCAAACAAATTGTAATTTAGTTATTTATTTAAAATCGTAGTCGTTTTTGAAAAATATAAAAAAGTAATTGAAGTCCTTAATTAAAGATGTCGTAGGCCGGTCACGGGTCAAGGGTGCTCGCAGACGGAAAAATAATGGTTGACGCAAGAAAGTCTAGAGTTATAAATGAGAGACAGAATATTATAAAATATAATAAGTTTTGTTGCGCTCAAGCAACCGCTGTAAGTTGAAAGAAATCTCATGCTCTTCTCTTTTATCACAATGATGTTTTATAAAAAGATTTCTTTTTATTAATATTGTTGTTATTACTTACTGGCAGCTTTGCAACGAGAAGTTTTCTTTTAAGAAAAGAAATTAGACGACGTTTAAGATAAGTAGCACATGCCATTTTCATCGAACGTTTACTAAGTCACGTCGATTGTTAATAAAAATATATAAGAAGATCTACATATTGACTATGTAAGGATTAAATTAATAAAGCGAAGAATGATTCAAATATCTCACATTACTGTTAGAGGACTAACCAAGTTTTTTTTATCTTAAATAGATCCTGATGTTTTCTTTGTATCTTGTAAAATAAATGTCTAATATTTATCTCAAAAGCAGTATTTATTTCCTAGAATCACTATTTTGTATGGTGCCTGTATGCCTCCATACATAAATGTCACTCTTGATAAAACGATCAGCATTTGTGTGACGAGGAGAGGGGTCTTTGAGGAGCCTAATTGAAACAAATATTTGCGAAAGAATACATGGTTCTGGCATCTTGGGGTGGAATAATAATAGTATTGATAAAATGTATCCATAGAGGAACCAATATCAAACTGTATTGGACAGACAGACTAATTACTTTAATAAATATGTAATTTATAAGCACAATATCATTTTCCTCCATGGAATTACTACTTACATAAAAAGTTTCAAGTTAAAACTGAAATAAATAAGAAAATCGATCTATGAATATACTAAAATCACTAAATATAGGAAAATTATATTTTACAGTATTTAATGATATTATTTGAAGAATAATAACATTTACAATATTTAACTAAGTGTGACCCATCTTTATTGTAGCTTGAGTAAAGTCACTTCACTTCAGTAAGCAATGAGGATGACTGCTGCAGCTGCCACTAATTAATTATGTTTTCTTATAAGAAACAGAATTTACAATTAGAAACAAAATTACTTTATTCAGTTACTTATTATATAAAATGCATGAGATTTTAAATTAATAAATCTATAATTATTATATTCTGACACAGACACACAACACAACCCACGTATGTAGAGCTAATATTATTACATTAGTGATGAAGATTAAACAATTTTTTTAATACGTATAAACAATACTCAAAATTAACTCAAATATGTTTTTAGTGAGTGATCGTACTCTCTGCCACTGAGCCTGGAGTCAGTGATATTCAGTTACTTCAGAGATATTTGTCGACCTAAATTCCTATGAAATTAGTTTTGATTGGAAACAATCAGTAGTTATTGTTAGATAATAAATAGCTTTTAGATAAGACTTTATTAATAATAAACTCGCTGCCACTAGGTTTCTCTTGTTTATTATCAATCTGTTTTATTGGTAGGAAAATTTCTCCGAGATGAGGATTTACCGATATAAGTTAAGCATGATAATAAAATGACAAAAATATTATTATTAATATATTTTATTTAAAATTATAGTTTATTAATAAGTAACAACAAGCTCTGTGTACTCTTAGTATCAAGGGGCCAGTATGCAAAACGTTACATAAATATCTGTTTATAATTTATAATTGAGTAAAGTTGGTCGAACACCTGAGTCCAAGTTGGAAAAGTTTCTTCAGCGCAGCCAGACTTGAATCTGAGATTGCGTTTTGTTTTATTTATTTGTTTTATTAACTGTTGTTGTAAGTATGACACTTTTATTTACGGGTTTTATTTATATTAATATATATACTTATATATATAGTATAGTTCAACAGAGAAAATGATATTTTGTCTATGGAATAAGAATTCAAAGAACTTCTGTAATTTGCTACCGATACAATAAGAATAGTTTATAAATATGAAGTAAGACGATGAAATTCTCAAAACTGAAAAATAACAACGTAACGACATTCACATTAAATCTAGACTTCAGAAAAATTAAATTATTCCTATAATTTCATATATTTAATTCAAGTCATTTAGATTTCTGAATGAAACTCCCAATCTCTATTTACTATTTAGCTTGGGTGTGTGCGTGTGTGTGTGCGTGCGTGCGTGCGTGCGTGTGTGTGTGGTTATAAAGATTTACTGAATTGATTATAAATTATTTTTTAAGGATTTAGAGTTATATTTATAGTAAAAGTAGGTACTATTTGATAAAGTAATTTTTTAATTACTTTATAATAAAATATATATTATAGTTATTCGATTGCTATCTTTCAAATCTCTTTCTCTCTCCCCCTTCCCTCTTTCTCTCCTTGTGCAATTGTATAGTAGTAAGCTCTGCCTTTCTTTTTTGTCGCCTATTTCCACTTTAACACTATATTATAATTAAACTTAAAATTATAAATATTATAACCTTTTTATTATAAAATTACTATCATTGAAAAGAAATATCATAGCCTTCAATATATACACTTTAAAAAAGGGCCAGTGGAAAAATAAATTATTTATATTTTTTTATAAAATAAATATAAACATTTTTAATCTATTCGTTTAAAGATATCAACAATAATTGTGAACTATTCAACTATGAGTACAGAAATATCAATAATATTAATAATTCAAACTAATCGACAAACAAGATTCTAACTTGAACGGATAGAAACTACCCCCAGGCCCCAACACTCCATTAAACTATTTACAGCGAACCCTTCACTTAGCACATTGATAGCCTTCTGTAGAACTATGAGTATTAACTATAACACTTACAGCTTTCAGACTCTTCATCTCAGTGAGAACAGTTTTCATTGAGATCTGATTAACATCTTATACTTAGTCTATTAAATTTTGATTATTTAAATATATTTAGTAAACTTATTTAGTTTCTTATTTAAGCATTTTTTCTGCAATTGAAAGTACAAATTGTGCATAGAGAAAGTGCATATTTAACTTAATACTGTCTCCCACTCAAGGGTAACTGGCAGAGATCTCTTAAAGAGATGAGGTGATCCTCTGTATATTTAGTTTTATTTTCTGTGTATATTATTTTCTTTTATAGTGTTCTTGGTACATAAATAAATATAATAAATATAAAAATCTCTAATAAGTGAATGCTCAGTGGCTGTAACTCAAGCTTGTGTGTCTGTGGAAGTAGGTACGTTCCTCTTGAATTTTTTAGGATCTGGTGGTATATGTGTATTATTAAATGTGGATAATTTAATGAAAAAAAAGTTTTTTTCAGTGATTCGAACATTTTATGTTTACTTACTCAGAATTATAACTTAAAAGCTTTCAGTGACATGAATAACTTTACGTATATGATGCAAGTAGGAGGTAATATTTATATAGAGTATTATATTATATAAATTACGTACATTTTAATGAACAGCTCATAATGAATGCACGCTGTTAATTCAGTGATAGTAATTAAACACATTAGCACACTGCATACTAAATTTTGTATTTAATGTTCCACAGCTTAAATGTTAACTTATTGAATATTTACATTTTATTATATATTATTTATATATTGGCAATTATAAGAATGAATGAAACTATTTTTAAACGAATATGGCGCAAATTATTATTTATATTATATATTTTTTTCCCAGTATTTTGAACGTTACTAAACTCCAGGTCATACTTATTTAAATCTAATTTAAACAGGATATAATAGTTTTTAGCCTCAATGTCAGGTACGAGTGGGCGGCTTGCGCCATGTCCGGCCAGCTGCCTCTGAGCCTCACAACACATCGATTATTAATACAGATAGCATGTTGTCTGTCTGCTCATTTACGTGAACATTGCATACATATAATACGATAGTCATATAATTATGATAGTATTGTGTCCAAAATATACTGTAATTCAGAGGTATGTTGGTCGGTGGTAGGTTCGGTAAGTGTGGTAGCATTTTCTATATTTAGATGTTGCTAAGGCGTTGTCTAGATATAAATAACTCTAAATATTCTAGAGTCTAATAGGGTCTAAACATTTCGGAATATTTCATTAAATTAAATATAACGAGAAACAAATTGATACACTTAACTTAATTTACTAGATTTTATCATTTATATTACCATAAAAAAATTTAAGATAGCCACAAACACCCCACCAGACAGACAGGTTTAGATCAGTAGTTCCAAACCTCTCACGCCCTTTTCTAGTCTCTGGTCACGAAGTCGCGGGAAACGGCTAGTTAAATACAAGTCATATCTAGCTACTGTATACATCTACAGCTACAATCAGTATATAATATCATTCTGAATATGAGCAATGGAATTCTTGAATGTAATATGAATTCTTCACGTTCCGTGTGCATGTATAATATAAACTGTCAGCCGTGCCCCGGTTTCACTCTCGTATACTACAACTATTCATACGTACAGCCTGCGTCATGAACCTACCTGTCATAATCAGATATCAATGTTCAAGTAATTTCAAAGTGTAGCGCCTTTAAACAAACTAACAAATTGTGCCGCTCTATAATATTAGTATATATATATATAACAATATGTGTGCTGTTGGTTACAATACATATCAGTAAAGTATCGTACTGTTTTAGTGAAATTAACTTGTGAGTTGTAAATAATAATTAAGTCATACAATTCTTAGACTACAATGTCGTGTTTTAGTCGTATTTAAACAATGTAAGTTACACTTCTATTAAATGCTTTCAGTTTAAGCGCCATGATACATTTAATTATTATGGTAAGTAATAAGATATACTAGTATATTACAATGAAATGAATACAGAGGTAGTGTTCATGTATCGTCAACTCGTCAAGTATATCAAAAGAATTTAAAAACTCAGGGCGTTTAAGTAAATATACCAGACACATAAAATAAAAAAAATATATAAAAAAGGTTGCTTTCTACATTCTAAGTGATCTTACCACTTCATTAATACATAAAAACGTCCAATTGTGTGTGTGTTGTGTGTGTGTGTACGTGTGTATGTGTTGATGTGTTTGTGTGAGCATCTACCATCCAGAGTTGATGTAGGTCACATCTCTGCGACCGGCATACATTGTATTTGGATTACTTATTAAATAACATGCAACCGTCTTATTGATTTTAAACAATCATTGACCTCAAATGATTCTGCACATACATACATACATTCATACATTGTATTGCATTGTGTATGGACATTAATGACTCCTGAATACGATTTAACATAACTATAAAACCGTTACGTACTTTTAACAAAATTCGATCATATATAATCGACAGAAAACTCGGGAAAGTCAGATTAAACAACCGTTTTTAATTAAAACTTACCAGTGTGTGAGCCTCTTAATATATAACATATATTAAGCTTCGTATTAAATGAAGCAAGTTTGATCATATTGTTAGTTTCTTTGACATGCGTGACTCGTAACTAAGCGAAGATGAAATTCCATAGCTCTTATGTTTATTACAATAATGCTTATATTCGCATTAATTGTTCGTGCTAATAATTTTCGCTTCGTGGTACAAGTTTGTCAATTTCTATGGATTAGTATTAGTTGCAAGTTGCTGACGCCCACTCACACTTTTCATGTAGCATTACGTGAACTCAACTACTGGGATATTGCAAAATTATTATATGCAACCATAGATTTATAGTACTTAATTCTCTTACGTAAATGGATATACGTCTATATCCTTTTTTACAATAATAAATTTCATTGTCATCTATAAATATTTAAATATTATTCCATTACAAGAATTTAATAAACATTAGAGTTATACAAAGTAAGTACTAGTCGAATAACAAAGGGTCTGAACACTGTATTTAAAACATGTTAGCTGTTAACAAAGTTTTAATGTACTGCGGACAAAACTTGGACACTCAAATACCACCAAAGAACCACAACGCTGCAGAATATGGCCATTTAAGTAAAAGTCATTAAGATCCTAAATGATGTTTAGTTACCAATGTTTGCGTATGTATGTACGTATGCATGTAGATTAAATAATACAATGCTGTTTGTCAAATAAAAAGTCCAACCAGAAGTTACTTGTTTTTTTAGAAGTTTTGCGAAACCAATGCAACAGCTGCATGTAGACTCCTACAGTCTGCAATACAAACGTTGCGATTTCGTCAAGCTCCGACCTCATGAATAAAGACCCCGAATGGGTTTGACTACTGGAGCAAATTGCGATAGTATTTACATGAGTACTGCAGTACTATAATTATAAATAACATAATAAAAGTTGACTTTGAGTATTTGGGTTGAATTAGGAGGAGTACGATCTAGCGGTGCCAGCGTCAGACCAGATAGTCTTTACTAAGGGTTCATATAATCTTGAAATTACTTATTAGTCTGTTGGTATTTATCAAAAGTTTTATTTTAAATCTTAAAACCAAGCATTACAGTTGGTATATACTTTTTAGCTAATTAAAAAAAAATCTAAAATATTTTAAAGGTTAAACATAATGAATATATAAGAAATTTAAATGAGAAATATAAAACAATTTAAATATAATAACAATGAATCTTTATATAAATATGACTGACACTGACACAATAACGTGAAACACAAAGGAGTTAGGCCAAAAAAAAATCCTCCCCAAAAACACTATATCTCATTACACTTACATTGTAAAAAATATCTAACTCTGTCAGCCGACTACACCTACTGAATTATACCTTAAAAAACTAATAATAAATAAAATAAAACTTATTAACTCATAGTTGTTTTGACTTGTCAAATATAACAGTGAGTGTTTCTTATACAATACTCAACTATGGCTATCTTAAAGTGTCTTGTAACCTTTTAGAGCTGGAGCCTTACAGAGGTAAGCCAGATGTATCGGAAATGTTCGAGTTAGACGCACAAGGAAACTTGTCGTTTAATAGTTTATAAAACACTTGGATTATAATGAAGTTTGTTTTAATACGTTTTGTAGCGTTTAAGGTCTTTGAAGATATATATTTACAGATATATAGGTTAATGTAAAAAGTATTTAAAATTCTAAGATTTTAGAGTAAAATCAAAGATTTACCAACTCTTCATGGGCAATCTTTCTGTGTGTTTAGTTCTGTGATCATTGTTCATTTCAAACTTTTACCATCATTTTCTTAGTTAATCTTAAGATTTTATTATTTAAAAATAATTTTTGAATCAAAATGAGTGTACATTATAAATTTTAATTGTCAAACTCTTATCAAGCAGGAAAGATTATAAGTAACATAACCTATGTAATAAACTGTCATATTCATAGCAAAAAAATATAGAACCTTCTTATGTAAATCCAAGCTATGTCGGTAAATCCTAAGACATGTCTGGTGAAACTTAATATACGACCAATATACCAGCTTTAATAGTAATATGTACTACAAGTAACTGACAGGTTATTTTGTATTTACTTAGAGTGTTTAACAACTGACAAACATTTGATAATATACAATTTTAAACGTTAGATTGTAACGTGCATTGTATTTCAAATATCAAACCTGTGCCAAGTACTCGCACAAGCACAGCTTGGCAAAAACTATAGTGTATGAGTTGTTAGTAAATTATAGGGGCTGACCCCTTTTATTACGGTTTGTTGGACTCCGACGAGTATTGGAAATTATTTTACTTCACTGTAATATATAATTATGATTCCTACTTTATATTTGCTTCGTTTTCCTATGTTTGTGAAAAAAATATTTAAATATAGATCTTAAAATATTATAAGAACAGTGCGAATGAGAAACAAGATATGAAATAAAAACAAAAAGATTGTGTTACTTGTTAACTTGTTTTTGAATTCTTTTCATGGTATACAATATATTGTTCTTTCATGGTGTATCTTCAAGCCCTATCATTTGACAGCTTTTGCATGGGTTATACATAAATATGTGATTCGCCATTTTGTAGCAGAGGTAATTTCGGATTAATAGCAATATAATCAATATAATAAATATTGATCATTTTATCATTATCATCGGAATGAAAGTTGATCTCCAAATTTCAGGTCAATCGGTTGAGATGACCTGGTTTATAATTCAGTTCAGATATTTGTCCCTCACTAACATACTAAGAGACAACGCAAGTTAAGTAAAAATGTAAAATAGTGGCGCCTGTGGCTCAGTCAATATGTATTTATTTTAATTTCCTACAATACATGAATATAGAAGAAAAACATTTGGTTAACAAATCACAGTAGACGCAATACGTAGATATAAGAGTTAATATTTAGTATGTTTGTGACTCGTCACAATAGAACTCACCAACTGATAAGTAACATGAAATGCCAGTAGCATTATTCAGAACAATAAATATCGACATACTTATAATAATTTACTAAATTATTTCAAAAGGTCAAAGGTCATAGGTAATAGTATTATACTCTTTACAAGTAATTAATGCCTCAGCAAATGTTGTCCTGGTATCTAATCATATAGGTGCAATTCTGATTCTTAACACACAGTTATAAAACAAAATGGCACCAGCCATTGACGAATTCAGTGACAAACATAAGCACAGAAATACTCGATAAATAAATATCTAGAGATCAATCAGAGATAATAAATATCTTACGTATAATATAAAATAAAGATTTGATGATAAAGTTTGAGGAAGTGACCAATTTATTCATTGCATACGGCAGGTCAACGACCTCTCGGAGATGTTTCCCACTTCTTGTTCTTTACATTTGATACAAATTCTACACAACATATGTATAATATGTTAAGTTTACTCACTGTCTGCAATTGCACTAAATCCAAGCTACAATTGAGACTAATAAAAATGCAATTCTCGTTGTACGTGTATCTGTTCAGTGTACGGAACCCTTGAATGTTGCTCCGGTGCATTGAATACCTAATGCTGTTTACTTGTCTATTTATTTAAATTTACTCCACACGGAAGACAACAGCTAAATTAGATTCTTTAGACGTATACATTGAGAAATATCACAGACTACTGATACAAAGTTACCGATTTCAAACACCAAAAGTATACAAAATAAGTATATAACACAAGTGTGCCTCATACTATATCATATAACTATATCATATAACCACAAACCTTTATAACCATTCAATACACGTCAATCATTTCTTGAATATGTTATATATGACATAGAATTTTGAGCTTTAAGCCGATAAATAACAATTGATTAGGTGTTTCGACAGTCGCACCTGCCGCGGTCACGATCTACCTCTTGGTTCAGTAAATTGCAGTTACGACAGGTTCTAACTGATTATGTCCATCATTTCATAACTGTAGCCTTCGGAATATGTTATTTTATATGTATGTCCGACTTTTCTGTTTATAAATTGTTAATATTCATATCTTCGCTTAAGAAACCAATATTAAAAAGTTTTTATTTTTGTTTCCAAAAAATGATTACTGGCTATAAGATCACTTTAACATTAAATTAACATACCTGTATATTAAACGACGACGTCTCCACGTTCTTCTTCTCGGAGCCCTTTCCAGTGAAGAAGACAATGCTCGTTCAGTCGGTCTTTGAACATTATTTCTCTCCTCCGTGTGCCTCGCACTCTCCAGAAGTATGGCGGTGTACTTCGTTATCAACATTATTAGGCATAATCACTTCAATGTTCACACACACGACACTCAACTAACTCGTCTTAGACAACCTCAATTATTCCCACTTATTAATAAGTTCAAAATGCTATTAAAAAGCAGGTAAATATAAAAAAATAAAACTGTGTGGACATGTAGTAGACTTATCCATAGTATGTATGTTCAGATTCAAACATCGACTAAAGAGTGGTTTGAAGTGAAACGACTAAAAGCAACATGTGAACAGTCACGCTCACTGACCACCATCATAATGTCCCTCCTAACAGGATATAGTGAATTATGCACTCTCACAGCGCTGGCTGTGGTGGTGCATTAAAATATTGACCGTCTTATAATTGTATACAATTGTTATTCTTCCTGTGTCAGTTTTGATATAGTGGAAAGGTTTATATTTGTTAATGTTTGTAACGAATAATTTAAAAACTGCTCGACCGATTTCATAAATTCTATCATCATTAGGATGCTTCATTGATTCCTCAGTAATATAGGTTTTATTAATGTATGCCTATAATCTTAAATTTGCTGATTTCCTAAGCGCTGGCGCTGGTCTTGAGCTGGACATGTGGCTAGTCGCGGCTGGAACTGCGTGTCACGAATAGCCACTTAATAAAACGATATAAAAGAAACTAGCCCAAGTTTTATGGAATATTATTAAATAAAATAACTATTCACTTTAACCTATGAGAATTAATACTGAATATCATCTGCTGTCAAAAAGACATTATTGACAATCAACGCTTTTGCGAAACCGCTGTCAATTGTGCAGACTGCAGAGAACAATTAAGAAACAAAACAAGAGTCATTGACCTGCGTTATATTTCTCTAAATAAACCTCTCTATAAATAGCTGCAGCAATAGATGTTATATGGCCCAAGGCTGGCTTTATTAGCCTTTCATCGTAACATGAACTAAATATATTAGTCTAATAACTTATATTTTTTATGAAATTGATTGAGTTTTTATCATAAATATTAGGGCAGAAACACTTCACAAGTGACGTAAATGATTGCTTTGTTAAGAAGTAAACACATTTTAATGATGGTATAGACGTACTGGTATACGTACTTTTAAGCTTAATGATTTAACATTAGAAGTTACCAGACCGTGTTGCAAGCGCTGGTCGGTAACGGATAACTTTATCTTAGATCTTCTGGAGATAATTGAAAGACAAGATCCCTGTTAGCGGAAGTAATTTATAAAACAAACAACGCATGAACATAACTTACCATAATATCAATGGGAGTCAACAATAATAATCTTTAATAATAAAAATATTTAATAATTTATATAATTCAGTTATGTCAATCAATAAATTCACATTTATATTAAATGAAATGTTATAAATGTTTAATACAGGATATTAAAACCTTCAATCAGAGGTATAGGCCTCAAGTTCGAGGCCACAGTACATATACCAGTATGCAGCGACTCACAGCTCTTATATGGAAAATCCACTTCATGAATTGATATTTATCTAAATCCTAAAATGGTCATCGATTACGAGCGATGACAATATATCTGAGCTTTACCTCACATATAGTATATATAATATTATATAAAAAATAACTCTTCATAATACATACATATTATCGTTTCATAATAAGAAATATAATATTTACGAGGAATGCTGACACCAAATAAATATTATTCTGTCAACAGCGTAGTATAAATAAGTTAGACTTCAAGAGATATCAGCAGTTTAGTGACTTTGTAAACAATTCAATGTATCAAATTAAAAGCCTTCGTAGAATATCCCATTGAAAGAACTTCGCTGATATAATATGATATTTATTTTTCAAATATAATATTATTTTATAATATATTTTAATACAGCTACAAGAATGCCATGGCACTGCGCCAGGCACTCTTGTAAATAGTGGAATTGTCAAGACAGTATCATCGCGAAATAATGAACACCTGAACTCTGTGACCCATCGTCTCAACACAACACTCTTCATATATTTACTGCAATACTCGCCTGGGGGTGTATTTCACACGTTTAAGACATTATATAGAATATTGACAATGTACAGTTTTGTCATATAATTGACTCATATTGATAAATGTTAAATTTGTTTGTTGTAGGTGTGATGTACTTTATACTTATCTGTTATTGATAGATGACGAAGTTACAAGAACAATAACTTGTGGGTGTTGGTGAGATCATCATTTATACATATACACGGAAATATAATGATAAATAAATAAATTAATGTGAATAATTAATTTGGATTAAAAAAAATTTTTTTTTTACAATATCTCATATTATTTTAAAGAGTTAGTTTTCACTAAAAAGTAATATTAATTTGACTTGACACTTGTTAATGATCACAACCGCACAGACTGTGAAGACGAAAGTTTACTTAATACTGTATTTTCGCAAAGCACGATCGCGCTAACTAATCGTCCGAACGGAAACATCGGCGCCGGCGCACTGACTCGAACGCTTAACGTGCGTACGCGCAGGACGAGTTCAATTTCAACTTGCTGAATGCATTTTGGATTTCTTATTATGTCGACACGATTAATAATTTCGAATACCGCAAAGGGTGGATGGCCTCTGGTACAAACAGTCTAGTTATATTAAAGTAATTATATATATACTTACTTCTATCTATAAACATCAATTCGTCGAAACCTTATTTTTTTTGCAACATATGCAGTCAATAAAACAATAGGATTATTGTGTAGTGAGTCGTGGAACGTTTTGTTAATGTATTACAAAAAAATTAAAAGTACCTTTATGTGTATGTGTAGTATATTTTTTTAAGTATTTGTATGTTACTTTGTTAGTGACGGATGGTAACCTTTTTTAAATAGTAACCGAAAATTCATGATAGATCCCTTCTACAACAAAGCATGTGATTATCCATACATCATATATCCATGATCTAAAAAATCTCAGGTCATGGATGCTACATTTAGAATAACAATTATTAAAATAAAAACCACAAATAAAGAAACAGCTTTAAACAAGGAGGAGATCGCAAAGAATATAAAAAAATACAATGCGATTGTATGTAAAACAGGCATTATCTCTGTTTTCATCTTATCTTTTATCCAATATTTTTTATTTTAATGTAAGCTGTACTTTGCAATATTAAAAAATTAGATGTGTTAGTAAGAAAACTATTAACATAATTTTTCCACAGATCTTAATTACATGTATTTATTTGTTTTGACCGTCTTCCGGTGAATATGTGCAAAAATGGTCAGAAACAACGTCATCATATCTCAACTTTGTAATAAGGAAAAACGTAAAAAAGTCAAACGAAGTCGGCCTAACCCTTTGATGGCATTGTCGACGCTCTCCCTCCGATATTGCAATAAAACCCTATCCTAAAAAGGAAAGCTATCTCAAAAATGGTATACAACTTTCCTCTTCAAAGGGATGGGAACGCTATATGGAATAATGTTATCTGGACATAACCTTTTATAGTCATCAGGTCGTAGAGCAAAAAGGTCTAAACGAGTTGTTTATTACACTGAATAGGACACTAACGTCCCGACGAAAGTAAAACTTATATATTGAGCTAAATGCTTATGACCTCATAACAATTTTATTACAAAGTTATGTTACCAAATAAGAATAATATATTTTTAATTTAGAGATAATTGTCAAAAAAAAATCTAATGCGATCAATCTATGAATATTATAAAATGAAGTCCCTTCGCCATATCTGTCCGTCTGTATGAACACGATAAACTACCAAAACAGATTTTTATATGGTTTTCACAAACAGATTCCCGATGAAAGTTAACATGTATCTCATTTTTTATGTAAATTTACTGAAAGACTACTATTATTATTAACATCATCGCAGAAAATGTTTCCGATATAAATATATATTACCGAAATTGTCGCGGGCAAAGCTGAGGGTGTAAGCTAGTATAAAATATAACAGTAATTCAAAAATACAAAGAGTACAACTGACGCGGGTTACACATTTTTTTACTTTCACAAAAAGACAAATATTATGTCGTATTTTTTAAAAGCTCGAAAGTAACCGTCGCGTCGTTGTACGAACAGACTGACAAATGAGTGCGTTTTACGACTTTACCTTTTAAGTTATAAATTTATGAAGGTTACTTTAAAATAAACAGCTTTGGAGCCGCACTTCATTTATAAAGGCAACGGTTCCGTCGTTAGGTCGCACCTCAGGAGCCTATGACACCAGGCCACTGACGACTGAAGCTATTCGTTACAGCCGGCCCGCTGGCTGATTATCATCTTAATTTATAACACTGCAATTGATTGTTTCATGTTTGCAGTACATCAAGAAGGTTTAAGATAATATAAACAGTATGTAGCACCATTACAATAAAAATAAATTTTAATTCTATAAAATAAAAAATGTCGAACCAATATCATTAAATCAAATAAATGAATTTGTAAGAGTAACCATAAAAAAATAAATATATTTTTACACCAACAATATTTTTGTATAAATTGGAACAAGTTTATAATAATAATATTTAACGTATGAAATACTTTCATATCGAGAACTCTCATCCACCTTTCATCGTCTGAAGTATCCGCAACACTCGGAGTCCTGACTGACTAATGAAGCACGGCATGAATACATATTGGTGCATTAAACTGTACCAATGATGCTGCATAATTAATAACAACAGCGCTCTTTACTCCGCCAATGAGACGTTTACCACAGACTTACGATTGTATAGAACTATTAGATTTATAATGTTTATTGAATACTCGTACTCCTCTAATGATTAGGTATAAAAATATGACAAAATTCTTATTGTTTTGTTTGATATCATTCATAAATATATTTAGCTATGTTAATTTTATAAATAAAATAAATAAATATAGAGAAAAAAATATATCATCATGAACAGAAATCGAACTTGCACTACTGGGAAACCTTCATTGCGCCCATTTCATTAAACCACCGTGCCGATGAGACTAACGTTTTATAATTAAATATACTTTTAATGATGTCGTAAGTTTGTTTGTAACTTGCGTAGGATGGTGTGTCTTGTTATTCTTAACTCTACATTTTGTTCTTAATTAATTTAGCATAAGGAGTGACGTGAAATCTCTTAAAGCTTGTAATTGGTTAACATTCCTCCAACCAATTTAATAAACATCCGTCTTACAAAATGCTAAATCTTAATGTTTCCGTTTTACCACAGACCTAATAGATATTTATTAGTAATTAATACAATTATAAACGACATTAAAATAACTACTTATTATAGTCTAAGAGTTCCTCATAAATTTACTTATTTAGAACATTCAAAATTCAGTAGATTTTAGTAGTTTCATTGATCGGTGGAGTATCAAAGGCATGACGGAAATAAATGATTCAAAACCTCAATCATGTTTATTCTTTATCAGAAATGATGAGTGAGGTCAGTAGAATGATAACTCGTCCTGTGTTCATTGATGATGATGATGGTGATGATGATAACGGTAGAACATTGTTCACATTTGAAACATACTAAAAGTCAAATATAAATACCTTTTAATCTAGTACAAGTTTTTTTAAAATACAATAATAGCAAATTTACACATTTTACATTATAATATAAAATATCATTGGTGAGCTTACGAGACCAAAATATTTAAATTTTATAATAACAATAACCTCAAATAAAATACAAATTATTCAATTCACTTGTATTGTTTAATTACAATAACAGTTCAACGATAAATTTTAATGAATTTTAACGTAGAAGAGCTCATAATACATTTTCATCCCTTATTTAAATTTCAATAATTACTCACCCTTCATGGCATCGTATTACCGTTATCAATAGCTATTGTATAAGATAGGGTGCACATTATATGATTAATTGTGTCATATTATTAGAATCTATTAATAAACAGGGATACACGTAACAATTTTGACAAGTGAGCGTGAGTGTGTACCCGGTGTTATTAAAACTAATTTAGTTTCAAATTCTATAGTTTTACTTAAATTATTATAAACATCAAAGTTAAACAGGGACTGAATGTATTTATTCTACCCTAGACCCTTACGTTTACTGGTTCCTAAAATAAACAGTTATTACTGTTGGAACTCGAAACTAATATCGGAGTTACACCGCACATAACAAACAACTTAAGTTTTCTACATAAATAATGCTGTATCGTATTCGGGTCTGATACGAAATTCTGTGAGTAATGAGAAAAATCCGTGGTAGAGAATATTTTTTCTTGTTTATTTCTAAGTTCTTCATTAAGAATGGATACTACGAGTAATACCGCTTTAGTTTAATGAGTTTCAGATGTAAATTGATAACAATAAAATTTAATAGAAGCTGTTCATATATAATATTATAAATTCAAGCATATAATAATACCAGAATGTAAATTAGTTTATTAAAGTAACATTATTATATAGTTTCTAATTTACTTATATATTATATAAGTAAGAATTAATATTGGATCAAGGACAATAAAATCTGAGCAATCCTCGATGTGATTAATATCTGCGCCGATCGGCTCGGACACTTGACGGACGGTGGTATACCTTCACGTAGGGTTGCCATTTGCATATGAATATATAATAAATTAATTAAAATATGATATAATTAATCAAAAGGAAAATTAACTTAATATTAACGTACAAAAGACACATTTAAATAAAGTTTAAGATAAAAAGGTCTAGGGTCTAGGTATTTAGGAATTGTCTCTTTCCCCCTCCTTTTATCCCTTCTCTTCCTTAAGAGTAATTCCTTAAGAGCATCTGCTATTAGCCATTCTTGTCGATGATTAACTGTAACAATAATGATCAGATTTTGGCTCTCTTCTAATAATAAAATACATAAAAAAGCAATAATTGAAATCAGTAATATAAAATGTATATATTATCATTTCATACACAACCCTATATATATCGGTATGAATAAAGCATGAAGTTTTGTCTTTTCAGGTTTCTATAAGAGCAATGTTCCCGTAATTCTAAAACATTTACGTAACTTGGTATTTATGTTCAGTACAAACA
This sequence comes from Mechanitis mazaeus, assembly GCA_959347395.1. Taxonomy (NCBI): domain Eukaryota; kingdom Metazoa; phylum Arthropoda; class Insecta; order Lepidoptera; family Nymphalidae; genus Mechanitis; species Mechanitis mazaeus. The sequence goes on from OY365744.1 coordinate 24,681,991, forward strand.
CATGTGAGTGATGAGCAGAAAATAATACATGTATTGGATGTAGATATTTTGATAAAAGAGCTATTAAAAATAAAAACATTTTTATATAAACCAACAGGCTTCCATAATAAAACTATTAATTCTAATAAGTGGTAGTCCTGTATGCTATGGTATTTATGAGGTGGTATCACCACCATTAATTGATGACAAACAAACAGTAACCTTTAACAAACTAACATCGTATTCTGCACTAAAGTCGCTGAAGATAAAAGTTTCCCGAATAGAAGAATCAAACTTCTATGTAATTGAAAAATGTAAATATAGAATTTTCATTATTCAAATGACCGGTCCTGTTTCTATAATAGATGTCATCATTAACTAACTCCTAGTGACATCTTGTTTGTCATATTTTTGTAAGCACTTTCAGTTATTTGTTATAATTCAAATAATATTTTTATATTATATATAATTAAAAATGTAGGTACATTTTAAATGAAAAAGATTTTTTCAAATGTAATCAAAGTTTTAAGAGATTCTTATACATACAAAAACTGTAAAAATCTCTCTTAATAATATTAGTAAAAATAGATTAAATGTGTATATACAATATGTTATATATAATCCGTTTAACAATTAATGTCATATTAACACAATTAATATAATTACATATAATTTGGAATTAAGTTTCAAAGCGAAGGTCACAAAAGTAATATAGTAGGCTTGCTGTTATTATTGCTTGTTAAGAGAAAATCTATCAAAAATATGAACCATTTCATGAATAAAATCTAAATGAAAGAAGTTGTATAATATGAATTACCAAATCAGCTGTGTTATTATAGTATTGATATATATCGTTATTGCATGTTGTACAGAGCTTTTGATAACAATTCTAATTCTTGGCAATAACAAGCTCAAGTCTAAATTAGTACTTCCTACTGAGCACTAGAAATAGACTGAGATTTATTCGCTCAAGACAAATGCGTCTGTAAGATCTTATCAGAGAACTAGCTGTTTACTCGTGGTTCCACTCGTGTAACAACGATTTTAATTAAGAATAAAAGAGTAATGCTAGATAGCCTTCCTTTTGAATCTATCATAATCAAAAATAACTTTTCAAATCCATATGGCAGTTTAAAGATTAACCAGTTAAAACAAACAAACTTGTCCACTTTATAATATAAGTAAAGATATTTCTTTAAGATAATAAATAAAAATAACAAAACAAGATTCATTTTAAAAATATTATTGGTTATATGAGTATCATTTATGAAAAATTAATTTATAATAAAAAGTAAGTTCTTATTCAATAATAATAATTATATTAAAATTTTCGATGTTTTATGCTATACTTGTTGTAATATATGTTGATAACCTAATAAAATTCCTAAGTCTATTTTACGGCGTTTCATTTCACGTAAGTATTTGGCGGAATTAAGTAACATCGTAAAATGGAATATAAAATGAAGAGCCAATGAAACAACCGCATGTGTTCCGATCGTGATAATGTCAATACTTTAATCTATGTACAATAATTAAAAGGAACTAAAACTGAAAATTTTATTTTATTCTTTAAATTTTCATGCAATTAAAAAAATATATATATTTAACAATATCCAGTATAACTATTACAACTAAACCCAATAATTGAAATATTTAGTTGTAAATCTTAATCTTTGTCGGTAAGTTAGAGCAATGACCCGTGAAAAGTACTAAACTTACTATAAATCTCACTCGCAGCTCGGTTACGTCTTAAAGATGTTTGATTTAACTTAAAACTAAACCCTGTACACTAGACAAATGTAGGGTTAAATTATAAAGGCTGGAATATATAAATATCAAACTAAGACCTAAATGTGATCTTAAAATGATATCAAATGACATACTTACAGCACCTCTATATAATATGGTGTAGAGTCTCTGATGCCAAATCTAATTATATCCGCCGCTGTAAGTGAGAAGCGTAAGTCACTTGGAACTTAGTTGTTTTAATTAATTAAGACTAAAATGTTAAGATGGCACACCTAGCCTCGCTCTGCGGCGCTCTGGAACTAACTCTCTAATTGAATCAAATGACTACATTAATATTCATTAAATAATAAATTATATTTATTAAAGTACAAGTACAATAAGGAGATAATAATAAAATTTTAAAACAACATAGTGATGAGAGCTGACTTGTTGCTGGAAACTGCTCTTCTTTATACTACTGCTTCATACAAGACATTCATTCCTCCGTAAAATCTTATCCGAAATTAATTATATAATTAAATATATATATATATATATATAGTATATATATATATATATATAATTATATGTCTATACTATATATATATATATATATATAGTATAGACATAGACATCGTGTTATGTAACTAAGCTAAAACCAGTCGGCTCACGTGCCGCAGACAAACAACGCGGCGGTAAAACAAATAAACATCTGACCGAACAGAATTCGGCGTGGAATAGTAATGAATTAATGTTGTTACTATGTTACTACCTTGTAACGTATGAATAATACGACCCCTTATACAAATAGTTTACAGTAGCAGTTGGCTATGTTTGTCCGTACACTGACATTGGTGTGATGCTAATGTGACTTTATCTTGACCGTGTGACTTTTTAGATTGCGTTCTATAACTAGGAGCGCGACCAGACGTCAATTTTGACTCGCTCTCGCAAAATTCTCCTTAGCTATATTTCATTTACTTTTTTATTATATTCTATTCTTTTTTTTTTTTCTAAAGCTAAATTTTCGACTGAAAATTTTTCCTATTGATGGTCTGTGGTATTTTAGTTTTTCCGTGCTTATTTCTCAAGGACATCGAATATTTATTTTTTAAAAAAACAACCACCAGACTGATGTCTATCAGTGTGCAAAATTAAAAATTTTTAGATATAATGTTTTTGATTAAAGCTTGCACACAAGATGCAGAAAAGTCTCTCAAAGAGAGCCTCGCTCAATTATTTACAAATAATTCTGTTACAAATACATAGATTATCTTGTTTCTTGAACGTTTTCTAATAGACACTATATTATATAGTTTTATTTACAAAAAAATCCCAGGATACAAAATAAACAACAGAGACTTAGTTATCTTCCTCAGTAACAAATCATACCGCAGCGTGCGGCTCTATTAACAATGAATCAATAGATAAAAGAAACCTGCCGGTGTCGGCGCCGGGGTCCACGCTGCAGCATAACTCACCGGCACATTCCGTGTGCGCTCATCATAACACTATATCTAAAAAACTTTTCACATATCGCAAAAAAAGTTATAAAGATTACATTTATTTTTTTTCTAATCAAAATATTGTATTTACAAAACTCTTGAGATCATCAGAGAAATCCTTAAATAATTGGTCACAATAAAATATTTGTTTAATAATTAAAAGCAACCGGTTAAATGTCCTCGTTTATTTCTGTACTAAAACGTTTATAGGACGCCTTTTGTTTTATTATCTTATAAAAGAAAGCTCTTTAGATTTAATGACTATTATTACGATAGAGCAGTGACTTAATTAGAGACTATCTTTATCATTTGTACGGACACTCTCGCCTGATAATACCTTAATTTGGTTGTACAAATGTATATATTATAATGTCTTACATATTATCCGTCCGTATTCACGTCAATACTATCGGAATCTGCCGATTAGTTACGAATCCATTCAGAATTCTTATTTATGAGCTCGAAGCATGACAAAATTCTGAAAATCCTAGTCAAAATAGACGTATTTTTATAAGACGTTATATTACGATTATAGATTATTTTTTTATATTTAAAAACAAAGAGAGTATATTTATACATTTCTTTATTACGAAGCAAAAAAGATTTACGTAAGCACTATATATATTTCGGCAAGGCTCGTGAAACCACATCTTATTTCGATGGCCGTGTGATTTATGCGCTCAATTACAGCGGGACCCGCTGAGAATCTCCTATAATCGCACCACGAATGCCTTCAGATTATAAAAGGAATTCAGAAATGGAATATCTTAATATCCTTCTAGCGGATTATTGCAAAAAATAACCCTGAGACCTCATTTTCTTTGGTGAAACATTATTTAAATATAAATAAAGTGAATATAAAATTGCGAGATTCAATAAAAAAGAAGCTCGAGAGTAAATCGTTCTCTCCTCCTCCAGTACTTCGTACACGAGCAGTCTTCGGAGATTCTAACTCTTTAAAGAATTTATCCGAGTTTTAAACTCTACAAATGTTTCTACGAAAACGTAGCAAGAAAACGTATTATTTTTGTTATCCTTTCAAATACTATATATAAAACAATAATGTTTTAAACTTCTATAATACGTGATATATTTAAATCTCATAACTACTCGCTTCAAGACGATCGAGTTTCGTCAAGTTCGTGGTCGGAGCGCCAGTTATGATTACCTCCGAGCTATCAAAGCTATTAAAACGTAGACGGGACTCCATTAAAAGCTGCGACAAGTCTATAAATCAGGAACTTCATTTTCACCAAAAACAAGCGATACGTTTATGTAAAGTGTCTCGTTCGTCTAAGTTCGAAATGTCTTTTCTGCAATATTAAAGACCATATTTCAATGGTTTTCAACGAATGTGAAGGAGACCAAAGTTAAATTACTTTATTATACGGTGAGTATACTGAAGAGGATCTATAGTACCCATAGAATTAAAAGTGTGTTTTATTCAATATCTATTGTATTGAATAATAAACAACATTCATTAAATTTCTATGATATTTTAATTACTTCGATACCTACTACATAAACCACTTAACGAATTAACTATATATATTTTTAAATGACAGTTAATTTTAAAATAATCAAGAATATTTTTTTATTTTTATTTAATAACTTTGTTGCACACTAAGTAACAATTTACAAGTACATAGAATACATAATATCGTACGCTTTTAGGTGTAGCTTAATGTTTAATACTTTTTATTTTGAAAATGTGATTTTAGCATTAACACTTCTAAAGTAGTACAAAGTAAACAGAGCGCACAAAAGGTTCGCAAAAGTCTTTTTCATAAAGGGGACGTTATAAAAGCAGTTTACAGAAGTTTTTTAATCGCTAGGAAGGGGTTCAACCACCACAGAGTACCAAATGTAGCTATAACTTTGGCATGAAATGTCTCATTCTATACACGACTCCGTGCTATAGGTGGCAAAGCGAAAAGTTGCCATTGTTAGGGTAAAGACCTCTTATTGTGTCGAAGTACTCTCATGCCTGAAAAGAAAGAGAAATTTCGAACACATTTCCATCTCACTGCTCTTTGAGGTATTTTCTATTCGATCGAAATTTACTCGCCATGATGAAAAGTAAAGAACCAATAAGTAGCAAGATCAAATTGCATTATCGCTCAGAAGCACTCCCTTAGAGGGAGACGCAATAGATTGAATTACGGTCCAACCTCTGCCGGTCCATAAAAAACCTTTGAGTCATGCCGCGGACATTAGGTTTCAGATAATCGAAACGGCTTCTATTTGAAATCTTAACTTATACATTTATAAAACTTAATAAACTCTAGTACATCTAGCCTACGAGAATCAAAAGTAATATACTCAAATAATACATTATATTCGCAAGTGTATTTAAATTATCACAAAAACGGCTGTTAGTTTAATTGTTAGCTAATTTCGCTCTCCAATATGCTGATAGGTCGTCTGCAGCGGCGGGAGGTAGGTCCGGTGGGGACGGAAACCGCAGTGTCCGTGCAATCACCGACCATTGTTGCCAGATGTATTCATTAGTTTCCTCCTAGATATATACTCATATATCGATGGAAGATAAAACTTGTGCAAATAGTTTGTTTTAATACAAATATTTAATTAATTCTAAACAAATAGCAAAAGATATTCGATATTACAGAATCCCTGTTATAACATATTTTGGTAATAAGCTGAGTTAAAAATATATTTAAAATTATTTAATCTAATCTTATCTTATAGCTAAAAAAAATGTGTATATCATTTCTTACTAAACGCATACAAGTGTTATTGTAAAAACATAATTTTTAATAATATATCGCAGTGGTACCTATATAATATAAATACCACCATGTGTTAGTCAAAACGCATTTGCATAATTTCACTATTTTGTTCAAAATTTCCATAATAGTTTGGTGAAATGATTACCAAAATGAAAAATGTTTTCGCCTGCAAAGAGGTTTCATATCATGCAAATAGAAGCACTTTATTTTATATAAAAGTATATATTATTTTATATTACAATCGCACATTTGTTTACAGACCGCAATAATGTATTACACCGCAACATGCATAGAGATCAATTAAGTTCATAAATTGATTCGTACATGTTTTATATACTGAAAGGGAAAACAGCTTACTTCATATCGCTTCTACCTGTTGACAAGTTCAAAACATATAATTTTTTTTGGAACATTGTAGTTACTTCATTCCTTTTTCTAATCATCAAAACACAAATTCATTGATTCAAAAGCAATTACTTTGAAAAAGTAGGTATCAAACTTATTATAAACAAAATTAAATTAAAAATAATACAGATTAAATTTATGACGAAAAAATAAGTCGTCGAATTCCACAGAGTAAAAAAATATATATTTAAATAAAAAAATCTTGTTCAATGGTCGTACTGTTCCATGAATCATTTGAAATCTCCTTTAGTCTTTATCTTCACGCCCCATTAAACTATGGTTGAGCTGTCTAATTAAATCCCCTCAGAACTCAGCAAGGCGTTGACGACGATTTTTGTGGAAACATTAGGTGTCATGCATATAATTTATTTACATATATTTTGATTATTATACATTTTTGCGTACTTTAATGTAAGTTTTTTTTACTTACTTGATATATTGAGATTGATTTCTTTGAAAAAAGCTTTAGTACCAAAAGTTTGCCTTTAAAAGATCATGCTCGTTGGATATGAATGGATGATTAGAGAGGTAGAAATGAGGTTAAGGTTCCAGGATAATCGAGATTTCAAACTATAAATTAATTGAATACAAATCCATTTTCAATTTTAAGATAAAGTTAAAAAAAAACTAAATAATAACAAAAATATTATAATTTTAAAAATAAATTAAATCTGTAATTATGGAACACCCCTTATAATATGGTAGAAATACTAAAAATAATAAAAAAAATATACCGAGCAATGGGAGCGCGCAGATGCGACTGAACGCCTGCTGAATAATTACCGCGCCTCCAGGCTTTTCAAGTCTACAATATAATACTACTATATTCCACAAGCATGTATAATAAGTACTGAAAATAAATAAACCAATGCCAATTATAAAAGTTGCACAAGCATCTTGATGCTTTGAAAAATATACATTTATTTTCAACTAACTCTAAAACCCACCATTACTTAGGCTACATAGCTTACATGAGACTTAATTAACGAACTCCTGAAAAGTCTGTAAAGGCTCTCCGGCTGCTACAAGTTACGCGTACACCAAAATAAGTTCGTGCAAGTCTCATGTCTGACATGGATTCACACTTAGACGACTTGCCAAGCCGTTTCAAACTACTCCCGATACTAGGTGTAACCAGACCTCGTCTCAGTATTACAGAGTACTTCAATATCATTAGTGTTCAATGACAACACAGATACTATAGTATTTTTATATAATTTTATTAATAATTTTTTTTTATATTTAAATGTAATTGAGGAGCGAGTTACAGTGTGCAACAAAAGTAATCAAGTATCATGCAAGTGTGTGAATGATTGTGAATGGTATATGTGTGTATGTGTGTGTGTGTGTACAGCAATTAGTAATCAGAGCCATCTCATTTCTATTTGTCGTCGCAGCCCGCGGCCTGCGGTCAGCTACACGCTTCACGCATCAACCCCTAAACGCGATTAACGACCAGCCTTTATATATCTCAATTTAAACAACATGCCTTCCAGTTCAATGCGCTGTAATAACGTTACAGCTGTAAGAAACAATCATTAATTTAGATGTCCAAAAGAATAAGGTAATAATACTGAAAACATTTTTACTATGCCCATAAAAACATTTCATAATAATATCTACTTATCTTTACAGCAGCTATAAAATATTACATGAATTTCAGGTGTTCCATATCTACCAGTTTACAGCACATAGTATAGAGCGTGAGTAGAGAGCGTATTGAGTTCCCGTATTTTATTACGCGTTATTAACATAACGTATTCAATGAACTCACAAAATTGAAACTGACATTTTATCAACAATCTGAAGTCACAACTTTTAGGGATACGATTATTTCGTTGAAATATTTAAACAAATTGTTGAAGGTGAGTAAATTTGTTTTATTTTAAACAATATGATGATATAAAACTAATAGTTATGGTAAATTTGTCTATATTATTATCTTTTTGACAAAAGGAGAATATCCGAAATTTGATAATAATAAATTAGGTCATGTATATACTTATTAAAAAACCTTTTGAGACACAAATATTAGTTTACTAGCATAATGAAATGCATTTTTTTCGTTACAAAATATTTATTGAGACATTAATAACAAAAAACATTTTTATTAGAGGTCTTATTAATGTATTTGAATATAATTTGAAGACGCATCTGTTCTTATGAAAACAAACACCATACTTCATAAAAGGGGATGATCCGGAGTAGGGATTACGTTGCATTTACTGAAGGCACAAACCCTCTGAAATTCAAAAAATCTTTTCAACTCTACTAAAGAATGAAAAAAGGACTTATTTATTGAAGTTGTTGTAGACTCACTTGAAATAATGAAGCCGGGATTTTAGATTTATATTTGGTTTTATAAATTAATTGAATGTCTCAATAATAATTTCACTAGATAAAATTAAATTAACATTTAATTAGATGTCGAGCCTAAAGCTGTAGTTGTATGTATGTATATTTGTTTTGTAACAAGGTTTCATCTTCTTAATTTTTTAAATTTTTATTTATTTTTGTATTTTCTCTTTGTCATTTTAAAATCTTTAGTTGTTTTTTCTTCCTAAGTTATACATGAAACATACTATATTAAAATATTTTTTATAAAAAAAAATTGTATATATTCTATAAAGAAATAAAAATGTAATTAAAGCTTTAAATTAAGTGAAGACGAAGCAGTAGAATCATTTCCCTCATGAAATCCTGTAACCAACTATTGTTTGAATACCAGATACAATTCGCCCTAATATATTAGAATACACTCTAACACAATGAAGTAAGATATCAAATCGATTGTATTTAATTTTAAAACCGCAAATAAAACTTGGCGCTATATTAGGATGGCAGTTAACAAACGAGAAGCGAAGACAAATGTTATTGTTATAGTTATTGCTGTATTGTCTGTGAGGAGTAGAAACACTTTAGGTGGTAATTCGTGGCTGGAATCGTTTATATCGATTACAAGTGGTATATTGGTTCAATTTGTTTATGGTTATTGCACCACAAAGTTGGGTTTACAAAATATATTAAAAATAAAGTTTTAAAGGTTCGATAGTTTTTACAGCAAAGAAAAGATAATAAATATTTAAAACAGTTCCTGAAAAGAAAAGTAACATTACGTAAGATTAATCTGCATCAGCATTAATTTTTTGATAGAAACTGTTTTTAATACTCAATATATATATATTTTTATATATAGAGGGGTTAAATTTCATAAAATAATATTTAAAGGGCTGATGTTTCGGAGGAAATACTTGTATTAATAGCGTCATTAAAAAGGTTATCATTACAAAATATTTCCAAATTACCCAAAATAACCGCTCACTGGCCATTTGCAACACATTTTTGCCGTAGATTTTGACGACGCCATTACGCAGGGTGAGCCGTCCGGTCCTCGTCCGTCCAGAGCTGCCGTCGATTTAATTTAGCGCAGCCGGTTACCCCAGCTCGGTTAATTTGGAAATAATTAATGCTTACACTCTCCCCTAGAAAAAACGACCGATGCAACGCCTTAATGTTTTCTTGATGGAACAGATACGTATCGGTTAAGTATTTTATTAATCAAGACAGAAATTTATCATAAATGTAATATAAATGTGATAATAATACCGCTTGCCAAGCAAACTATATATCAATTGCTGACATTACTTTTTCAATAACATAACAAAAAATATATACTCTTTTTTTAGAAGTATGACACGATCTTAGGAAAGTAAAAAAAAAATTGCAATAATAATTTTTGGTAAATAAATATATTTCATTTACTACACAAGTAATTTCTAAAAATCTATAATGTTCATGTGAAATACACACACACACACATCTACTAAAAATAACAGAGATATTGTCAATGCAATCTATTCACAAATAACATTAATTAATCACAAGAATAAAATTTCGCTATGAAAGTATTTGTAAAAATAGTTTTTTTTGCCATAAAAATAAATTAAACATTATAAAATTTTCAACAACTGACTAACAATATTCAAAAAATATTACGTCATAAAAAATGTAGCTATTCATAATATTTGCTATAATAAAAACTGCACGTATTGTGAGTTTATTGTCAAAAACTACAATGAATTTCCCGGCACTTCATTTTTTTTCTGTTTGTTACTAAACTACAATATGGAATCAGGCATTAAAGAAAACAATTGGTGCAACATGACTGTAATGAGTTTGAATTGTAATTGAAACTGGATTGATCAAAACGCCTTCTGTTAAAAATTATATTTGTCTCCATCCCTACTCTGTAAGGTCCTAACAGAGTAATTTGGTTCTCTTTATCACCCCACCCATTGCATTTTAATATCACAGAAATATTTGACACCCTTTGGCACGAAAATAAGAAAACACAATGGTTATGGAACGACAGATTACGAATATATATGTTATATTATGTTTTTATTTCATTGTAACAAACTAAGTGTGTATACTTCATTACAGTATCAGATCAAGATACAACGCAATAAGCGTTATAAACGCTATATAGCTTTGTTCACAAACAACGTGTCGCTTAAAACAGACGAGCTTTCATTGATTTGTCTATTCTATATAAACGATAGCTAACCGTACAGTGTTCATAGATATACTTGCACATATACAGGCAGATTGACTCCCCGAGCATTGTTTGTGAACTTCACTAGCAATCACTCAAAAGTACTGTCAGCTAGTGATGTACTGCATTCATTACTGTTATCGATTTTATTTTGAATTTTCTCTACCTTAAAATATGAATGTTTTTATAATTTAACTTATTTTAGTTTAAGTTTATGAAAATCTATTTGAAATTAATGTAAAATATATAATAAACATAGTAATAGATATTAATTCTTTAAAAAGTATTTAACTTTTCCAATTTTCTTAAGAAAAGAAAAATATTGCTATAATAAAAGTTATAAAATATACCCTACAAAATGATTGTGATATCGATAAAAACGTTAGTCTCAAACCGGGGTTTTAAGAACTAAAAGCACAGCGTACCCAGAGTCCTAGACTAGTAGACAGCACAGAACCACAAAGGCCTCAACTACAATGTATAGCCACAATGGGGACTCGCGCATTGTTGGCAGGCTTTTAATAATGAAAGGATATTTTCAACCAGATTCTGATTTTATATTTATTCGACTAGAAATACTGAAATATTATTTTTATACGACCTGGATTTCAATGACCTTTTGTTATACTTTTACGAAAAAAATTCAAATGCAATACAGTGAGCTGGTTTTTGCGTATAATTTTACTCTACTGCAAGCATTGCTACATTTAGTTTTAACTATTTTTCAGTAATCAATTCACATCAATACCGCGATATAACTCAATATAAAATATTTTAACTTTATATAATACCTATCTAAGAAGGTATTGATTTTTGAAAACAATGGAAATCGTTTTCTCATAAATCATCGGTCCTAAGACGTCTCGTCCTCGACAGAAGAGTGCACTTAATAGTCCTCACAGGTTTCCTACACTATGGAAAATCCTAATACGAAGATCAAATTCTTAGATTTAAGACGTGTACTTCTTATCTTACTAAAGTTCTATATCTAAAGTTAGTATGTTAAAAAAAATACATTTAAAAAGTTTGTAAATATAATTTTCATTAATTAAATTCTCGGTGACTTTTCTTTCAGTACTTTTAATTTATCATTTCCGTACCGTATCGCTAAACTTCCATATCAGAGGGTGGGGAGCTCTCTAAGTGTCTTTTGGGAAATTCGTGATAAAGTTTCGCTTTAAATATTTTAATAAACTCGTATTAAAGCCGTAAAAAACACTTTGCGCTCCCGTTTTTTACTTGGAACACCCTACCACGGTTTTACCGCAAATTTTGAGTACAGACTATGTACTTATGGTGGGGTGCGACGATGTTTTATAGGGGTATTTCATTATTCATAATGCTTTGTTCCGAACTTTGGACTTCTGTTTTGGACGTGCTCTGTTGTTTTTGACACAACTGGTTCTAAACTACACTCGTTCGAAAAAGTTAAATTGCTTGAATAGATAACAATGTGTTTTGTTATGTATGTAGGTATTTATTTAAATTTATTATATAGAATGTATATTCTGAGGTCTGTATATTTCACAATAATAAATGTATTTGCAAAATAAAACCATTCTTTTCAAATATCAACATTGCAAGGGTTTGGGAAAAGGTGTTCGGGGAAGTAAGTGCCGGTAATTCTAAGCATGTAAGATAACCATTTCACAGCAAATTTGAATACGCAAATCCATTCAAAAAATGTCTCCAATAGCAGACAGAACACCCCGCAGCTACCTTCATACATGTTATGATAATTCGCTTCGGCCGCATAATGTGATGGTGAACATTTGCGTAGATTTTTATGAAAATCTCCAACTGGGTGAATTTTATGTGAGACTCATAAAGTCAGGTTTTACTGAAATACTGATATTGTTTTTCATATGATATATTTACATTTAGATTTAGAGAAATCTTCATGATTTATTTTATCTCTTAGGTATGCTTATACAAAAAATACATTATATTTGTTTTCTTTTGTAAATTAAATTAATGAAGATACCTTCATTTTAATTAAATCAGTAATGTACATTACACTTTTATTAGTTAATGTACATTCCATAACTTCTGACTTAGTTAGTCAGTTAGGATAGTTATACTTCATTATTAACTTTGTTTAACAAAATGTTGTGGTTTAATAAATTCAATTCAATTATCATATGTTTCGAACAAAATTCCAAATCAAAACGCCTGTAATATAAAGCTATTGTTATTTGGTGTGGACAGCGTTTGTCGACAGAACCGGAACTTTGATTTGTGCGTCGGTCGCTTTCATACCGTGATTCATGTTTGTTTGTGACAAACCGACGGTTAAATGCAATAAACGACTCCATAAAAAAGAGGACTTTAAACTAGTTAGTTGCCAAATATTGACAAACTTTTATATAGGCTATAGTCACAGTAATGCACAACATTATATCTTTGTAAAAGTCTTGAATCAAATACAGATTTATAAGCAAAACTCTTTCAATGAGGATTAGTAGACGGGACGTAATGACACAGACGGACAATACAAAAATAAACCACGAAAATCATGTCCATGCGGTGGTACAAATTGGAGATAGGTAATAATTGAATATCTCTGTTGCATGTCTCCCGTAATCCCAGTCTGGATAGGGGGATGTTTTACAATATTTCATTTATACACACTTTATTAAATGTGGTGTATTAATAAATTATTACATATGTGTTGTTATGAAATACATGTTTTTATAATATACAATAGTTTTATTTTTAGACATCAGAGAAATTGACTTCGATTGAACTGTCGTTCACGCCGCGATTTTGCCAGATTCCGAGCTCAAGAACCTCGACTGACATTGCAATTGGTCAGGCCAATTCCGGTAATATTGACGTATGTACAGCCGGATAATAATATATAATAATACCATTGATATAACTAGAAGATATTGTTGTTTTTTAATTTAATAACATTTGCTCTTAGAGAAAAGATATTGAAGTATTGAGAGTTGTCAGGATTGCTTATTCTATTTATTTTCCGAGCGCACCGACGCCTCGGTAAAGGGATTCCCTTTTCTACAATCAAAAGTTACTGCATTTAATAATATTTTAATCATTAATATATCACCAAAATATTTAAAATAATGTAACACCAATCTATTTAGATATATTTTCGCAATTTTTATTAATTCCATTAGTCAGTACATCTCATCTCTCTATCACATGTATGCAGATGATATTCAATAATGTCGACATTGACATCTTGAAAACATTGCATCTCCCATTTCTGCCATTAATAATGACTTAACTGCAATTTATTATTGGAGGAAATTATATGGTTTAAATATAAACCCTGAGAAATCTAAAGTTTTTATTATTGATAGTCCCCGTATGGTGGCAAGGATTTATTTTCTAAATCTCCGTCAGATTCCATATATACATATATACAACGGTGTAAATATACCCTATGGTTCCACAATCAAAGACCTTGGAGTACACTTGGGTCAGACATTGTCCTGGAATGTCCATGTTAAGGAACTTAGCAAAAAAACTTTCGCGGTATTCAGTTCTCTTAGGCGACTACGGTACTTTTCAATAAAACTATATTTCGGATATAACTCGCGTTTATTTTTACATTTTTTAATTTAAACCCGACGTGTCGGATGCTTTGCAGCAAACGTGTTCGCAGTAAGACGAGATGATGGTGTCTGTCAGTCAGTCAGTTTATTTGTAACTTACCTCTAACGGTTCCTGAGTTTACAATTTTCAATTCTTGTGGTGTAAAATAAAGTATATAAATCATTAAATAAAAATAAATAAGTGGACCTCAAATAAACAAACTTCATACAGATCATATTGAGAACTATTGTGTGTGATATAAGCCGTGATGCTTCAGTGTGATGATGAAGGAGGATGGTAAAGATGACATTACTATGCTAAGTTTTTTTTATCTTTATTATAAACACCAGCTAAGTTTTCTTTATCTTTATTATAAACACTTCATTTCAAAAGTGTAACTACACACAAAATATATATTAAAAGATTTTTTCTACTTACCTTAAAATATTGTCGTCGTCATACATTTCGGTGAGCATTTCATCCAAGTCGGTTGATAATGTGCTGAGGAGCTGAAAACAAATACTCTATTATTATTACATATATATTTTTAAAAATGCGCAACTGTGAGATGATTTTTTACAATATTTCTGCAAATCTCACGTTATTAATACGTCCAAGTTCTATATCCATTCACCCTCCAACACATATTGCAATCGTACTGAGAACGAGTTAAACCATCACCGCAGTGGTGGCTTCAACGGTTTGCTCTACACATACGGGACTGACGAATCTCTGAATTTATATATATCTTATAATTCTTAACAATCTCTCATTTTAATTTCAAATTATCATTATTGGATGGAATTAATTAGATAATGAATTGATAAAAATATAAAATGTCACTTATTTTTAAAACAACTAATAACCATAATATCAATTATAAATATAATAATAATCATGGAAATTATTAAATTAATAAATTGGTTATTGTCTGTAGTTTGTCTTTACGCCAATGTATATGTTACGATATATCTTATCAAATTATATCCTAATAATTCTTAAAGCTAACAAATTACCTACCTAGATATACTTGTTACACTAATAATATTAATTATCAAATCACACTGTTATATATTATAATAGTAATAAAAGTGTTTTGTAAATTGTCCCGCCGTGTGTAGTTATATATTTGCTTAGTTCGCAGACGGGGTGGCTGGGGTTAGATTTTTTAAATAAAAATCTGCATATCACCTCAACGCCCCACATGTTATATAAATTGAACCTCTATTATCTAAGTCAAGGACGATTACTATAATATGATGTCTTATGATACGCACACTAATGTACACTCTATGCGAGTGTGCATTAGTGTGTATACATATCTTAATTTCGTTTATAAATATTAAAAGGGGCACAATTTTTTTTTTATTTTTCAGACAAAAGTTTTAATTAAATAATTCACAGAACACATAAAAGTAGTAAGGTTGTGGACACAATAAGCTGGGTACAATCTTGCTTTTTAATTATAGTAAGAAGCTCATGCTTGATCGGTTATATGGGTTCACACCATACATCAAAAATTTGTTTGAGATGTATTTGTTTTCTATTACGAACCACATACAGAATGGAACCCGGGAAATGCAATTCATAAGCAAACATTACTAAAAATAAAATCAACTCCAAATTACGCGAATCCATATCGATTGGTAAAAAACGAAATCAATTGCATAATTAGGTCGCGAGAAAATGATGCAACCATTGTGAACATGATGCAATACATACACACACAAACACACACACACACAGACACACCTTTTAAAGAGTGTGGAGTGTTTTAAAGGACATCTCAAAACGTAAAGACATTACAAAAAAAAAATATTTTTAAAATCGACGTAATTTGAATAATCAGGAAGTTAACAGGTTAATAGAATTTATAGTCAAATAATATGATGATGATTTAGGAGTTTTAAATGGTATATACAGTAAATATAGCAAGCTTTTAATAAAATGACTACTTGCTATATTACAATACATTATTTTATAGTGGGTACATTTATGTGTTCATAGAACTGTTCAAGAGTGTGCTTAGTGCTTTGTTTTGGGAAACAGCAATGGTAATGTTCCATTCGTTGCTTTAATATCCCATTATTTCAAATGTGGGTCATCGACCTAGCGAGTTCACAAATGGTTGCTAGGCAACAGGACCAACAACACTGCCAACACCTCTCTCTTAAAATAATTGAATCTCTTTCATTAATTTCAACTTTAACTCGTTTACTATAACATGTTATGTATAGAAATACTTCCTTAGATTTAACTGACATTTTAACTGTAATTATATTCAAGAATTAAGCATTCCCCCGAGTAATTATATTTTGTCATAAAGTGCATAGAAGTTAAAAGAACGCTGCAAAATACGAATAAACGTAACGAGGCGCGTCTAATTGTTGGGAAGTGTCCCGTAATGCTCTCTGAAACGGTTGATGCTCAACTTATTATTTCTTTCAACGTTCTTGTTATGATATTTTGCCGAATACAGTATATGTAGGACTTGCAGATTAATCTGTCATATCCAGTTATTTAGGAATTTCGCTTATTAGCAAAATAATAGAAACATTTCAGAATTTGGGAGTTACGTGTAATATAAATTCATCTTCTAAGGTAAAACTAAGGTTTAAATATTTTATAGAAACATCTAGATAGTTTTAGTGCTTTGAAAAATCAAAAAAAAAATTCGAAATCAACTTATTTCTGAGTGCAATATGACATAAAAGTGTATATCTTTCTCATATACTAGGATATGCAAATACTGACATTAAACTGTCCGTCCCTCGAGGCTGGTCGATCACCCGCGCTTATGAATAATGCGTTTTGTTTCGGCTGTGACATTCTTATGAACACCCTTCTATATTATTACCAAGCTTTTAAACTGATGCTAGCTGTTGTATAAATAAATAAAAAACAAATAATATGTTTATTTACTTTTATTCTAATGAGTAATATAAGGAATTAATTTAAATTTCTACATTTTGGATTTAAATAAAATTTTAGATTATAAAAATACAGAACTTAAAAGCCTTAAAAGGCAAAATATTTAACGAATTTATATCTATTATATCATCTATAGGAATTTACAGACTTTGTATTTGACATCTAAAATATTCTTTATTTAATATTTGGTGATAAACACGAGAATGTGTCTTATTAAATATTATAAAGTTTATTTGTTTAAGCTTACTAAGTAATCCTCTGAGTTATCCTAGTAGTAATTAAAATGAGTGGAACCGCGAGTAACAGCTAGTATGTTTTACCACAATGAAACAAATGATTGTACAGACGACGTTACAAATGATACTCTTTACTTAATATTATTGCAATAGATTGTTATTGTTAGAGCAAATCTATCAAACTTTATGGCCACTTGGTTTTATTGGAGCTATTATTGGTATCTCAATAAATAAGGAGACACTTAATAGATATCTGAGATTGAAATAAATTTTTAAGTGATATCTATGGTTTTTATTTATAACAATAAATCTGCGAACTTTTGGAGATCTCTGGTCTAACCTCTTACAGAGAGGTGGGAGGTTTGAGTCCTACTCGTAATGATGAGTTATAGCCATATTTATAAGGTCAAACTAAATATCAATCAGTCGAAAAGCCGCGAGGCACAATTCATACCGTAACCCGGCCATTGCACTACGGCCGGGACCGGGGGCACACTTGATGTGCTGCGAGGAAGGAAACCTCTATAAAAAACCACCCCGAAACCGTAGTCTAGCGTGCTGTGGCGTAGGGTTAACTGGTAAGCGCTGAAAAGGCGGGGGAGCTCACCCGAAAATGAGCCAAATGAACCATGAAAACAAGTAATTTGGAAAAGACTACCCAGGAGGGTGCCAGCCAAGCTGGGCAATCCCTCCCGACGTCTTCGGACGTCGGCTGCCCCACGTACTCTGGGGGGGGCACAAATTGCTTCGTAGGTCGGCAGTCCGCCGGCCTTCGTGAACACGACCAAAGCTTACGTACAACGGACCTTGATTTAGCTTACGGAATGGATTTTGTTGATGTGGATGCGGAGGAGTCGACCCCGTTGGTCGGCTCTTCTGCCAAGGACCCTGGCATGTCTAAGGGATCTAGAGTTGCTTTTGATACGGCGTCGGTGTCCAAAGGAAGCAGTGGCATTCGCACCCGCGGTGGCGAACAGTTGTCTGACCGCGAGGGCAATAGTCGGCGTAAGAGGCCTCTCTCCGAAGTCGCTCCGACTCTTAGTGACGCGTCCGGTAGCGACTCTGAGCGTGGCACTGCGTCAGTTAAATGCAGCGCCGCTCGTCGTGGACGCGCCACTACTGGTCTCAGAGGGAGTGGGCTCGCTCGGGCGAAGGCCGAGCTGCGAGCCCTCAGAATGGAAGCGGAGGAGGCCGAGTTCGAGCGCAAACTGAGCGCTCGGGCCCTCCGCAAACAGCCTGCTGCGGTTGAGAGTGTGCCGGGATCCGAGGAAGACCTTTCCTTGGGGTCGCAACCGGCATACTCTCCCGCATGCATGGGGGTGGAGGAGTTGAGGGCGGTCGCTGGGCGATATGCTGCCTCTATAGTAGAAGTCAGCAAAAAGTCCCTCAATTTAAAGGGGACAATGGTCAAGGCCCTGAGAGAGGCTTCGAGCGGAATACTCGAAGTCGTGCAAGCCTTGGCCAGTCGCAGCGAGCCGGAGGAGACGCGCCGCATCCGCGCGGACAATGCGCGTCTCCACAAGGAGGTGGAGGCCCTCAAGGGTGAGCTGAAGGCTCATCGGAAGGAGTTCTCCGAGATGAGGGCATCTGCAGCCAAAGCCGCGGCTCCTGAGGTGCCCCCCCTCAACTCGGAGACCCTTGAGGAGTTGAGGCGCTCTCTTATTACCTCGGTGGGCGTTATGCTAAACGCCCGCCTAGCAGGTATCGAAGATCGCCTCCTCCCAGCGAAGAACCTTCGGCCGCCTCTAGCGGCAGACCGCAGGAGAGAGGCAGCTGCAGCATCTGCAGCGCCTGCCCGGAAGCCCGCTGCAAGTGGGCGATCAGGCTCGCCTATCGTAGGGGCGAGGCCTGTGGTGTATCAGCCTCCTCCGGCTCCTTTACAGAGGGCAGCCGTTACAGAGGAGGCCTGGACCACGGTCGTCCGGCGGGGCAGGCGCAAAAAGAGTGCTCCCCGCCCGCTAGCCCCGGCTCCTGTGGTTGGACCTGCAGCCCGCCAGGCAGCTCCTGAGCCTTCGCAGGCGACGAAAAAAAGCGGAGGCCTCAGAAGGCGTAAGGCCAGGGCGAGGAGGCGCAAGGCCCGTTCCCGGCCGAAGCCTAAGTTGCCGCCGCCTCAGTCACCTGCGGTGATCATTAGGCTGCATGACGAGGCGGCCTCTAAAGGCGTGACCTATGCCCACGTCCTTGAGCGCGCCGCCGAGAAAATTGATCTCGGCGAGATCGGGCTCGAGGGCGGGCTTGTGATCCGGCGTTCGGCCACGGGAGCCAGGCTTCTGGAGCTGCCGAAGGCGGCGGCCGACAAGGCGGGGGCTTTGGAGGCGAGGCTCCGCTCCGCCTTGGATGGAGTTGCAGACGTCGCCCGGGCCCAGAAGAGGGTTGGCCTCAGGATTAAGGGCTTGGACGACGCTGCAACGAAAGAGAAGGTGGCAGCCGCGATCTGCCGCATGACCGGGTGCTCCAGGGAGTCTCTCCACGTTGGGGAGATTCGCTGGGGCTCAATGCACAGGGGCGTCACCTTTGCCCGGTGCACGGTTGATGCGGCGAGGATCCTGCTGGAGGCGGAGCGGCTGCTCGTCGGGTGGAGTCCAGCCAAAGTAGAGCTCCTGGAGGAACGACCGCTGCGGTGCTTCGGGTGCATGGAGCTCGGACACACGCATGCGGTTTGCCCCTCCAGCGTCGACCGCAGCAAAATCTGCTTCCGGTGTGGCTTGGCAGGTCACGATCGTGCCAGCTGCACCGGAGTGCTGCGGTGCGCGGTCTGTGCAGACCGTGGCTTGCCAGCGGGTCATGAGCTGGGGAGTCGAGCGTGCAAGGCGCCGTCCAAAGGACGGAAAACAGCCCGCTCCTTCCCGCCGGCTCCCAAGGACGTGCGCCTGCAGGCGCCTGTTGAAGCCATGTCGCAATGAACAGTCTGCGACGTGGCTTCCTTCAGGCGAACCTCAACCACTCCGCCGGGGCTCAGGACCTTTTCCTGCAGGCCATGGCAGAGTGGAATGTAGATATCGCGGTGGCTTGTGAGCCCTACTATGTCCCCCCAATTTCCAATTGGTCGGGGGACATAAACGGCTCCGTGGCGGTGGTTGTGGGATCTACTTCCGGTCCCCCTCTCTCCACCCTGGAGACTGGCCCGGGTTTAGTAGTGGCGCGGTGGGGGGAGTACGTGGTTGTCGGCACGTACTTCTCTCCCAATCGTAGCCTGGCGGAGTTCGAGATCTTCCTGGACTCCGTCAGGGAGGCGATCAGCAGACAGGCGTCGGGGAAAACAATCGTCCTCGGCGACCTGAACGCTAAATCCGCGGCCTGGGGGAACCACGTCACGGACGCT
This sequence comes from Mechanitis mazaeus, assembly GCA_959347395.1. NCBI lineage: Eukaryota > Metazoa > Arthropoda > Insecta > Lepidoptera > Nymphalidae > Mechanitis > Mechanitis mazaeus. Next base: position 24,702,963 of record OY365744.1, read on the forward strand.
AGGGGCAGGGCTGTCCAGATCTGGTCGCTCCTCTCCGGTCTGTCCCTCCTCAATAGGGGGACCGAACCGACCTGCGTGCGGCCGCAAGGGAGTTCCGTGGTGGACGTCACGTTCGCCACCCCAGCTGTCGCACGTTTGGTCGACGACTGGAGAGTCGAGAAGGAGGTGGAGACTCTATCGGATCACCAATACATCCGATTTGAGATCTCCGCCACCCGACCGGGTCTGGCCGGGCCACCGCGGGGAGGAAGTCGATTTCCTCGCTGGGCAGTCCAGCGGCTGGATCGGGAAATGGCTGCGGAGGCAGCCATCGTACAGGGCTGGGCTTTTCCCGATCCTCCCAGCGAGGAAACCGACGTGGAGGTGTTGGCGGGCCGCATGCGCGAAGCCCTCTCTCGGGTTTGCGATGCGGCCATGCCAAGGGTGGGGTCTAGGCCCCGGCGGCGTAGAGGTGTCTATTGGTGGTCGCTCGAAATAGCCGAACTTCGGGCGGCCTGCTGCAGGGCTCGTAGGGCCTTTGTCCGGTGTCGCCGACGTCACGGCTTTGACCCGGATCTGGAGGCCCAGCTGCGGAGCTGTTACCGTGATGCGAGAACAGCTCTGCGCTTGGCGATTCGAAAGGCGAAGGACCTGGCTCGGGAGGAAATCCTGGCAGGTCTCGACAGGGACCCATGGGGGCGAACGTACCGCGCGGCACGGAACAAACTTCGCACCGCGTGCGCCCCGGTCATGGAGTCCCTGGAGCCGGATTTCCTCGAAAGGCTGGTGGGGGAACTTTTCCAGGAGTCCACCGGCCACTCGCCTCCTGTGATGGCTCCCCGTTTTCATAGTGGGGGGGTTGGCTCTGTCCCAGACATCACGGAGGCCGAGCTGGAGGTCGCATCGAATCGCCTACGAGCCCGCAGCACTGCGCCGGGGCCAGACGGTATTCCAGGGCGAGTGCTGTTCATCGCTCTGGAATACTTGGGTGGCAGGCTTCGGGAACTGTTCAACCTCTGCTTGCGCACTGGACAGTTCCCGAAAGCCTGGAAGGAGGGCAGGTTGTGCCTGTTGCGGAAGGGGGATCGTTCTGCCGTCTCTGCTTCCGCATACAGGCCGATCGTGCTGCTGGATGAGACGGGCAAACTCTTCGAGAGAATCCTCTCTGCCCGTCTCATCCGTCACCTCGAGGAGGTGGGTCCGGATCTCTCAGAGGCTCAGTTCGGCTTCAGGGCGGGTCGTTCTACGATAGACGCCCTGAGAGCTCTGAGAGATGTGACCCAAGAGGCTTTTCGCGAGGGGGATGTCGTTTTGGCGGTTTCGCTGGACGTCGCTAACGCCTTCAACAGTCTTCCGTTCGAGACATTGGTCGAGGCGCTCCGGTTCCATGGAGTGCCTCCCTATCTCCGGAGACTGTTGGGGGCCTACCTGCAGGATAGAGAGGTCCTGTGGGAGCGCGGCGACCAGCGAATGTACCGACGTGCCGTGAGCCGAGGGGTTCCACAGGGGTCCGTTCTGGGACCGGTCCTGTGGAACCTGGGCTACGACTGGCTGCTCCGCTGTCCCCTCCTTCCCCGGATGAGGGTGTTTTGTTACGCTGATGACACCCTCGTCACAGCACGGGGAGGGAGCTTTGCGGAAGCGGCCCGTCTTGCTACCGTCGGTGCAACGCTCGTTGCGGACCGCATAGGGCTGCTGGGTTTGGAAGTCTCCGTCACTAAAACGGAGGCCATCCTATTCCACGGCCCTCGGCGAGGTCCCCCTCGTCGGGCGTCCATCTCCGTCCAGGGTTCGGAGGTGGTGGTGAAGGCCCAGATGAAGTATCTGGGCCTCACCCTGGACGGAAGGTGGAACTTCGGGGCGCACTTCTCCCTTCTCGCCCCGAAGTTGGTTTCCACCGCAGCTGCCTTGGGAAGGCTTCTGCCCAACATCGGTGGACCGCAGGCTCCATGCCGGCGCCTATATGCCGGCATCGTGCGGAGCATGGCCCTATACGGTGCTCCCATATGGTCGGGGTCCCTCACCGCTGACTCAAGGACCCTGTTGCGAAGAACGCAAAGGGTCCTAGCGGTGAGGATGATCAGGGGGTACCGTACGGTGTCCTACACGGCGGCTACACTCCTGGCGAGCGATCCGCCCTGGGAGCTACAGGCGGAGGTGCTCGCAGCCGTGTACTGGCACCGGGCAGAAGCCTTGGCCACGGGGGTAAGGCCCGAGGCGGCGCGAATCAGGGCTCTAGCTCACCGAGCCCTGATGCGACGGTGGAATAGGGACTTGGAGTCCCCTGCCGCCGGTATGATCACAGTGGGGGCGGTCCGCCCTCACTTCGACCACTGGATCAATCGGCGGCACGGAACGCTTACGTTCCGTCTTGTGCATTACGGCGCAGAGGGCAACCGTTGGTTTTTTAGTGGGTAGCCTTAAAAATGGCAGCATCCTCTATGCTGCCGGGTAGTCCCACATCACCCCCCGGCCGTCACCCCCATGGGCCGACGGGGTACCCGTAACGGGTTTTTCCAACGAAAAAAAAAAAAAAAAAAAAAAGGTCAAACTAAATATAAAAATAGTTAAATTCAAATGTCGATATTTATTGACTAAAAATCGATGACTTGAAACGAGAATACTGAAAACACAAAAAAGTACCTCTGCCCCATGGCATCACATCTAAAAGTCTGTTACGAGTTGTTGAAAGTTAATTATTTGGTTCTCGCGTCAGCAACAAAATGAATTAAAACTCCAGACAGGTAGAGATTGGTAATTATGTTCTGTTCGAGTTTGATTATAATAACTATAGATACATGCCTTCCTGGTATTTTGGTGGAATACTAATGTTCTTTTTTGAAACATCTCAAACATTTTTGGTGACTTGTTTATAATGATTATGATTTATAGTCATAAATAAAAGTAATATAAACTTCTTAAAAATATACTATTTTTTTATTATAAATGAAATTTTAAAGTTATTAGTTTTTTACATTTACTCTTCTATTTCAGACGCGTTTATTATTTTATGCTGCGTTTCAATTATTTTGCTTTATTTGTATTGTCATAATTTTAATTAGACATGCAAAAGAAATAATATAGGTTTATTACATATTAATTAATTTACTCGTAAATAATGTTAGTCTCCCGATCAATGATTGTAAGTAGGGTCCAGATGCAGGTCGTCTTTTTCTAATCAAACAAACAGCTATTCCTCTTTTGCTGTGATTCCTCTTTGTGAGTCTGATTCCCCCCGAGGCTTCAGTTGTTTTCAATTATTTCGCAAACAAAATAATAAAAAGGCTATACCTCGTGTTTATTGAAGAAACATTGTAATAATGCAGATAATGTATATACCTATCAATATTGAGTACCAAATGCTCATTGTATTATACTTGTTTTTGTTTGTGGTTTTGCTCAGGCAATTAGAGGACAAGAAGGTAGCAATAATTTGCTCCTTTCTATATATTATATTTTTATAAATAATATTTGATTGATTTTTTTCATATAAAAAGTATTTGTAAAACACGTTTACTGTAATTTTTTATTAATTAAGAAATTAAAATCTGTTTTCTAGATATTGACAAACAAACAAATCACTTTTTATTATTAAAGTATAAACCTCAAAGGACACTCTGTAACTAGTTTCAGTGTACAATAACTATGTACAGTTTAGTTCACAGTTTGAACGCGCCGTCGTTTTGTGCGGTGACGGAAATTGGACGGCGGCTTCACGCCGCTAAAGCCTTTGTTTTATACAGCTTACTTCTCCCTCACTGTTTATAATATATACCATATTACACTTCTGCTCTCTCATACATTGTAAGGTTTTGTTTTGTAAATATCGTTACAATACTTCTGTATATATTTAACTTAGGACGATATTTACTGAAGTAATGAACAAGTATATTTTATATATTTTAAAAACAAAACTATCAACAAGTGTATTAAGTTTAATCTTCTCTTATATGTATAACTATTGTCTATTTCATAAACTATAAATAGTGAAATATAAGAATTAACTCTTATTATATATAAAATCTTTATTCTACAATCTTTATTTAGTACCCGTATTATTTCTTACGACTTGAAAGGTAAATACTAACATCTGTACCGAACTTAGCCCGAGTGAAAGTTATATAAGTTCAAAGCGACAGTATAAAGTAATGGTGGTGTCAATGAACTGATAACACTTCTAATTAATATTGCCCTCTGGCCTATTTGTACAGAACATTGTTCTCGACGCTAATAGACAATTTTCGTAACTGTAAGTCAAAGTTTTAATGAGCATTTTGTAACTTCAGGACGCTTTTAAACTTTGATGTGATTGGATTTATGAGTGTCTTAGAGGTGGCCTTTAAAAGTTTTGGACTTTTCCTAATTGTGAGAAACACTGTTTACATAAACATTGATATTAACAGTACAGGTCAGGACACGGAGGCAATTTATTTTGAACAACTTTCTAGTCTTTTAAGAACAACTCTTTAACTTATTTTTTAAATATTAGAAAAATTAGAGAAGCATTTTTATTAAACTGAGACAATTATGACGTCCAAAATTAAATTTTGACAACTAAATAAATTGTTCTAAATGATTATTATTACGCATCATATTTTAATCAGTTCCAGTTTTATTTTTTTAATCATTTCAGTTTTTTTTTTTTTATAAAAATTATTGCCTGATACAAATTAAATAGCAATAACGCAGCGCTAGTTCTGAATAGAAAAATAACAGGCGGTTAATTTTAGGGCGCAAACATACTCAAAAATTTTTCATACTAAAACTAACTAACTCAACTATAACACTTAGTGAGTATTAAACTATATTAAATAACATCTAACTGTGGTCCGTTTATCGTATCCGAAAAAATATGCATTTATTTTTAATAATTTGTATATTTTTAGCGATACATTTTTTATATTCTATATTTAAGTACAAGTCATACAAAATATTCGTTCAAGTCAGTCCCTTATTTACATTACACTTCCCTTTAACACTGAAATATATTTTTCGGAGCATTGAAACAACGTGTGTGTAGAGAAAGAAAAGAAATGTCAAATTCTATAATTTGTTTGATCAGTACTGTCTATGTCGCTCAACTTCGTTTCTCAAATTCTTTTAGTTATATTTTATATTTATATAAACTATAGATTGTAAATCATAAAGTAAGTAATGTTGTGTAAAGCTGTTTGTAAACATATTAAACATGTAATCTTATTAACACTTTAAATAAATATAAAATAAAACGTTCTCTTCAGAGCGACTATATTTATTAAAGTCAATATTGTTTATTTTTTGTAAATAACATAAATTTGCAATGTTATTGTTGTTTGAATGAACAAAGTAGTCGCTTCTTAATTTGTTTTATATATTTAATTATATGTTATTTATATCTCAATTAATCAACCAGTAATTAGCCGGTAACTCTAATGGTCTAAAAGTGAAAACACAATTTGATAAATGTGCAAGCGGAAATATAATTCAAGTAGAAATAGAGAAAACTTAATAAATATAATATTGTACATTAAAAATACTTCACGTACACGTTTTACGGGTGATTATTGTTATAATCTATCTGCTATTGAAGAAGGAAGTCGAAGAAGACATGGCTGCAAAACATGGATGGTTTGGCAAAGAAACAAGACTGTGATGATCTATAAATGAGTTAAGCTTAATTTATTATTTGAGAAATTGACTCTATCCTAAACAATTGTAATGAGGATAGGAGGACAATTTTGTAAAATTGCACAAACAAATGCAATTTAGTGAATAAATACAGTTTATTATTCCTTTTGCCTCTAATGTGAAATGCTGACCAAAGAGGACCCCCTCGTAGCAGGAAATGAAAACGTCAAAAGCACGTATGATTTTAATCCCTTCGCTGAGAAAATACAATACAACTTTACTATTTATGGATGCGTTTATATAACTTTATTTTAGCCAAAATCTTAGTTCCTCGGTTTTACTCTCTTCATAATTTTGTTTTCTTCTTTTATATTCATATTACGAATTTTTTTTACAAATTTCTCCAAGGTATAATTTAATGGACTGGACCTCAAGACCTGTTGCTAACGTTCCACATAGTGGCAACCCTTCCGGCTTTTTGTGCTTACGTTAGAGTTTTTATACTTTAAAGATAATTATAATTTTTAAATTCATTATAAATATTATGAAACTCTCGAGAACAGTGCTGACACATTTAATAATGAGAGCCCTATCTTTTGCTAATAATCAAAAATATCTCGACCAATAATTTATATTTATTTTAAAATATACACTTTACACCATTGAATACATTGAAGATATATTATTACTATACATATATATTGCATGTAGGGAGCTCTTTGAGTGTAATACAAGTTAAAAGATTTTCTTGGTGGTCCTGCTTCATGGACCTTCTCTTTTGAACCTAGCAACTAACAGTCTGATATTTCAAAAATGCAATGTATTTATTGAATAATAACCCTGAGTGCAATGGTTCTCTTACCTCCATATAGGAACCGCCTTTCTTTTCTTCACAGTATCGTCTGATATAGCGTTGACAGATATTCGACATGTTTATCTGTAACAAGAAAATATCAATTAATTATTATTATAATATTATTATATATTTTTTTAATCTACAGTTTAATTTAAAAAGACAAAACTACTCTTACATACTAAAAATATCGTAAGCGTAGTGTGTAGGAGTGCCGACGGTGCGAATAAAGTGTCACAAAATTATGAAGACAACGCGAGGGTAGGTGAAAAACCCTTCGCCTCTAGAAGACACCGCTTAGTTGCCATCAGTCGACCCGTCACCACGATCGGTGCAACTCAATCAAAACTTCGAGTAAATACAAGGAATCGTACTTTCAAAAAAAATACATTTACGCGATTAAGTCCCGATAAAAGAACAAATTCTTGAACAATAACGAACAAATTCATTCCTCCCTGTACAAAATTAAACAAACAGTCTGGACGACTGTTTGTTTAAAAATATATATGTATTCCGGTGAACGTGCATTGAAAACATCTAGAAATGACTGTTACAATTTATATTAAATTATATTTATACATATTTTTTAACAATGGTCGTTTGTATCATACTCCAACATACTCACCCAGCCGATCCAGGTGGGATTTATATATTGAAAACTAATAACTATGAGGCTAATATACCTAATAGTATTCAATCGTTTACATTTATAATCAGGTAATTAAATTAACATACTATTTCCATCTTGAAGTATATTTTGAAAATATTATGAAAAAAGGCTGAATCACTCGTCTTATATCCTACATCCATTACCACACGCATCTTGTAAATAGTACATTTGATTTCCGCAAAGCAAGCACAGCTCCGGCACAGGTCCAACTAATTTAATTCTCATCGGGAGCGTGTAATCGAAGAAGAGGAAGTACATCTGGTAAATATTGTTACTGAGTTCCAAAACAAAAATACATCAGAGCGCAGATTAAATATAGCCCGTATCAGTCCACTGATTGATGCAATATGAATCCTTCTGGGGTCTTCCATCTTCGACGTTACAAATCACCAAACCTATTTAGAAACGCAAACATAATTTAAACATACAATTTAATACAATTTGTTTATGACAAAATATAAATATATCCTTCAGAACTTGACGCCTCCCCTCAAAACATTTTAACAAATTGCCTTTGAGCCGTCGTTTAAGCGTCCTAGTAATAAGTACAATTTCCTGGTTACCAAAAATAAGTGTCATTTCACAGAAAGGGTGGTGCCTCCTCTCACCACCCGTGCGTGAGTTATGCAGCCCTGGTATTAGCACTGCCAATTTACATAGAGGGCTGAGCTTTCAATAAATAAATACTATATATACAAGACTACGTAGTTTTTTTTTATTTTTAGGGATCAAATGTACAGATCAGATTAAATAAAGATAATAATTTTTATTTACAATTTGTCCAAACGTCAAGAATTATAATAAATATGTACACAAAAATGCAAAGAAATATATAGTAGATAGTTTTGTTAAAAATAGAAGGATAAATTTTTATATACATGTTAGTATATAAAGTTGGTACATAGATACTATGCTGCACCCTGCTATTGCAGGTGTACGGAAGTCATTCCATGTACTCGGTAAAGTAATACTTTAATCAATAACATAGTGTTTCGTAACTCCTTTAATTGTAATTACGTTAATGGTAAGGAATATATAAATATATAATTTGTATGCATGTCTTTATTTACGAAATTAGGAGCGTAAGATATGTCGATAGAATTATTAGGAGAAACTTGTTTTTAATACAATATCTAAAATATAAGTCTACAAATAAAATCTAATATCTCCTAACCACTATACGCGTGGTGAGTCTAACTCATAAGCCGGTTTGTATAAGAAATACTATTAGTAATCAAGAATATATAACGCATTCTTATATAATAAGTTGTTTTAATATATCAGACAATTTTTAAAACAATCCATTTTAAATAAAAATGATGTTTGGTGATAGATCACATAGGTGGGCGAAACGTGCCGATTCTCATATAATGTACAAAACGAACCCGTCCTGTGGTCGGCAAATTAAACAAGCCGTATTTTCAAGTGTACTAAAATGTTGCATTTCTAATTATTTATATATAATTTAAATGCACGGCGTGTAATCTTTTATCTATACACATATTTACAGGCACAGTACGTCTACGGAAGGAGAAAAAATACAAGTAGATTAGTTAAACAAAAATGTTTAATTCTCCGATAAAAGTTAATGTCAAAGAGATGAATTTTCACATTCAAAATATAGATGTCTTATCTGAATATGTCCGTAGTGTCAGCTGAGAGCATATAAACTAATTATAAATTCTTCTAAACTTCTAACCAACTAAACCGTTTGTACTAAAACCATTTTGTGTACCAGTTTTTCTGAGGTATTCTAGAAGTAAAAAAAATACAATTTTTTCAGTTACGTTCCAAAAAATTAAATGCTATGTTTTAGTAACCTTCACTGAGGAGACAGAACTGAAACGGAGATTATAGGATTGCGGGTGTCATTTTGTGTCCGCAATTTATTTGATTTTCCAAATAATAATGTGCGGATATCGCTGTTATATGTGTGAATACTTCAAATATTGATTGCTTATTATAATTAAAGTGCAAACCATTTTGTAGAAGTATTTGTTGAGATAGCAGGGTGCAAGTGTGAAACTAACACCAGTCGAATTTACTGATATATGTATGTATGTATGTGTGCCCTGTATGTATTAAAAGCCAGCTCCACACTATCACCTGAATCTTTAAATTTAAATATAATCTCAGCAACACTTAACATTTGGCTAAACGCTAAGCCTATTAAGCTATAGACTTAATAACACTGCATATTTATCGTATTTTAATAAAATTTTAAATAGAGACAATTTTATTTTGCCCTTCCATTGTTACAGGAACACAGAGGGGAGATTCGACTGACGATAGGCACGAGGTACTAATTGGTACAGCACATTAAGTAAATATTATAATAAAACAAAAACACTTTAATAATAAAATCTAGATAAAATAAATAAGACACAAAAAGGACCCGAGGACTCAATGAAATCTCGTTAAAAACGATATAAATATTTATCATATAAACTTTCTTTTGTCTTGACAGGACACGAAGGGTGAACTTCCCCTGACGAATCATTAATTTACTTCCTTAAACGCTTTGTAAATTCCATATCATGATGACAGACAGTAATGTATATTGAACTATAATAAAACAACTCTCAAGATAAACAATCGTCCGCCCGTTAATTTCCTCAGATAGAGGTTTCACGGAGGTGAGCTGACGCCTCATTAGGCAGTAGGCGGCTCGTTTGTCAGCGCCCTCGTTTCCGAATTACGAGTTTTTTTATTAACGCCAATTCCTCGCGCTCTAACGAGTGTAATTTTTTTTCCAGCTCCGGCTTTTCCTTTTGGATTTTGCGATGCATGTTTACTTTCGCGGTCGATGAATTTATTGCGGCGATGTATTACGAGATAGCTTTTATATATTGAAAAGGTATTTAATTTACCGATATACCAAAAAGAGAATTAAACAAAAATAAAAAGTATTCTTTTGATAAAACCTTTTACATAATATTCCGACATTTCATAAGTAATGTCACCGAAGTCACCCTATTTCTATTTCTGTATCGTGTACGTCTGCATATTTTGCGCCCTTCGCGTATTCAGCTGCACTAACGGCACCGCATTTTTCATACGACGTCACTTTCAAGTCTCATACGAACGTCTCACACCACCCTCGTGTCATCGGGAGATGCATCTGAAGTACACTTCACCTCGAGTGTTTTTCATAAATGTTAAATTGTGATTTAAAATAAAACGAAACTTGAAATATGTGATTTCAAAAATAAAAACCTAGACTATTCTTAAAACTATCAAAGCTAAAACAACAATGATAATAAATTTTATTTCCATATTACAGTAATATTATTTTTGGAAGTCTTTGAGTTTTAGAAGTACAGCAATCAACTGGTGACACCTCAAAAACAGTAACAGTCAGAAATGTTAGTAAAACAATGTTGTTCTGTGGATGTCGTGATACGAATAGAAAAAGTAAGGTTATTGTAATATTACTTTAAGAGAAATTGGTAAGACTCCTGGTACATATTAGCAATCAAATCTCAATTCAAATCTATCAAATAAAAGGTAAACCAATCACCGTCGTGTTTTCATTGATACTCGTTACGACACCGGCTCCATCCATCCAACGTGACGTGACGTGACGCCTTTAACTTAGATACGCTTTGCTTCTAGACATTGATCGATGTTTGCTTTCAAATACTAAAAAGCAGGACTTACAATTCCAAATGTAATTGACATATATTTAATATTATGAATGTTTTGCGGTATATTTACAAAATCAATTTGTTTTATTTTTAAATAAACAAAACAATATTATTTTTTTCATATAACATGTGTGAACAATTACCATACTTAGCTTCAGAAAAGTATCCCACTAAAGAAAAATATCAATATATTTTGAGCTAAAATACTCAATTATATATAGACAATGTGTTTGTTTTTTCTTCGTTCGTATTTGCGTCATCGAGCTTCAAATCACAATGATCTCATATGTATCGAGAGATCATTTGTTACTTTCCTCCTAATTTCTATTTTTCCGCAGCAGTTCTTTCGTAAAAAATATTCCTTCGACCCTTGAATCCAAAGAATTTAGATCGTAAAATAAGAGCGATCGAAAGCGGATCTTTGGATATTTTCTGGAAGAGTTTATTACATTTTATTATTGAGATTATTGTTCATTGTATTTTTACTAGTTTTGTCGGGTTTATGTTTTAAAAAAATTCATAACCACTTGGTTTTAAATTTTCAATTATTTTGATGATGTTAAAAATAATTATTTTTCAACCACTTGTTTAATACACATTAATTATATCAAACAAACAACTTGATCAAATAATATATGCAACAATTGCCATGCATCATGTATCATCTTCAATATCTTCAATAGTAATTTTCTTAAAACAGAGGTATTGCACAAAGAAACCGCCTTCAAGACTGTAATTTTTATATCTTTGTAGATCGAATGTTATTGGCGGGTTTCTAAAATATTGGGCACCTGTCGTAAATCTACTCGCCACAAAATAAATTATTTAAACTAATAAAATCAAAGCAATACATCTCGTGCTCTGCCCTGCGTTAGAATGGGGTTGGAATATTTTAAGTAATTACTTGAAACCTGGATGTGAGCCAATATTATTAAACGTTTATTGTAAATGACACGAGGGATTTAATAACTTATTTTTCTCGTATTGCATAATTCTCATACAGTAAAATGTTAATAATTAATACTGTATATGTAATAAATGTTGAGATTTACATGTTTTAATAATAACCAGCCAACTTTACTAAGTCTATTTTTATATAGTTCTATCTCAATAGTGTAATTTAAACTCCAATTGCTGTATAATCATCAATTGAAAAACATAACAACAATAATATGCCAATGTGTTGAAGAAATGTAAACAAATCGTTGTCACAAAACGCGGCCATTGTTATAGGTCTATCAGGCATTCCGATTAACTTATAAAGAAATTAACCCCACAGTAACGTTTCTTTAATAAAGAAAATATATATTTACAAAACTAATTAGTCACTGCCTCGGCGCTCCCAGCTAGCTTCTACACACACTTCACGCCGCGATTCAATTCAATACTATCGAAATTTCTCTGTCTTGTTTTTAACCTATTCGGATTTATGGCGCGTTCACGGCATAAGTTGTTTACACCGCGAATCCATCTAATCTGAGCTCATGAAGAAGGATAGTACTTAAGTATAACCCCCAATTATAGTAATAAACAAGGATCACAAACTTTAAATAAAAAACTTATAGTAAAGTTACGCAAAAACATGCATTTATACACTGAGGAAACAGCGACTTTCTTTTCGTTGCGTCAGTTCCCTGAAACACACAATCTTATTAACTATCTGAGTCTCTATAAGTATATCGTCATCTTGTAATCAATTTGTCTGTGCTCGTACAGGCCTTTGAAGCAATTTGCTAAGTAGACTCTGTGCATCCAGCATATAACAATTTGCAATATGAACATCATTATGATTAGGAACAATGAAACTACTTCGCAACGAGACCAACAGGGCATGACTGTATCTTGGTCCCCATTGTCTCAGCGCCTGTCGTGTAGTCGTCTAAACCGCCCCTCTTCAAACTCAATTTTTATAAAGTATAGCGTTTCAGTCTTTACTCTTTTAATGTAACATGAGCTTGAATCGATATTTATTGTCCTTTTTATGAGTTTTTATTTACATTATGTGGTTAAATTCTCTTAGTTCTTTATATAACTTGTGTATTTTGTCCGGAATTCTGATATTACTGAGAAAGAATCTCGTAAAATGTAATCCTATTACAAATTCCAATTTCAACGAGCACATCAGGGAATTTTCTTTGAAGGAGGATAATATTGTAAGCGTTATGCTAAGTTCTTTGGACATTATATCATTTCATGTTATTTTAATGGAACCTGAGTGTATTTATTACAGAGCTCCGCTAAAATAAAAACAATGCAGAAAGAGGATCCGAAAAGATACGCTGAATTACTTCCATTTACTCCAATTCGTTTTAAGGTACGTGTTTTTTTTAATATTCCCTACATGTTTCGGTAAAGATTTTTATTACCAAAACAAATATGAAACAAAAAATAAATTAAAAGTTGTATGTGAAATCCTTACGCGGCTATAGTGAAGCTTCATTTTTATACCAAAAGATATATATATTTTTATTTTAAAGTCGTTTGTGATTTATTCATTTACGTGATGAATGTCTGAATCATTCTGAAGAAATTATTTGACTTTTTTGTTATTAGTCTAGGCAAAGTGTTTTTTATCCTTCGGATTTGTGTTTCATCAAGTGTCAAATCACAACCAAAAAAAAATTTTCCTAAACATTGACTAAAATTCATTAAAATTAAAACTTCTACTCGTTAGTATAGTATTATTGTTGTGTGTAACGTGAACTATAAATTCACACCTATCTAGACTACAATTTGTATAAACTAAACATGTTGAAATACAGGCTTTTGGCTTCTAGTGAGAATATCACTCGCTCGCCCCACATTCTCGATAACTTGTCGCAACGGAAACGTGAGTCAGTGTAACTAACGTAATTTACATTATTTTTATATCATTAAATGATAAAGTTCCCAGAATAATTAAATGAATTGCAGCCCATTGTTGGATTTTAAATTGAAGTCGATTCGGGATTGCATAGCTGGAAACTTTTTCCCGTGACGGCTTATGTTACATACGATGTATCAAAGACGATAACGGGATAAAAGTTGTTCCCAACTATAGGATATTTACAATGAAACTATAAAATGTTTCGGTGCACAAAATATAGATAGTTAATAGTATTAAGATTACTTCTAGTTAAATCGGTCCAAACATTAACATTTAAATCATTATTATACCAGGATATTTATTAAAAAGATACCATTATTAGAACTGTTCTTAATTATGACTTGCCACAATTCATAAGGACATAATTATGTTTAGTTCTTGAAATCAATTGTAAAGATGCATTAAGGCAGGACCAGGAGGGCAGCGACCAGACGTCAGCGACGAGGCGTGCGAAGGGACATTTTAATTGGATTAAATTTCTTTCACTAAGAAATAATCTTCAGCTGAATCTAAGATATAGAAGTCTAATGAAAATATAACGAGTAGTATTCTCTGTTTCAGAATAAAGGCCTGTTCGAATTTTTATTTAATTCGAAAAAAAAATTACCATTTTAGATATTCCTAAATAGTATATTATATTCCTAAATAGGATATTCCTAAATAATACACGGATTCTAATATTGAATGAAACACAAAAAAATCTATGATAATTTTTTTCTAACATTCTAGGATATTCCTGATAGCAAAGCTGCTGGCTCGAGTCACAGCAGAGAGCATCCAGGTAATTGTATCAAACACATATCTTACAAACTATGCAATATTATCACGAACTACCCGTGTTGCTTGGTAACAAAAAAAAAGTATTATAATATTTTTTTTATGTTATATCTTCGTTGTTATCAAATAATAATTAATATAGTTAAACCTCATTGCTGAGCCTTTAGCAGAAAGGCAGGAGTATTTTAGACTCTTTTTAAAGAAAGGACCCAAGCGATAGTACAGCGCGATCTGAAGTCCATTTTTTATTCTATTTGACTCAATGCCACTTGTCTAAGCAATTTTGTTAATTGATAGATTGTGAACTACGACTAAGGAATTTTTTTTAAGTTTCTAAATATATTCTTTCCGATTCGATGTCATTTATAGCACACGATCACTGTTTCATTGTGTTTCTTTTTCAGGTTATGGTCCAAACGAATATGAAGAATATCCTCACGTTAGTTATGACTATCACATACCAGACATAGATCACAGTCATGGTGATCATCACGTCATCGATCACTATGGCTATCACAAGGACCATCACGATTTTGGCTATCATCATAAACATTATAATCATGTACGTATTATATAAGAATGAGAAACATGTTTGTGTAAATACAAATTCATTCATTTTATAAAACTTTAGGAAGAAATAAGTCGAGGATAAGTCGGTAGTTTCATTCAATTTCATTATTATTTAAAATAAATTTATTAATAAAATATTTTACAAAGTTTTCCCGTTACATATTTTTTTGCGGTTAGGTTACTGTCACTAATGCAACTAAAGTACTTATACATTTCTTTTGTTTATTATATTTTATCGTATGGTTATTTATTTTTCAAATATAAACATACACGTTATTTATTTGATCATGATGCCTCCCGAGGGACTTGTCTTGTAGGAACTTAACAAACACTAGGTTCGCACGTTCGCCGAAAACATACCAGTTCATCAAGGAAATGTATTTATTTTAAACAAATTATTAATATATTTTTAAAACTAAATCTACAAAGTATTTTTTAACATCAAGCCATATTCACGAATTCTCTGTCTTAAAAGCATTTAATTATTATCATGATGATGTTATTCCCAGGAACTGGCTGCAAAAGCGGTCTTGTGGCCTCTAGCAGGAATCGCACTTCTTGGAGCCGCAGCCGCTCTAGTGGGCAATCCAATTCTCTTACAACTTGGCGTCGCCACCGGGAAACGAAAAAGAAGAGACACCGAACAAGTTTACGAACCTGATGTAATGGAAGATAACTGGAGTATTCCAGACGACGTTAAAGACTATACGTCTGAAATAACCCGTGAGAGGGCATGCAAGCGTTTAAAAACAGAGTTATTGAGAAAGAAAAATAATTCAACAACGCACTTATTGTCTAAGATGTATCCCACGACACACTCTGCTATAAACAACTACGCTCCACTGAGCACTGAACATGATGAAATGGTACCAGTTCCGATTAAATTAAAAACTTAAATAAGAAAATATATCGATTAAATTAAGTGAATATTTTTATATATTTTAATTTTATATCAATAATAATTTTAAACATAAAATGCCTCTTATTAATATCACCTGCATTCATGGACATAATTCTCGGTATCTATATGTGGAAGTATAAAATAAAAACAAGATTCCTTAATTACTTACCGGTGATTCAAGATCACGTTGCTATTATACATCAAGAATTAACTAACACAAAAACCACTATAACATAACATATAACTGTAATAAACTTTACACATATATATTTCATTAAATTAACACAACACTTGTGATACACAAACAGTTATTTGCGATATATTGACAAAACAAACGAACGATCAATTGTTTGTACGAAACGTCATCAATACGACTGATCGTAGTTAAGTGAAGTTAGACCCAAACAAGTCCAACGAATGAAGTTGGCAAGTTGATCTTACTTGTGCGTGCTGCTGGCTGCGTATGCGCAACGAAGGGTGTAAGAAAAGTTGTTTTAATAAGCATGAGTGAATCATATGTGGTATTTATTTTTTATATGCGATATAGTTCATGTTTAAAAACTTTATTTGCTATTTATATTTATTTAAAACCTTTAATTACTCCAACATGATATTAAAATATTTAGAAAGTACTCAATAGCATAACGTTTTTAGAACAGATTTTTGTTATTACTGCCATCTCTCGAGTAATTATTGTAACATTTGACAAAGTAAGATGAGTTTTGATAAGCGTGCTGCTTCAAAAAGTTATTTCTGTTTATGCTAGATGTCTCTTTTTAAATATTAAAAAAAATGTGTCTCAAGAGATAATTGTTGGTCAAAACTATGTATTTTACATGCAGAAAAAAATATGAATGAGTGATGTCGTACGCCCTTTAAATAATGATGATATGATTATAAAGTTGAATTCTTACACTTGACATAACCACCTTATTTAAAGAACAGTAACAATATCATTTAAAATATAATGAAAGCAAAAAAAACTAACTTTTCTAATAATAATTTAGTATTTAAACATTATTCCAATTAAAATTGTAAGTAGCGTATATAATAACATTTTTCAAAAAGATAGTAAAAGAGCAAAATAATACAACAAATGGATTTTTAGAACATATTTAATTATTTTGGACTTCAGTTCCACCACCCCTTATATTTTAAATCCAAGCTGAAAATAAAATATTATTAAATAACAATTTCAATTAAATTTTAATATTTTAAAAACATTTAATACCTTAAACCATATTATGTAGCCTTTTACATACAAAGTACTATAATATATTTAAATATCATGTGATTATCTTATGTTTACCTTTTCACAAGTTATTAAGTATAGTTATTCGTCTGTACTGTACCATTCGGTGGCGTTATTAAAAACCTAACAAAGCCCCGAATGGGTTCTAAACTTAGCCCAAATTTCTGAGTAGGTAAATAAGCAATTATAGATCAAGAAAAATTAAATACAAAAGAATTTTACGAGCAATTAATAACTATATATTGTTTTCTATCGATTACCCAATAATTCCAGAAACGACTAAACCAATTTCAAGAAATAGATTTTTCCATATATTTAAGTGAGTTTAAAAAAATAGGCGACTCAAAGAAAGCCGTAGCAAATTTGTAAATTGTAAATAACCCGAAATGTATCATTAACATTTGATCATGAAAGGTTTATATAGTTTTCTTCTTCACGACGCGATTCCGCTATGCTCAGAGCTGATAAATAAGGACACCGAATGGGTTGGAAACAAGTCGGGAAAATTCCGATAATATATCGTTGAGTGCAGTGTGATACATGATAGTTAATATGGTTATTGTGAATACCTTTGGTGCATGTTCTACTACGCATTTGAACACGAGAGCGGCTCTCTCACATCCCTTGTCTCCATCACTTACTTTTTCATCGTTTACTGTAAATAAAATTAATTAACAATCTGACAGAAAAGAAATATATAAAATAGTTATACTGAAAAAAGTACCTTTGCTACATATATCTGCTAACTTTTTTCCATTTTCCAATCTTTTCTCATCTCCATTTTTTGCTGACTCCGCAAATTTATAGGCCTCTTTGATGTCATACATTCCTTCCTTGTTCAACTTAAAATACATAACACAATTAAATGAATGTTACCATTATTTGGTTACAACTGTGACAGATATTTGTCAAAATGTTTAATATTCCTTGAATAGAAATCATGTTCCATAAAACTGTTGACTGAGGGATCAAGACTGAAAACTCTCTTGTTCAAGACACTTGCTGAGGTACACCCATGGCTATATCTCCATTCATATAGAATGGTAATGAAATTAAAAATTAGATATTATGTTAATATTACTGGATGGGAATGAAACTTCGGATTTCTTACCGTATTTTAGACTTAAAATACGAAAAACTGCAGCCTAGCCAGCTTGACTGTAGCAGAGTTACGTTTTTCGATGCTAATGTGAACATCAAATTCTTTGCAAAGATAACAGAAAACCACGGTGGCAAGAGCCATAAAGGGTTAAGGTATGGTGATTATTATTATGAAAAATCATTTTACCCTCTATCTATCTATCACTTAACTCATTTAAACAACTTCAACAGAGACTACACATCTCATAGAAAAAACAGCGGAGAGACTCACCGTGCGCATCTTCTTGTAAGCACAGGCAAGAGCACATTTAATATTATTTTTCGTCGGAGGTTTGAGTTGTTCCAGCTCCAGCAGGTCCGACATCTCAACAGGAATGTTCTTAGTACATATCATTATTTCTTTAATAAAGTTGGTCTTAACCTCTAGATCTGTCAGTCCCTTTAAATAGATTAGATTATTTTATATTCTGTTCAATTATATATTGGCGTTGTCTTCGGTAAATAAGAGTAATAAAACGCCGATACTCACATAGACATAGCCACAAAGAAGAACAACTACGACACTCCGTGTAATATGCATTTTGATGTATGGAACACTATATCTACATACAAATAAATTGTTCATATATTTATATACTTCAAAATTAATTATACTTTATTATGGAAATTATAAATGATACAATATATTGACTTTGTTAAAATTAAAATAATTGAAAACATCAAACCAATTTTATTTTACATAAAGTGGGGATTATTTAAAAAATAAATTGACTAAATTATTTACCTCTTTTGTTTCGGCAGCGTTTGACGTCCATGCTATTTATAAAACTAAAATAGAGATCCTTATCCAGTGGAAGAGATCTGACCATATATTAAGTAAATATGAATGGATATTCAAAAGTTTCTACCCTTACCAATAGAGTAATACGATTAATATGATAGTTAACCTAAGATATAAAATAATCACTTATAATCACAATAACAATAATATAAAAGAAAACAAGTCATAGCAGTCATTAGTGTCTTCAGCAGATTCTAGCACAAGGGTTTCAGATTAGAGCTCTCACTACGAAACACGGACCTAGATGTTTAATTCTGGAATTCAAATATTATATTCTTGTTGGATCCCATTTCCTGTAGACATAAAGATAGCAGTTGCCCATAAAACCCCACTCTCTATTAGTCCATAATATCATGACTGAGTACTGGAATTTTCAGTTTTGTCATATCAATCAACAGCAATGGTTAAAGGTTCCCATCGTTTAATATTTTTCTAGACAATTTTGAACATTAATATAAATTGTGACTTCTTTTCAATGTTATTATATATTGTAATGTTAAAAACATTATTAAGATTGCCAAAAAATCTAATATCTATTTCCATTCCGATATTCATAAATTGTATATGGAATAATAAAATCATCGAATCAGATAGCTGCATTTGCAAAGATAGATGGCTTTTAGGGGTTTGTATCTTCATCGCAAAGAATAATTACTCTTTCTAAATTTATTGACAATTTAAATTCATTTTCAATTTTTATTTAAAAACATTATTTTCTCCCTTCACTAAGGATTCCTCTTCTGATGTCGTACCTTCAGTCCTTCTTTCCTTCCTCTGATATCGTACCTTCAATATGACTACATTTTATAAATATAACTGTTCTGATGATTCTTCTAATATTATATTTGTAATAACAGCGGTAGTTAATAGTTACTGTGAACTCATTTTTGTTCTGATATATAGCAAATTTTTATTTAAAAATTTAAAGTTTCACAAGAAGTGCTTAAGTTCAGAGATATTTAGATATTGTGTATCTCAAAAGCATTCAGAATTCAGAACTTACCGAAACAGCTTAGACATTTGACAAGTGAAACAAGTTTTTTTTTATTTACACTGTAATGTTAATGGGGTGAAAGTATTACAAAAAACAAAATATTTTTAATTCTAGATATTTTTAATTCTAATTACATTATTTTTTTTGTTCGTTCTAAATGAGAAATAACAGAAAATTGTTCTTAGTAAATTCCGATGTTCTTCATGTATCATCTTGTGAAGTTATTCTGCTAAAACTATTCCTTATATGTATATATTTCTTTGAAATTTTAAGTCGCTTATACAAGATGGTATTTCTTCACACCTTTTCTTAGTGTCGTTTAATAAGAGGAAGTTCGCTCTTTTTAATATTTATAGAGAAGCGAATAGCATTCCTTCATTGTTAGTTTTGTTTACATTTTGATTATATTTTCTTGCGCTTAAAGAAAGTCAAACTGAAAGCAGATAAAATTAACAAATTAATTTTAAATAAACTTATATTATCATTTTATTACTGATTAAAATTTAATTGTACTTTTAATACTCACACAAAAACCTTAAGTGAATTATAAAATCAATATCATACAAGGTACCTGAGGAGCCTTTTCAACAGTGCATTTGAAAATGAAAGCAGCTCTGTCACAGCCCTCCTGCGCGTCGCTCACAGCTTCATCATTTACTGAAAATATTTGTATTATTTGAGAATAACAGACTCAATTGTAAAAGTAAGCTCTCATTTGAATGAATGTAAGTTATTTGCTAAAAGTATTACAAAGACACAATTCTCTTGAAATATCGGGATAAAATCTGTTGATTTGAGTGTCCATACATGAAAATGATATTACATGTTGTGATATTACTCTTGAAAATCTAAAAGAAACATAATAATCAAATATTTTACCAAAACAATGATCACGATGGTTTTGGAAACTTAATTTTGGAAGGTAATAGCATTTTTTTAATGTCAGTAGGCTAACTTACTATAACTATAATTCTTAGGCGAGTGCGTTAGCACAGTAGTAGTACAAGTAGGGCCATATTACTTCCTTTGGCTTGCGTCGTTTTTATTATATAGAAATAGACGTTTAGTTATACGTGATCGAGGAGCTTGGCAATTCGCACTAGGCACTGGTCACTGACATCAACGTCTTTGCAAAAAAATAGAATCTACCCACCACTGGCACAGGCGTCAGTAAACTCTTGAGCCTTCTTCAGTTTTTCCTGATCGTCAGAGAAATACTTCTGTGCTAGTTTGTTAACCCCGTCCACTGACAGCATGCCGCGATCATCCATCTGTAATATTAAATATAAAATATGAAAGTAATTTAAAGAAACACAATCCTCGTGACCTGACTTCACCCATCTTCTTATAAATCGTCATGATTTAACCATAGTAATACAAACGCAAAAAATCAAAATCTTAACATATTAAAATAAAATCAGTCTAAAGAACAAAATACACCTTATTAAAATATTAAAATGGACCATCATCATGCGGATCTGACTCACACTTGACCAATTCATATGGTCAGAGAAGCGGAAACCAAAAATATGCCTCCCGGAACTCATAGGAATTTACACTCTAATAACATTGTTGAAACACACGGAGCATGTAATTGCTGTTATTTATTTTGACCTTCCTTGGATACACGACGAATTACGAAAACTCTATCACGTGCTTTGATAATGTATATTTAATTATGAGATATCTTAAACAGCGCAATTTAAGATCTGAGAGAAGTAACAATCTTACAATTCTTACATTTGCCGTGACATGATTCGAAAAATTTTATACAATTGACATTAAAACTAAATTTGCTTATCATTTTGATTTTAATATTTATTCTTTGGTTTTTTCAATGTCCAACATCCACAAATAAAAAATTTGTATATTGTTTAAAGCGCTGTAAACTGTCATCTCGACAAAATGTATTTTTTATATTATCCACGGACGGACGATTTTATTGACTATTGAGATAACTAAGAGTAGTAGCGTAGCCAGATAGCCTACTACTGAAGTAGGGCTAGTACGGTGAATAGGCTATCACAATCGATAAGTATTGTTCAATTCCAAATAGTAGTTTCAATCAAAATAAACTTTTTCGCTTTATAATTATAAGTAGGACTTTTAGGATTTACATTTTAGATATTCAACAATTTTCATAAATATTATGTTTCATTTTCATACCATTCCTGTTCTCTTATAGGCACAAGCAAAAAGACATCTCACAGCTTGATTATCGGGCAACTGTTTGATTTTAAGTTGCTCTATGTCCTGGGCGGTGAGGGGGAACTGTCGGGCACACTGCAGTATCACTTCCAAATATTTTTGTTGTAAATCATCAATATTCATAGCCTGAAATATGATGTTTCTTATCTTTTACTTTCATAAAAAAGTAATTTTTTCAGACTTTTTTCTTATAATCAAGTAGTAAATATAAATATACAGCCACGGACAGGACTGGAAATTGCAACCCCTGCAAACCATTCCTTAGCTCTGTTAATCGAACTCATCCTCTCATAAATATTGCATATATATGATGAGTTACATCGATTAAAGTAGATTTAATAATTTAAATACTTTTATATTAACAGAGCTAATGTTATTGTAATTGTAATTAAAGATTATTAATTATTTGAACATATGAAAAAAACTACACCTCATCAATTATGTCAATAATTTCATCGAAAATGAAATATATACTACATAGAATTTATACATATGGAAACAGCCTTATGAGTTGAAATTTTATTTCGATAAGTCTTATAAAATGTTATTAATTTTACTTGTTAGTGTGCACAGCGCGGTGGGTCCATTGATGGACGGGTCTGAAGATATTACAGGACAAAATAAAACAAAGTGCAAGATATATTACAGACTTTTACAAAATATATATTTATAGTTATAAACTAAAATATTGTATACTTACGTTTAATCTTAGACATAGATAGGTTATAGCGAAAAATGATATATTTTTGACGATTGATAACATGTCGCTTCCTTGATGATGCCAAAAGTGAAAATGTGTAAATTGATGTCATCAATTATTTATATAAACTAAATGATAACTGTAATCCCTAAGGTCAAAGCACAATAGGTTTTAGATTAATATATTAGGTTCAATCGAATATGAAACTTAAATGATTGACATAAGATTTATATTTGTTTTAAATCAATTTTTATATAAATCGAATATACAATTGCCATGACACAAATAACTATTGTCGTTTTGTTATTGCAATGGTGACCGTTTCATATAAATTTAGATGTGTATATCTGGTGCAAATATTTAAAAAGATATTAAAATATTATTCTAATAGTTCAGAATTCTGTAGATAACTTACACAGACAGAGAGAGACAAAGGCGAAATAGAAAAGGACAAAAAACAATATAAATTATTTTTTTAAAAAGTTAAATTAGTAATGATATGTAATGATAAAGTATGTTTTTGAAGTTAATAAACATCCGAATAACGACACATTCAATTAGGCTCTAAGTGCCTATTACTCAGTATGACATGCGAATTTTGGTAATTCCAAATTGAAACTAATAATACACCTAAAAGACATCTCGACGCTAATTATGAATAAACTTTGAATATATATTCGCCACAAAATTTTATTTTCCAAAATTCAACAGTTCTTTGTGAATATCGTTTGTCAAATTTTAAAATGTTTCAAAGTTTCACTATTGTATCCTGTGTTTTGATTTTTAATATATATCTGCCGGGAATACATGTAAGTACGAATTTATATCTAAATAAAGATATAAATCAATACCGACTATTACATTTACTATTGTATATAATTATCCGGCTATGACCAGGTCAATACTCTCAGAATTTCAAGCCTATTCTTATATACCTATTGAAAAGCTTTGAGCATTGTCGAATTGTAGCATATTTGCGACGAAAGTAATCAAGCAAAACTCCGATTGTATTAACGTGAGTGTAGCAGGATAATCATATAATAATGATATTAATGATGGAGAAAAATGTTTAAATATAACAAAACAAAATCCACAATACAACTTTCGCAAAAACAATTTATTCAGACTATGACGGCAGAGCAAAAGCAAATGGTTCATAAGCATTTTGAAGAAGTGGGCATGGAGTGTCTGAAGACGAATACACTTACATCAGAGGATGTCAATAATCTTAGGGAGAGGAAAATCCCAAATGGAGAAAATACACCATGCTTTTTGGCTTGCGTATTCAAAAACGTCGGTGTTGTAAGTAAACTATTTTAATTTACAATAAGGAAATTTGACCGACTAGTTTTGCAGCGTGAACTGTTCCTGCCGCGATTCCAAATGCTTCGAGATAATAATTGAGGTCTACGAAAGAATTTAAAACTCTTCGTGAAAATTTCTATAAAATTAACGTGAGCACAGACGGATTATATATAATTATGGATCACGAAATTGTTAACGCAAAAATTAATTACATATCGGTTTAGAATCTAGAAATAAATACAATATAAGTAACCTGTTCTAATTTCACAATACAATATAAATACTTAACCAGAAATTAATTCTTGGATTTTTCAGATGGATGGGAATGGTATGTTACAAAAAGAGACGGCGATGGAATTAGTCAAAAAAGTCTTCAACAATGACGAGGAAGTAAAAGTAATAGAAGACTACCTGCACTCCTGTTCTCATGGTCAGTATGAATTACATTTTAGAATTTATGTAAAGTTTAGATATTTTTTTTTTGTTTTTTAAGTTATATCAAAGAAACTTATATATTAGTTTTCAATAAAGAAAACTCAAGTGCTATAAAGAAGTTTGTTACTGGAGAATTTTCACTATTTTCTCGTTTGCAAGCCTTTAAGCCTTTGCCAAAATGTTATTGCTTCAGTAATATTTCTTTTTTCAGTTAATTCTGAAGCTGTTGGGGATGGTGACAAAGGTTGTGAACGGTCAATGCTGGCCTACAAATGCATGGTCGAAAATGCTTCTCAGGTAACCTATAATACATGGAAAGAAATCAAGAGATTTAATTCTTTAATTATATATCATATTATTTCTATTGCATAATCATACTCAATTTAAAATTTCATTGTTGCAAATTAATAATCTATATAATTTGCAACAAACATTTTTTATTTGGAGTTTAATTATCCAATAAAAACAATATTAATAAATAATATTAGCACAAAGAAATACAACTTTGATTACGTAAGTATTCTTCATTTCATTAAGATATAATAATATTTTGTTACAGTTTGGAATCGATTTGTAAAACATTATTTTCATCCTGGAGGAACTTCCAAGTAACGATGATTTCTTTTAAATGACAATAAAAAATTGAAATAAAAATAATTATCTTATTTTATTTAAAAGCTACACTATACAAATCTAGTCGATATGATTATAGAGCACAAGATTTAAACTGAAGTTTCCTAACATGATCACTCAAGTTAGAAAAAAAAAATTAAAGCTATTTCGTTTTGTGTAGTTCCTATTTCTAGTTATGATGAATCCGAAAATGTATTTCAGCAAAAAACGCCACATTCTCTATCAATCTACTGTAGGTTTCTATGTTAAAAAGTTGTAATTTTAAAATTAAAGTTTTTTTATTTTTAATTGCGTAACAAAACTATTTTTATCTAAAATACATTCATTAGTAAAAATACTTTTTTTGGTACATTTTCGTTTGTAGGAAGCATGGAGTAGGTTTTTCTGAAGCGTCCAAAAGTACTCTGTGTCATGGAAAGGCTCTATCGTCGCTGATATCTTTTTTAATTCTCCCTGATATCTTGATGAAATAGTTTACAGTGTTTTTCATTTACTTCTTAATTTTTTTGGATAGTTATTGAGGTGGGAATGAAGAATATGTAAGAGTTCTAGAGCTTTAAATGCTTTCAACATTGAGGATTTGATTGTAGTTAGGGTGTTTATCATTACCATATTGGCCGTGGCCTTTATCTTAGCCTATAAAAGCCCTCAAAACTTTGTTATTCAATATTTGAATCATTTTCCATCTTGATCCAATAACAATCCCAGCTTTATATTTATTTATTTATTTATTTATTTATTTATTAAATTGTACAGAAGCAAAGAAATGCAATTTAGGACATTCAGGTTATTGTTTGAGCAGCTTGTTCAAAATTTTTAAATCACCGCACACTTGACGCGATGTTTATATACTGATTTGCAAAGAATCAATTTATAGGTTTCCTTAAGCTGGAGGGAGAGACAGACCGGAAAAGAGATTTAAGAACCGCCATTGTGAAGCAGAAATGCTTTAAGGCTTTTGAAAGAATCTATACAAATATTGTACTGTACTGGGTCGTATGAGATCTTTAATGGATCCATCAAACTTTGCGTTTGCGAACTTTCCGAAAAACTATTGGTTTCAATATTACAGCACCAGTGAGGATTCATTTCTTTGCTAGTGACGATAAATATCGAAGTCAATGTGGCAGTTCCATTATTTTAACTATACTATTATACTAGTGTATCAAAAAACTCAAGATCAAGTTTTATATTATTGGAACAAAGTTACTTTAGGCAACCTACAGTAGAACAAACTAATAGAAATCGTCACGTTACAAAAATTCGTTACATTACTTCCATGATGCTTTTCCCTTACAATATTTGATCGTACTGTTAATGTGTGATTTTTATAATTAACGCATTTACTGAGTAAATAATGGTCAATATCGGGCCAATAAAATTAATTATAGTGTTTAGGGATGAAAATATAGGGGCGACCTGGCCTGTCTAAGGTCAAAATCTGCCTTAAATGGCTTCACATGAAATATAACTCGTAGGAGACGTACGAGTTATGATCGTGGTAAACTGACTCCCAATGCCTCTTCGCCGTAATATTCTGGCCAACCTTTTCGAAATCTTGGATGACTGCACCAGGATACTTAATAGAGCTATTTTAACCACCATGTCGTAATGACACGTATCATCTCGCTTTTGTGGCACACACCTAATACCCCTCGACATCCTCCCCTTTAAAAGTACTGTCTTTGTTTAGAGTTCTTGGAACTTAGTCCCTGCTACTAAAGCAATGATATCATTCTCTTGATAACGTAAACAACAATATTTATATATTGTTATTTCTTTATTTCTTTAAAAATCTAATCTAAAAAAACTTTATTTAAGACTTCTACAGTGTATTCTATTACTAATCAATACTGTGGTGTTTGAAATACTAGAAAGTGTAGTAGCTTTTCTGTACGTTCGAACCAAGGCACCCAATCTCGGACCTAGTTCCTGGAATAGTTCAGGGTGCATCTTGTTTTAAATAACTTTTAAATAAAGAATACATATTTTTTTTATATTTAAAGTTTATGTTTTTATTTTAAATTATACGGCATCTCAAGAAGGTGATTATATGTTGTACTAAACTACTTTACAGTTGTTTGAGTTGAAATTTAAGCAACACGTTAATTGCCTAGTGTTTTATAATGGTTTGTGTATTGTATGAATCAAATAACATTGTTATTTTATTTTTTCGAGTTTCAAGACCATGTTTTGTTGTTGTACTATCATTCTATGTACTATCATTCTATATACTTTTCATATGAAGTAATTTCTGTCCAAATTTAGAAAAGTTTTACAGCTAGAATTATGTTAATTTTAGATTTGTTTCAACTAAATGTAAAACTATAAATAATTAGCTTCCACCCGCAACTTTGTCCGATTTAATTTCGGTAGCCGTTATTTCATTTGTTAATATTAAAGAACTATAACGAATTATACACTTAAACCTTCCTCAGGATCTCACTAACTATTAGTGAAAACTACATAAAACTCCATTCTGTAGTTTTGGGGTTTATTTCGTTCATTTATAATTTAGTATATGTATAAATGTTACCATTAAACAATCACAATTCACCTACTTTGTAATCATATTATTGTTAGAATAGTGGAGTAATTTCAATAAAGTTAATATTATATAAGAGATATACTCGTGCCTTCTTCTAATACTGTCTCTTTTCCTCGGCCGTCGTCTATTGTCGTTAAGGAGTTGTATATTCTGATCTTTTACATTCATGTAAATAATTGAATAGTAGTCATTATTACTGTATTAAAATTTAGTAAGTTCTTTTAAAATGGCAATTATAATTTATTAAAAGCTATTTTTTTAAATAGTCAGAGGCCTTTTGACAACAGAACTATTCAGATATATTTTGATTCTGGCAAGTTTCGGACTCCTGAGAAGTAATTAGTAATCTTCTCTGCCCGAAGCGCGAGCGGGAAATTGTTTTATTTACTGCCTCCATTTCCAGTCATGTCCACAACCTCGATAATACTACTGGTCTACATATTTATTAGGCTATTGGTTTTTCAAAGATCAAGTGCTCTGAACTTTCATTGTTTTTATTTTTAATTTCAAAATACATTTAGGATAAATTTATTTCCAGTGGCTCCATGGATTAAAGCTTTGACACTTGGAGACTAGTTGATGAACTGAAATAACAAATGAGGACATGGTTAAAAATTTATACTGTACACGTATATTTAGATATATATTTTTTTATTTCAAAGGAAATAGAAAATAAAGTATTCCTTAATAACCCTAGTTAATATTCTTACCGCTCCCTTGTGAGGTATTAAGCATTCAAATAAGAATCCAGATCTTTCACAACCCTTGTCTCCATCACTAACTTCACGCTCGTTTACTGAAAATAAATACATTATTTATTTAAGGAAAGATAAATCATTTAGAAATAGTGAAATTTCTAATTTATACCTTTTTTGCACGAAGATATTATATCCAGAGCCTTTTTCTGGTCGCTCTCGTCTGACAAGTATTTCATTACTATCTCTGAAGCCTTATCAGTGTCAAATAGACCCTTTTCATCAATCTGAAAAACAGACCTACTTGAATACTCTATCAAAACAAATAACACAGTCGGTGCTTCCAAATAATAACGTCCATAATAATAAAAATAATTTTTAACTTTATATAATATTTACAATAACAATAATATGAAAATGAGCTGTAAATAATATTAAGAAAAGCTTACGATTTTAGTTTTCTTGAACACACAACCAACAAAGCACGGGTCCAGCTTGGCTGCGCTGCCGGCCTCCTTCGCTGCCTTGATGTCAGCCTCGGAGAGTCCAAATTCTTCAATACAAGTCTTTATAGAAGGCAATATCGCTTCGTGAATCTTAGACCTATCGTCCCCTGATAGAGTCTGTAATTATCACATAAGGATCAATTGTATTAGTTTCAAATATTTATAGTGTTTAAATTTATATTCTTATTAAGTAAAGCAACTGTCTGTTTCAATACTACATTATTCCTTTTTACATTTGTTAAAACACCAAAAAATACTTTTTAATACCTCATTCGGAGACTTCCCTAATGTAATTTCCACGTCATAAAATAATATTACTATTGTGTCACTTGAATTAATTGTAAAAACTTAGAGGTTTAGAGATTGATCAATTATTTTCAGTATAAAAGGATCGTTGGTAAATGGTGTTATTGTTTAGCTACAGTTCACAAGAAAAAGCAAATTACATCAGACTAACAAAATAAAAAAACTGACTTAATCGATCGTTAAACTTTTATAGTGACTATGGGCCAGTAACTAGAGATCTAGTCTCATAATAACATGTTTCTTTTTTCTTTTCACTTACTCTCACAGTCCCGAGGCTCACCGCCAGCACACTGAGTACAATAACAAACTTCAATGAAGACATTATTGTTATAAAATAGCGTATGTAACACAACAAAGACACCGCGGTGTGTTTGTCCTTCTGTGAAACTGTTCACTTATATACTAGCTAGAATCAGACTTTTTTGTATGATTATTATCTTAAAATGAACTCAATTAATTTATAATTGCGCAAAAAAATGTTATTTTGATCGCTTATAGTTTTTTTGGCTTAGTTTCTTTAATCTGCCGACTATTATTTAGGGTATCTTAGTGATTCTAAACATATCTTGTTATTGTTTGAAATTATCTACAAATTGTCTTTCCTTGATTGATATAGACGGTTATATACAAAATCAAAGCATGTGACGATACAGCGGCTCAATCGGTAGAGCACCGCGAAAGTTTCGAGTTTGGATTTTGCTCTTAATGATACATATTTAATTGTATATTTATTTTTTTTAATTGTAATTAAAATACCATGTCATTTTTTAATTTAATGAGTTAATAATGTTTAATTACTGTACATTTTATCAAGTTTATTTATTTAGAGTTATGTGGGTAAAGCAGAAGGAACCTCACTAAATTTAAATCATAATCATTGAAACTAATATTTTCTTATAAAAATATATGGAGCTTAAACACGTTAATTTGATTTGCTCTAAACTAATTATATATACAAAAATAATGATATACCTATATTATTATATTATTCAAATGAAACAGCCTCATTTTTTGTATTACCTTTTTGTCGGCGACAAATGAGTCGTGGTATTTAAGATCCATTTAAAGAAGAGATCCGAAACGATTAGTAATAAAAATAAACGTTCGTTGACTACCGTCTACAATTAATATTTTATCAGTTTTTTTAACCCTCGGCACAAAGAAAGGGGTGTAACTGTTACTATAAATATTTATTTTCAAATTTTTTTTCGTATCGGTGACTCTCGATGATGAAAATCAGCGGCGGTCATGACCAGCGGTGCTGCATTTATAAAAATAGATTAATAATAGACAATTTAAAAGTACAAAAACTCATAATATGTCTATCAGTTGAATGCTATTTTGTTTACTAATTATGACCAAATTCAATAAAAACTAACGAAAAAGAAAATCCACTAGCAATTGAAATAAATATTAAAATTAATAAGTAAGTTGAAAAATAAATTGTTATGTATATTGTACTTCGGTATTTGTTTCATTTTGACCTACCGCGGCGGTCACGTATAAATAGCTTAGCAGATAGATGTCGCGGTGCGGAGAGGTCTTTTACAAAGTGAACTGATACCTCAGGTACAATTACAACTTTATTATATTATACGTACTGACAAGTGTCCTAAATTTCACAGTACGTAAAACATTATATTTCCACCGCTAATTAGTGTGACGCTGAATGAATTAGAGATACCCAATGTACTTTATTTCTTGATTACAATAAACATGGAATAAATAATATAATTTAATAAAAAACTCCAATCTTTAGAGTAATTGCAATGAAAAATAGTTATTTCTTAAAGGAGTAAAATGTAGTTAAATTGATAGTTCGATTTTAATCCTACTTACTGGCTTTATCACTTTATCAATACTAATTCTTGAAATTAAATATGAACGTTTAATTCAAGCAGATAATATTAAGAATTCAAGGTTTTATTTTATTGATTAAATATTTATTTTCATCATTTGTGTACAAAAAAGACAAAAACAAAGACAAGTTTTTCGATTAAACAATCCTGTTGCAAAATGTCAAAGTAAAGATTTAGATTTAAAAATTTTAAGTCAAATTTGATATTAACAAAAAATTGAATAGATTCATCCATTTATTAACAGGATTTTTTATTTTTTTAATATTGTGACTAATTGTTAGGATTCCTTAAATTATTTAGAACTTAATGAAATTTCACGGATAAATATAGAAATAATAATAAATACTCTTATAAAAACAAACAATAAGAAAAAAAGTTTTATATTTTTATAAATTTTCCTAAAATACTATATTTTTACTAAATAAATTACTTAGAAATTACTAAAAAATATTTACTCAAAATTAAAAAAAAAAAACTATGTTTCTTTTAAAAAAATCCCCATAGCCAAATTACTTTAAAAATCCTACGTCTAACTTTTTTCCCATTTATAACAATATTGATGCCAGTTTAAAAATTACAAATATAATTACATAATATAACAAAATTGACATTATTTTTAATTCAAATTTAATGACATAAATTATTAATTACAAATGTAAGTAGGTAAAAAGTAAAAAAATATGACTTTGAGAATCTTTGGTATAGGTTAATTAATTATTAAAAGAAACCACTAAACATAACATACATAAATTCAAGTTAAGTGTTTCGTCGCCCGTCGCTAGTTTTCGTCAACGCTTCTTGCAGAACATGCGTGTCACTGATAAGATTTAATTAGCTTATTAAGTAATTTAAGATAAAAGTTTTACTTTATACTAACAGAGGAATATCATAAGTATTAGTTCCTCAAAGAACAGTCAATATGGATATTCTTGACGCTCCCGCAGCCGCGGACTCGAACCAATCTCCTTTGCAAAGGCATCACAGACACCCATGGTAACAACTGGATGGAGCCCATCCGCATACTGTGTTTCGTGCGAGAGTGTTTCAGTGAAATGTTTAGACTGTAATGGATCTGCCTCTAAGACTAGTATGGACACCTGATATGACATCCTAGATTTTCTTTATTTTATTATATTCAAAATGATGTGTGCTTTTAAGGAAAAGTTAAACATTAGTTATATTTCAATATATTGTATTAAAATTACTCGTAAATAGATATTTTTCATATTTGATTAGATGATGATGGTGTAATCTTATAATATCTGGAACCCTTGTTTGTTCTACTTGTTTTTCTGTAACTTTTTTTATTATTATTTAGTGTTTTACTTACAACTGTACATAAAATTGTGTATTACATTTGAGAACAAAATGTGTAATTATTAAAGATTTAAAATGACATCTCTTTGAATATACTATATACATATGGGTGAAACAGATATATTTGAAACAAAACTATTTTACGTCAACGTGATCACGGGTAGACGAGATGTAACTGTCCACAAAGACATATATGTTTATATTTACGCGCATGTCTTTAAACTTAACCTAATTAGATGAAAATTAACCGACGTACTTCAAAGATGATTTTATTGTATATACATAGATGCACTCTTTGAAGCTAAGGTATTGAAGTTTATACGAGATAGAACACTGAAATTCAGACATTTTACCTCAGATTTCACAGATTATCTCAAAAAATACTAGGCTGATTTTGATGTTTTTCTTTCTTGTATAATCTACGTACTTAAGAGATGATTTTAACATTACTGAAACCTATCAACTATATATAGCTATATTCTAACATGTGTTCGTACATACGTACGTATATATAACTATATACTAAGGTATTTTATATTTGAATATCTATAAAATATTATATTTCACCTTCCATTATTACTTTTTTAAGTTTAAAAAAATTCGCAAAATATTTTTAAAGTCACAAAAAAAATAATAGTGAGATAAAATTCGAAAACTTTAAAAACCAATTCAATGTAAATTGCTTATAAATTGAAAATCTTTTATTTTCGTCGGAAAAAAACTTTCAATGCCAATCAGCGTAAATTAATGGCTCCTATTATATATTAACAATATAAATACATGTGTATAAATTTCCTGTGTCAGCTTTCTTAGGCGTCTATCTTTGGAGACGATATTTTTTTATTTTTTTTATTGACACCTACGTCTCTATAATAAATATTTTAGTATTCATTACTGTAACATTTACTTTCTAAAACACAATGGACTTGTAACACTGCTAGTGAATACGAGTGAAAGAATTACTAGTTGTGATCTTATAATGTTTCTTATAATCATCTATGAGCAACAGCCTTAAATATATGGCTGATTTTATAACAGAGGTAAAAACATACATAGGGAGAGCCTTCCATATGTTTAGACATTTACAAGGGGAGGAGTTACATATGCTATTAAAATATATTATTAAAATTAATAATTAAACGTTCCCGCGTAAGAACTACTATAAATAAATGAGTATGTATTTATTTATCTGTAGATGCAGCAAAAAATTGTAATTTGAAAAAATAAATTTTTGACAATTTAAAAATAACTTTATAAAAGTATACCAAATTAATTATCTTTAAATATTTTTTTCTTAGGAAATTGTTGTCATTGATTATAAAATACAATTCATTAGGGATTTTAATCTGCAACGTTCTTTAAAAATAATAAAAATATGTACTTCAATATATTTATTATATAATAATCATTTTAATATACGAGGAGAGCAATAATATGTTGTGAAGAATAGTATCAAGTTGTCGAGTACCGGCCATCTAACTGGCAAACTGTAATAAAAATAATAAGCACGTACTCTATTATTATGAATCATAAAAATCCTTAATCTTTAGATATTTTGAATGATGTATTATTTTAATCAAATATATCATATTATTATATATTTTTATTGTTATCTTACCATATCCTTAAAAGATCGGAAGCATTCAAATAAAAGTTTGGCTCTATCGCAACCCTTCTCACCATCAGAGACTTCACGCTCGTTAACTGGAAGTAAACATTGTTACAGGGCTTATTGACAACAGTAATTCAGATACAAAAATGAGGGTTATTGTAATTTTACCTGATTTGCAGCTGGAAATTATTTCCATTGCTTTTTTCTGATCGGCCTCGTCTGATAAATATTTTTTCGGAAACTCTTCAGCTTTATCAGAATCGAACAGACCCTTGTCATCGATCTGAAATCAAAAATAATAAAAATAATATTAAAAAATATATCCACATTTATAATTGTAATATTTTAACTTAAGTACAAAGAATGATGAACCGAACCATATCAAAATAAACTTAATATGATTATATCTCCGGCACCTTACCAGATCATCTTTCTTAAAAACACATCTCATAAGGCAAGGGTCCAATGTGTCCAAAGTACCAGACTCCTTTGCTTTTTTGATGTCGTCTACGGTAACGCCGAACTCCTCGCTGCACGCCACCAAGTGGGGAAACGTAGCAGCATGGATCTTTTCTTTTTCCTCTGCACTTACTGCCTATAAATATTACTTATTTTGTTATCTTTAATCCCCCATTATATATAAAGTTTGAAAATACTGGCGAATCCTTTACATTTTTATAAGATTTTCTTAAGTTCCTTCATTTTTTTTAAATTCCTTATAAACAGGTGGTCTGTTTCTTTATGAGGTTTGGAAAAACATAATTGTTCCATAATTTAGTACCGCAAATATATCAAAACTTGTTTTATTGATTTTAATAGTGTTTTAATAATTCAAACATTTTTCTTTTATTTCTTTAGTATATAAAATTTGCCGATCTAAAATTATATTTTCAGGACTTTGTATTTTTATATGTAAAAGCTATAGGATGTATAATGTTTATAATTATTTAATGAAAATTGTAGTCCTAAACGTTATCCACCCTCATTTTTTCAATAGCTTTTGTAAGACATTTTAAGGTACATAAAATAAATTCACACAAATAAATAAAAATTATTTAAAGAAATGTAATCGAAATTGTAAATGATTCACTTTATTTTGTTATTTAAAAAAAAGTGTTTCAAAAATTAATATTTTTATTTAAAATAAATAATACTCACTCGTACATTTCTGAGGCTTACAGCCAACAGACTGACTACAAAAACAAATTTCAAAGACATTATAATATAATAAACAGAGACGACTCACTGAATTGTACTTGCTTTGTGATCGCTGTCCTGTGAATTCGATCTTTTATATAAGAACTACGGACACTTAGGAGATAAATATCTAGCACCTATGTCACGCTAATACCTGTGACGATACGGTTATTTTGATAATTTAAATCATTATATTCGCTTTTTATTATATGTTTATTTTGTCTAGTCATTTTATCCATCCGACTATTAGAGTATCATACCAAATAACTAACACTATTGTTCTTCTTATGTCCTCAGTTGCATCTGTCAAGTATTATTTAAATATAACAAATATGATGTATGTATTTTAATTACATTTGAAATAATTTTAACTAAAAAGAATTACAATAATATAATTATTAACTAATAAAAGATTGTAACCCTGCTCGATGTAAGTTCAAACAATAATTAATGATGGAAAAATATATTATTGAATATTTGTAATATTTGTTAATTACAATTTACCATTCTGTCACCATGTTACAATACACGTTTTGTTCTATCGACGGAATCTGAATTCCAGTGATTCTCCTGGAAGAGGTGTACGTCACTTGTTACTGTACCGAAATAAATTACAGCTGATCAATTTAACCAAAAGCTGAAATGTTTAAATGCTGGATCATTTAAAAGATACAATTGATATTATTGAACTTTAGTAAAATAAGTCGACAGATTCTTAAATATATTGAATAAGTAACGCCAGGTGCATTATTAAATATTTCTTTAAAAAATGCTAACTATAGGTTATAAGTATGAAATAAATAATAATAATAACATACTTTATAAAGTACACTTCTTTTATTGAAAAAATTATATTCTTTACTGGATATCATATAAGTGAATATGGCTGTTGTTGCCGCGATTGTGCAGTGCTTCGGAGATGTTTTCAGGAGTGGATAGTTTCATGCCATAGTGAGAAAGCGTACTGCCTCCATCCTCAACGAATATTGATAGTAGAATGGTGGTATTATACCATGCTGCGTCACTGGATATCACTTCACACGTAAGTCTGTGTGTTTTTTTTGTGTTTATTTTTATATTTATATGGATTTCTGGTTTAAATAAAAAAAAAGTCACTATATAAATCAAAAAAGCTGGACAGATTTCTATAAAATGAACGCGTTGTAAAAGTTTCTTCTGCGGCAACATATACTTTTGATTGGGAGATAAGGTCTTTAACAATATTTGAGTAAAAAAAATCGAAATATGCTTTGGAATAGATTACCTTTTGGCGACCCATGCACAAAGAAAATCTCTGACAACAGCTACAAACATGTATGTAAATACAGTTATAGCATTTTATTTAATTTTACTATTTGTATTCTTAACACATATTGTCAATGAATAAATTTAAATGATATAATAAAAGTAGTTTGATAAAAAAAAATCTTTTAGAGTGTAAAGGATTATATTAACGACGATATGTCCTGGTAATGAATTGTATCCCAACGAATAACGAGTAGCCTACGTAATTTGTTTAAAAATGTTGTTACTTTTACTAAAGCAACTGGCAGCATTACACTGGTATCTTAGAAGTCATTACTTGGTTGGTGGTCGAGTTACCCTTTTCCCTCAAATATGGAGAAGGGTGATGGGTGACCCTTGCGTATAGTATCGAATCAATATATTTCTATAATTCTGTAGAATTTTACAATTTTTAAATCTACGAAAGGTTTTGACGATATCCATTCTCAGATGGTAGATTTAAGTCTTTCAAACAAAAACTAATTAATAGAATTTTATAACAGTTTACAAATAAATATTCAGCTATAATATTGTAACCGTTATAGCGCAGGCTAGACAGTGTAGGGTGGAAATATTTACATAACATAGTTCTACAGAAAAGTCATCAATAGCATATATCTTTTATGTTTAATTTGTCTTTTATGTCTAATTTGGGTTGAGCGAAGCTCTTTATGAGAGACTTTCTACATCCTTTGTGCAAGCATCAATCAAAAACGGTATATCTGAATATTTCGAAATTTTCCACACAGAAAGACATCAGTCTCATTGGAATTTTAATAAAAATCAAGTATTACAATAAAACTATTTTACGGATATAACTCGCGTTTATTTTTACATTATTAATTTAACCCGACGTTTCGAATGGTCTGCAGAAAACGTGTTCGCGTGAAGACGAGATGACGGTGTCTGTCAGTCAGTCAGTTTATTATTCACCTACCTCCATCGGTTCCAGAGTTTACGGACATACAGCTCTGGATGCACACAAAACGCACTAATTATGTCTATGGGCTTGGCCATCTATTCACAGGCATGTTATTTAATATTTTTCATGATAGGATCCCAGGTGTTCGATAGATTCCACCCATTTTCTCTATTAAAATTAGGATGTTTTTTAATTTCAATAGCCTCGCGTATTATTTTTGGTATATATCTGTGTTCACGAGCGAGGATCTTTGGTTTATCAAAGCGGAGAAAGTGGTTGGGCTTGTCTATTGTGTGTTCACACACTGCCTACTTCGACGTATGCCTATTTTTTAAATCTGAGATGTGTTCCTTGATTCTAGTACCGATGTTCTTTTTTTGACCAATTTATGATAAGCCAAAATCACAATCAAATTTGTATACACAGGCACATTACATATTGTTGTTGTTGTATGGTTATCCTTGAGAAATAATCACGGTTTTCCGTGATTACTAAAATTCCATAGATTTCAATGGTAAACATTTTTCGAACGAAAATTTAGCTTGAAACATTCAAAAAAAGTTGAGGACAGAATGCGTCGACATTTTGTAAATACAAATTCGGTGCTCTGTTTGCACCTAGCTTCGCTCAATAAGCTAGCATATACCGAAATTTTGCGAACGCAGTTAATAATTGAGGTCTGGTTAGCGCTCCTAGTTATTAAAGCAGACATTGCCAAAATGGTCAGGGAGAAAATCAATTTAATTTAATAATAATAATATTATCAAAATTAAATAACAAATTATTTGAACAAAACTTTCAAGTGGATTTAACGTATACATTTGTTCTCTTTTATCAAAGGGAAGGAGTATTCAAAGTATAAAAGTATTTTATTGAATGCCAGTACTTACACGCGTTTCAAGCTGCGTACAATTTTATTTATGATATATCGGTTAATATAGACCATCTTAGTGAGATATGATGTAGTATTTTAATAGTGTAAGAATTTTCGTAATAATTCCAATACTTTTTGTTAGAATTAAATTGTTAGAAACGGTCGAAATAACATATTTTTCCACTTTAAAATATTATAATACACAGAGGTTAGTTGGTTTGGTCGAAATCAATAAAAAAATAATACTAATATATTTTATTTTTAAATTGCAATGTAGACAGAGACGTTATATATGTTAAATCACACTGACACACTGTTCTAGTTGATGAACTGAAACAAAAACAAGGTCAGAATTAATAAAAAAATAAATACAACAATAATATCATATCGCTAAAATGAAATTTCCCATAGGTATCAATCCTTTTTTAATTTCGGAACTGTGAAAAGGAATTGAGTTGTATGTACTTCGTTGTTATTATATGAAACTATTTTTATATAATAAAAAACTTACCGAATCTTTAAAGGGGGCGAGACATTCGAACAAGAATTCTGTTCTCTCGCAACCCTTGTCACCGTCGGTAACATCACGTTGGTTTACTGGAATAGAATACATATTTATATATCAATTTCGTCAAAGATTTAAGGTATCGTTTAAAAAGAAATTTTACCTGCTTTGCATGTATTTATTACTTCGAGAACTTTTTTCTGGTCAGCCTCGTCCGATAAGTACTTTTTGCTTAACTCCTCAGCCTTATCAGCATCGAACAGACCATCGTCGTTAATCTACAAAATATATTTAACATGGTATTTTTTTTAACAACATTTTTAAAGTAAATAATAAATATAATAAATATATTTAAAGTTTTCTAAAAAAGCATACCAGTTTTATTTTCTTATAAACACATCCCATAAGGCAAGCTTCAAGGGATTGCAAGGTTCCGGATTCCATCGCTTTTTTCATGACATCCTCAGTGAACCCCAATTCAGCGGTGCACTGTTCAATGAGAGGTATTATCGTTGCTTTGATGTTTCCGAGATCTTTTGAGGGTACGGTCTGCAAACATATTACCTTTTCAATTTTTCTTTATGCATTTTGTTAATAATGTCAAAATATTATATGTTAGCAAATAATACGTAAGCGAGTTCTAGAAAAGATTTTGTTTTAAATCCGTTCATGCGATGAGGATATAAACAAGTTATGTAGCACCCCTCTTATTTATCAGGTTATATACATAAACTTGCTTGAATTAACAAGTATCAAAAATGTAGATGGAAAATGGCATTAGACTTGAGATTTCTAGAATTTCACCCGGAGAGGTCTGGAGTGTTCAGCAATAGTTATCGAACCCATTTAAATTTTGATCTCTTAGGTATGCTTGAAAAAATTTCAAAGGTACTACCGATTGCGTAAAAACATACGTAATTTAATTAATGAAAATCCTAATTTTTAATAACTAAAACAGTAAATAAATATTTTTTTACAAATCATATCTTTAGTAAAAACCCTGTGCTTTAGTGAGTGAGTGTCTTCTGCAAGGTCACTAGTATCATAAAAGGGAATATTATTGTTAAATTGTGAAGCATCACTTATCATCCAAAATACACGTGTACGATGTACGATGATAATAATAGAAATGATGTTGATGATGATATTTATCTTTTTATAATTAATTCATAATAGTTTTAAACGAGACTTACTCTGACATTTCTGAGGCTGACAGCCAGCACTCCCAATACAATCACAAACTTCAATGAAGACATTATTATAAAACAATGTATATATTACAAGTCGGAGCACAGCTACCTGCGTTGTGATTATTATCCTGTGTAACTGATCTTTTATATACGAGCTGGCATTGTCAATCTTTTTTATAAAATGATTACATATAATATAACGCGAAATTTTGTAATTATGAATGTTTGGACTTTTGTTACTTTAAAAAAAAAATAATAAATACTATTTATGAAACTTTACAATAGTAAAACTATAAATTATAAAGATATCGTATAAATTGGCCCCATTCATAAGTAGAGGAAAACTGCCATATGAGAGCTATTTTAGGATGTCTAACAAAGTTAAGAAGAGCATTTAAAACCTTCATTACGAAAAGTTCCCGATTTCCCTATTTGTAATGAGTGTGGTCCCATCTCCTATACAAAGTATTTAAACGAAACATCCTCGGCGATTTTCAGTCCAGCTTCCATCCCTGTTACAGAAACTGCATATCATTACTTAGGGTTACTGAAGGTATGAAGCACAGCAAGCCACATAGTCAATAAACCATTTAGGTTTTAATTTATTTCAGACCAGAACTCCGTAAAAGCAGTTACTAATGCGTCCCCTCATCAAATATGCTCATGTATGCTGCTATACACCGCTAAAGACACTTTGAGATAAAAAAGATCGTGTTAGATCTTCTTAACAGTTGTATTTACCTCATTTTCAGTCTTTATTAATTTGATCACATTTATTTATCAATACTGTTCTATATTTAAAAAGAGACCTATTAGTGAAAAAATCAATCTAGAATTCTGTCAGTTATTTTCAACCCTAAACTATCACACTTCTTCCTGTTACACATCGTGTATACCAGTATTTTTATGAATTGATTGTACATTTGTATTACATATGATTCTCCAATAAGCTTAATCGCCAAACCGATGAGCTTGTAATTTAAAAAGAAATCATTGAACATTTTTTTTAATGATTAATTAACGCATCACAGACGCGTCGCCCATCCTGTTTGTGATCTTAGATTTTTGTTATATTTTAGTCTTATTTGAGACATTCAAACATGGCAAAATAGTTTGTTAATAGGAATCATAAAATCTATGTCAGTGAGTTAACTTAATTTAAATAATTTTTTCTACAATAATACTGCTGTAAAGGCATACTTTTAAATTTATTGATCCATTACGAACAAGGCTTCGATGACAGTCCAGTTGTTGTTTCTTGCGACCATCTTCATATTACACTCGAAAACGTTGTAGAGCGTTGAATTCATCTGTCGCTTGATGAATGTTTCTGTAGCGTCTTCTTTGCTGTCGGTGAAGTAAACACACCTCTCGGTATAATGCGACACTGATACTACTGCATAAAGGATATCTGTCTTGCAGGTGAATTTTACTCCTAGTGCTTATAATGATAACGGAGCTGAAAGTGAGTCCTTGTGCTTCGTGTACAGTAAAAATTGGCAACCTTTCATCTGGTCCATAAACCTCGTTAGACAAATTTGGTTTTTCATCTAGAGTATGAGCTAAGAACAGAGTTTAACCTTATCGCCTATGCGCTGGGAGATTTTTTCTTTTAAATCTCTGTTTCCTTGGTGGTGGTAATGACGATGATATCCTTCTCCGCGTCAAATTATGATATTATCCATGTGGATTTGCCCTATTCTGGAACATCATTGACCTAATTTATTGATGGCACAATCCAAGCTTCAAAGTCTTCAAAGTGCACTAGCTTTTTCTGTAGT
Organism: Mechanitis mazaeus; assembly: GCA_959347395.1. Lineage (NCBI taxonomy): Eukaryota > Metazoa > Arthropoda > Insecta > Lepidoptera > Nymphalidae > Mechanitis > Mechanitis mazaeus. Next base: position 24,744,898 of record OY365744.1, read on the forward strand.
GGTTCTGAATCACTCTTCATGTTTCCCCAGTCGTTGGTGGAATAGGAAGGTTTTGACGTCTGACGCGATCTTAGGTATTGACGCCCTTCCAGTCAATATTCATAAATGACGATCTCGTGGTGATTAGAAGCTTTCAAACAACCAATTCATTAGGAGAGTGAAGGTTTCCTGTCCTGACGGTTTTTCAATTTTACACAGCCAAGAGCTAGCTTGAACGTATGGTAGTTCCGAATTCTTCCTCGATTAGTTAGTACGATGAATTTGATACTTTTTTGTAGTTTGCAGTATTCGACACCTGCCGCTCTCGTTACTGGTGGTGCTTCGTAGACTTTGCTCTTCATGCTCTGTCGTAATGTGCTCCCATTTACTAATGGCGCGGGGATTGGCGCCATTTAGTTTTGGGAACGTAACAGTTTATGCTAAAACTTTTTTGGTAGGATTTCATATAAAAGGCCACGCTCCGACTTCTTATGCCCGGGCTTGCTGTTTCCACCATAAGACGGGAGTTGATAAATGGTAGATGTGTTCAAGTCTAGATTAATTAAAATTATTTGTCTTTGAATATTAGTGTGTGTGTGTGTGTGTTGTTACGTTTGTGTTTGGATGTTTGTTTAGGGATTTTGTAGAAGTTGATAGAGTAAAAGTTTAGCTAGAGTACTGTTCCTGTATTTGCTGCGATGCGAAAGACTTCTTCGGCAATAATATAACCAGTTTAAAAACCGGAATAAATTATTTACAACTACGCAACTTATCTCTATTATAAGTTATCTGTTGTATAAAAAAAAAACCAAATAAATTTCAAATATTTTAATTTTGAATTGCAATGTATAGGGATATAAAATTTATGTGGAATGGTGACGTTCGTCTTCAAATCGACTGTCTAGTTGAGGAACTGAAACATAATCAATAAAAAATATAATTATAATATGTTTTATAAATAAAATATTTTTACCATAATTTATTAATTTAGTTTATTAATTTTTAAGTGTTAATATATTTCAATTTTTTTATTTTTTCATATTTCAAAAAGATAAAAATTACCTTTTTAAAAGAACTCACCGAATCCTTAAAGGGGATGAAACATTCGAATAAAAGCCCAGCTCTGACGCAACCCTTCTCTCCGTCGGTAACATCGCGCTCGTTTACTAAAATATACAATATATTTATTCGTAAACATACAAGAATACACATACAATAAATACAATATATATATACGTTACTAAAACATAAAATTAAAAGTGTTCTTCAAAAATAAATGTTTACCTGCTTTGCATGTATTTATTACTTCGAGATTTTTTTTCTGGTCAGCCTCGTCTGATAAGTACTTTTTGCTCAACTCCTCAGCCTTATCAGCATCGAACAGACCCTCGTCGTTAATCTACAAAATATATGAATAGTTAGTACATATTATATATTCTTGTGAACTTAACATAATATGGTCTCCCGAAGCTTACCAGTTTTATTTTCTTAAAAACACATCCCATGAGACAAGAGTCGAGGGAGCCTAAGGTTCCCGATTCCTTCGCTTTTTTGATGTCATCCTCAGTGACGCCAAAACTAGCACTGCACTCCGCGATGTGCGGGATCATGGCTGCATGGATCTTTTTAATATCTTCTGAGGATACGGCCTATAAATGTATTAACTTTTATAACCAATATATTATTAAAAAAGTTAACAAGGACATCAATTTATTAATGTAATACTTAAATAATATTTAACTTATATTCATGCAACAAATATTGAGCCTAGTAAACTGAAACTTGGAAATGAGGTTTATTTTATAATGTAAACAAGATCTAAGTAATATATTTTTTTAAATTACATTTATATATTTTTTGGTCGTCCTAGACAAAAGTTACAATGGTACGCATTTTATATTTTTCTGTAGTTGTTATAATGATTACATAAACATGCAAAACAAAAATTGCAAGAAAGAAAAATATTTTTCAAAAAACTTGTTTTATTGTACAAAACCGGACGGATTGTTTCAGGATGTATATTCGGTATACGATAATTTGTATTCTACATTGTCACAGGTAATTGTCACATTATGAGAAGGAAAGTCAGTTGTGAGTGCATAGAGAACACCTCCACTGTTCACCACAAATACACATTAACGCGGTTGATAATGATATTTATCTTTTTATAATTAATTCATAATAGTTTTAAACGAGACTTACTCTGACATTTCTGAGGCTGACAGCCAGCACTCCCAATACAATCACAAACTTCAATGAAGACATTATTATAAAACAATGTATATATTACAAGTCGGAGCACAGCTACCTGCGTTGTGATTATTATCCTGTGTAACTGATCTTTTATATACGAGCTGGCATTGTCAATCTTTTTTATAAAATGATTATCTTAAACTTATCTCACGTTAATACCAACACAAAAACTAGTTTCCTCTATCCATTTAAGCGTTTGTGTCTCTCACAAAATTATTATTATATATTGTCAATTATTACCATTTCTTTCTTATCAGTATCTGTTCGAATATTTTTGATTTTATTAATCGATTTCTGATTATACGTTATCTAGGAAATTATAAAAACTTCTAATAAGACCAGAAAATATTCAATTCTAAAAATTAAAAATCTAAAAGTTTAAAAAATGTGATATGAAAATAAAATAAAATGAAACAATTATTGCGTTTCGGTTTTTACGTACGTACGTACTTTTAGAAGGAGAATATTAGTAGTAATAGGAGTTAAACATTGTAACAATTTTACCTTCAAATTGAGTTTTGATTCGTCAAAAGGTTATTAATTTAATAAAAGTTTAAAGTACATTTACGGAGTTTTCCGCGACGATATACAGTTACATATTGTTAACCTTACTTAGTAATATTATATATAATTCACGTGATTTGATCCTATGATCTCTTGAAGGCGTAAAGTAAAACAAAACATATTCATTTGTATGAATATGTTTTGGTTTAGTTATTGTTTTGTAGCAATGTTAATGTAGAATAATAAAACCCTCTCTAATAGTGTATTGAGACAGTTAGTACAAATCTAAATCAGAATAAATTTTGTTTGTAATGTAATGTACTTTTTTGAAAAACATTTTTTGAAGACCTGTAGGTCTCGTGGTTTGGACCTTGACTACAAAACCTAACTTCACAGGTTCGATCCTACACGAGACAGTTGATTTTGTGATCCACAGTCAGGTGTTCCAAGGCTGGAGACATGATTTGTAACGTCTGAGGCTTACAACAGTACAAGAGTGAAAATTACAATCTTAGACAGAGGAAAATTCCAGATGTTAAAAATGCATCACGAATAGCTCGTGTGTGTAAATGTAGGTATCACTTCTATATATAAAAATGAAAAATATAATATTAGTCATGTAGCTAGCGTCTGAGCATAACATTATAATTTACAACTAATATACACTCACAATGAACCATGTATTTTCCATGCTGTACTGGTTGGTAAATAATAACTAAATATATGTATACAATACTGTTTTACGCCTTCTATGGTAAATGGCCGTAATATTGAATACTAGCTGTTGCGAACGAATTCACCTACCGTCTAATATTCCGATTAAAATCATAAGCTAAGTTAAATAAAATTTCAAATAATACTTCAAAATTATGCAAATCCATTATTTTTTAATTTTATTCTTAATGAGATGTTAATCACTTTTCCGCTTTTCCTGTAATTACAATAGTTTTACTTTTTAATCAACATATATATATATATATATATGTTAACTGAGGAAATAAGCTATTATGGCACTAAATTTGAATACACATGACACTAAATGTTTCTAGAGGCATCGGGAGATCCATTGGTAGAGCGACGCGACGGGACGGTTTCCCAAAGGTCGGGGCCTCGAATCTTACTCGTGTCGATGAATTTTTCATTCTATACTTATTTAAAATTTTATAAGTTTAACACGTTTATAAATTATAAACTTTCAAGCACCATTATAATAAAATATATTTAACAATAATACTTTCAGCAACACCGGTCTGCCGATTAGGACGGTCATTCGTGCCGATCAGTAACGAACGCACCTGCAGAAAATTATATATGTAAAGATTATAGCATATTTATATTATATTATATTTTTTTTTTATATAAATAAATAGTACTTATTTCTTTCATCGTGTTTCAACTACATCTCAAATCCCTACTAAAGTTGATAATTTTTATATAAAAACTCCTAAATCCACGTTAGGTGGGGTACATTATATGAGTTTGCTCAGCTCTCAACGAAAAATGAATCAGCGCATGACGTCACTCTTTGTGAAACGAACATATTTACCTGTGTCTTGTTGTGACCTTTGCCCTACTAACGCATTTAGATTGTTTTTTAATAATCAGAAATTATATATCTCAACTCTTTAATATAAGAAATGAGGTTTTGTTAATCGAAAGAATTCAAATTTGCCCAGAATTGATTTATTGATTTTGGCGAAATTTTTTTGCAAATGTTAAGACAAAATGAAACAGGTTTTGTTCTCATTGGAGTTTATTTTATTATACTGTCACAGGTGTAGTAAGTGTATAGGTATTTATTGTAATTAATTTCAATTCTTTCAGGTCTTCAAGACCATTGTTATTTATGAATGATGATGCTATTTATGTACCAAAAAAAAATTACTGTAAATTATAAGATTAACCCAGACCAAAAACTTCATGAAAAACTTTATGCTGTAACAATGATGGTCGATAAAATGAAGAAAATACATAAATTCAATGCTAGCCCAAGACGGATGTAAGCATGCCATAACGCTGTTCTTAGAAGATTACAATTGTTTAGTTTCTCTTTATTTCCTAAAGTATCAACAACAATAAAAAATTACTAACTACATTTCAATGTAGCAACTAGTACTTACTTACTTACATATAAAAAAGAGTGTTATGAAGTACATTCAAGTAAAGTGAATTTAAGGGCACTTATTAATAAGATTGAAAATACAGGGACAAACATTCTTCCAGTTTTTAATAAAAATGTTTAGTTTTTATATGTATTTGTTGATGAACACTATATGTGATAAAGGTCTCTTATTAAATAGAAGTATGGAATAGAAAATAAAAAGACAAAAATTTCATGTGTGCTTTATTTAATAAGAGAATCTTGAATATTAATCAAATCACCAGTTAATCATTAATTTTAACCGCTCTATTGTATCAGATGTTGCGTTGTACTGTCCGGTTGCCATATACATTTCTTGGATATATATCCCAGTTTTAAACGTACTTGTGATGCCAACTCTGTAACATTATAATTGTTCATGTCATTTGCAACAGAAAACTGAAAAGAAAACGAACAAAATTGATAAAACAAGCCTAGTACAAAACAAATATAACCTCAACAAATTAATTCCTCAATATTTCAACTTTTCACGTCAATCAAACCCTTAAAAGCTATGAATATATAATATACACTAACATCAGAATGGGTCTTCACCGAAATAAAGAGATGACTTCGTAACAAAGTCACTCTGGTTTCGCCTTCTTCTCCTTTAATCACATAAAACTTTGTAATTCATCTACCATATCATGAATTTTGTTTACTTTCTTCACAATTACCTATTGCTATTTACGTATTTAGGCGCCACGCAACAGCCAAGTGTGTTGTCCAAATGTAAGAACAAGACGAGATTTAGACAGTCTTGGTTTTAGTCTTGAAGCACGAGTCTCGCAAGTCTCGCAATTACCTATTAGCTTATTGCTATAAATTAAACGTTACGTTAGATCTTAGAACAACATAACATTACATTTTGAGGTTGAATTAAACGCCACAGTAAAGATCAACCAAATTAATAAGTATCTGAACATCTACTGAAATCCAGAAAAAAATTGACACCGCATGGAGTTTAAACCTAACTCAGGTATCTTCCGCGTCCCACAGCAGCCTATCTGTCTCTTAATAAACGTTTACATTTACAGCTTACAAGTGCTAAAACATGTTTTAGAACTTGTTTTAGTAATTGGGTTATAAAATGTCTAAAAAATTTGGAAAATGTGTATATACTCGTATGTGTATGTTAATATCAAATAAATGTATGCTTTTCGAAAATAAATATATTATTTGCGTTAAATAATAACATTGTTTCATTTATCTTATACGTAGTTTATATAATTTTGTATTATACTAAAGTACATGTCTCTGTAACTGAGAATGTTTATTAAAAATTGTAAATATTGTAGTTTATAAGAATACAAAATTCAGTAATGTAGTAACATCAGTATCTTTGTAGCTAACATCCTCACGTGTCATATAATATTAGCGTTGTGTAAATTTACTGTAATCATAAAAAAATATATAGGTAGTTTGAATTGATTGAAAATACACTCTAAATATTGTAAAAACATTATAACTCAAAAACTAAAAATATTGTTTGTAAATTAAATTCATTAAATTATATAAATACCTAAACTATTTATAAATAATATAAGAATATATTCGTTGTTATTTACATTAACTTGTATATATATTTTGACGTTACACTCCTACCTACTAAGAACCCATTTACAATATATTGTTATTTTTAGAAAACATCAACTCAAGTAAAGAGAAAAAAACATAGAATGTATCATATTTAATATAATTGTACAAACTAATCTATACATGTGAGAAAACAGTAATGAGGACAAATCTGTTTATAATAATTGCCTCGTGTATGGTTTATAATATTTTTTTTACGTGTTTGACGTTGCTAAACAGATTGTTTGTAAAAAACTTTTTACTATTGAAAAATTAATATCCTTGAAAAGTGTAAGTTTCAGCCAGTATGTAAAATAAAAAGAATATATAACATTTTTATTATAATTTTTCAACACGGTACAAAATCCTTGATATAATTACTGCCTAGTTCTGCGTAATTGTGAAGATGGCTGACGGAAACATGACTGTGCAATGCGTCTAATTCTCCGTATAAATTGTACTTTTTGCCAATTTCTGTGTAACCTTGCACTCCGGTGTCGCGATGAAGTCACTAAATGCAACAAAATGGCCTTTGTTTTAAAAGAGATGTCTAAATACCGTCCTTCCGGTTACAAATTTAAATTTTGGGCCATTTACATTATTAAGTATGAAAATTGTGTAAAGTCATATATTTATTTATTTATAACTTGTCCACTTTGAATCCATATCAGTGATCACTCGTGTCATGATTGACACGAGTGATCACTGATTTGACGAGTCAGGAGTGCCCATATTGATATCATAATTATCAAAATAAGCCCTTCTGGACCCTCTCCAACTTAAGAGTTAAGGCTACGAGGGGTCCTGGTGTGAGAAGAACCACACAGCAAACTCACAAGGATTCTTTTTAATGTGATCACTGTTTCACAAACGTCAAAACATTGAAAATTTTTTACGAACAACTAGAGCCATCGCAATCAATTCCATGTAAATGATATCATTTTATTGAATATGCGTAAAATAATTTTAAAGCATAAATTAACAAGTGCTGGTGAAATTAATAAAAGTTTGTTAAAATGTAGTTTATTATATTGCAGAAACAAAATATAAAAGAATACAGATTGATCACGTATTACTTATTTGTTTAAGCAAATATGAAATTCTTGGGATTGTCTTCATAAATACATTTGGCTGTCCAATATGAAGCCTCACAGATGTCTTTGTATTTCTTAGCTGTAAAAATAAAAATGATTATACTTTAAACATCTATTTAGGCTTAATAATACTCAAGAGCAAATAAGACTATCCAGCTACCGTCTAGCTCCTCGTTTACTCTTTATGAGAACTACATACATAAGATATTATGAGATTTACCAACTCTTACGAGCCAAAACTGTTTGATAACCTCTGATGAAGAAGCCTCATAGCTGAACTTGTTCTTAAGACAAAAGATAATCACAAATGAACCATAAAATTCTATACTGTTTTGTATTTTGTATCTTACAAACTTTCTAAACCAAGTTATTTTTAAAATATCTATTACATTTACAAGAAGTTGAATTCTCGTTAGACTACTTATTTTATTAGTCAACTAGTCAATGGATTGTTAAAAGCTCTAAATTTTATATGTAATTTAGAATCCGATGTGTAACTATTTCTGACGTTCAAAAAGGTTTCTTATCACTCTCATTGATTGTTGGAAGAATTTGCTATAGAGATCTTTTGTATGTATAATGTGGTTCCAGAAAATATGAATAAATTAATTTACTTACAAACATCTTTACACTTTTCCATGGACGCCTTCATGGCGTCTTTCATATCTGCTGGAAACATCATCTCTACCTGCTTTATTGAAGCTTCGTAGCTCAACTTATTATTTTTAACCTAAAAAAAAATATTATCCACTTAAGACCTGCTGAAGCAATATTTTTATTCAGTTCTGTAAGTACTAATATAATGAAACTCATGAATCAGGACCGTACAATTTGTGACATCTGGTAAATGCAGGCGATATAACACATTACTTTTTTGTCTTCTATAAATTTTCCTTTATCGATATCACCGACCATATCTGTAAATATATAAACTATTATATAAATAATAGGGCGTTTCATAATAGCCTTGATCTGGCCAGGTCTAAGGTGGCCAATTATTGCTTGTAAGTACGAAAATTTTATAAGGGTGTTCATTTTAGTACTTTTAAAAAAGTATTCTTGATATTGGTATTCGTTTAAGAAACATGTCTTCTTAACTATAGAATTACATAACCATCGGAAAGGACTTGAACCAACAGCAGAGCTGTCCTGTCGTTTCTAGTCTTTGTAAATTTTAGGTTGTATATAAAGTATTTATTTTGGAAGCATTTTTTAAATAATCCTTTTAAATGTTCACTTATTTTTTTTTTAATTAAAGAACAATTAACGAGTTTAACCCAAAAACTGTTAATTGGTTAATCTTCTGTTATATTTTATTAACTAAATTATATTATATGTCTGTGTGCGTAATAACAGAAACACCATACCCTCTGTAACATCAACTTTTGCCATGCAATTCTTTTTTAACATTTTAGACGAATTTTTCATTTGCTGTCTAGTCATCTAAAAAGTAATAAATCCAACCTTAGTATTTGGAATAAAAAAAACATTAAAAATAATAGTTTCAAGATATATATCTAAAATTGAGAGCACAACAGAATATTATGAATTGTAAATTAGCGGTGCATGAAGAGCGTGCTCAATTAGACGTAATGAAGTGATTTAATGACACACTCATGTAGTGCTGTAGTTGTATTTGGAACCAACATTACTACGAACATGTTTGAGGAAAAACATATATAAATGAAATCAAACTCATACACTTTTTAAAAATCTTGATTGTAACTTTTACAGTATTGCAATCAAGACTATTTTCAATTAGTAAATAAATTTTAATAACGCAAAGAATTTCATATTATTGATGCAAGAATTAAAAAAAGTTTTTCTTTTAATAGCAATAGTGTGTATGTAAAAAATCCTGTTATCTTAAATACTTACAGCATCAGCCCCGCTCGCTAAAACTGTAATAAGAATCAAAAGCGATAATTCTTTTTGATCCATTATTGTTTATTGAAATACCAAGAAAAACTGTCGTTCTCTCATCAAACAAACCATTAAAAAGGCAACTTAATAACCCAATTACAGTATTGCATGTTTGTATTTCTAGATGTATATTTGTGTTAAGATGTAATCATAGATGGTTAAGGAAGTGAAACTCGTACTAGTGTTCAAAGGTATGATAATCACTAATCTAGGTCTCAATGTTGGTGAATAAAAGAATAACTAGATATTTAAAATCGTATGTTTGTTTGAAGTTTATACGTACTTACTAAACCATATAACTCGAATGAAATTTTATAATGTTATGTTAAGCTCATACAAGTTTCCACAGCTGTTCTAATTTTTTATGTTACTAGTTTTTTCCTCAACCTTTATTGAAGGCGTTATAATTTTTTATCATCAGTAGTTCAGTCTTATCTTACATAGATCAATTAGTAAGGCCAAATATTTTTGATATATTCTTTATAGCCTTGCAATGTGAAGCATTAATAGAGTTTATGTTCAATTTTAATTATTTTTTTTTTCGTTTCAGTAAATTTTATTAAATCTTTTTTTGTACTAGCTCACCCGGCCTGTTGGTTTGGACAGATTTTTTAAAAAGTGATTCAATCTATAATATAATAAAGACGTTATACATATATTAACTTCCATTCCTTATTAATATTTTTAGTCTAGTCTAGTCATACTTAATTGGTTAGAAATCGAAGATAATCTCATTTGGTTGGTTACGGTGCATTACACGGCTAATATCCTCTAATGCCACTTACAACACAAATGTCGTGTTAAGCGAATTTATTGCACCATCAGTGCGGTCTTCCATAACAGCTGTGTTTTTTTTAAATTTTCCTACAACATAACCATTTATTTGTTATTTGATTTTAAAATCAGAAATGTTGGGAATTCAGTCCGTGTAAAAATATTGTTAACGTCAGCATAAATGACGTCTCTTTGTTCATTTTCGTTATCTTGATTCATAATAACAACAAAATATGTGTTAATAGACTTTTTATTGCTTGGTATGTACCAAGCGTATGTACCGTATTGTTCGACGGAAAAAGTAACTCGGATCAGGAGTTTCATCGAGTATGCCTTCGGCTCTTCCGCGATGTTCTTCGTTACACCGATATTATTATTTTATATTATATTCTAATGCGTCCTATTTACTTATTATATTTTTTTATTATCTTTAGCGGATTTGTAATGATGATAATATAATAATTAATAATCGAAGTTATTATTGGTTAGATACATTCTCGTAATCACAAGACCTTTATTTAATGAGCCTTGTGTTTTATTGCTAGTGGCCATCGTGGTCCATTGTTTGCACTTTTTGTGAGCTTAATATTGTACACAATGAAGGTAACATTTAGTGAAACTGTATAAGCCAAGGTTAATTACCTTTTAACCGAACCAGACACATGTTTGAAAAACATCAAACTTAAAACAGCCATGCAAATCGACAAAAAAAAACAAAAAACCTTTAGAAAAAATATTAAGTCACTAAAATATTTTGTCTTGAAATAATAAAAACTAAAAAAACACTTAATACATTGCAACAAAGCGCCTTTTTAATAGAAGGGATGAAGACAATTATTTAAACTAAATAAGAAAGAAAAACGGTGAATAATGTAAGACTTTAATATATATTTCTAGATAAAGCATCTCAAACCAAGAAAAGTCTAGAAAAAGTTAGTTTGATGGTTATAACGACGAAATTAGTTTGATGTCAAATTTGAACTCAATCCAATATTGCACTAGAGTGGCAATATATTGCTTTCTAATTTATTTTTATTAAATTATTTAATGTTTTTTTTGCGTCTTCAAAATAATTGCAGAGTTATAGAATGAGGTTACTGAAACATGTAAAACTTTTCACTAAATCATCGGGCAGTTATGAAAAAATATTTTATTTTGTGTAATTATAAAAGTATATTAATATTTTGTCTCAGAGCAACCAACCAACCGTTTTAAGCAATATAAGAATAAAGCGCCTCTTTAGCAATATAATACTTGAAATTCTTTAACTGTTCTTTTTAACTGTTATCTAAGAAAACAGTAATTTTTAATTTTTCTTACTTTAATTTATTTAATATATAATATGTTCAGATATGACATTTATATTAACCAACTGAAGCCTACAACTCCTGAAACACTGAAGGTACAGCCGTAAACTATTTTTTTCCTTCTTGTCCAGTCGGTTTTAATATTTTCAATTGATTAATTTTCTATTAAATATGATGTTTTGTAACTGTGCCACTAAAAAATTTGGTTTTTAATTACCGGTAAATAATATTACTGTAAATTTAATTTAAAAATTCGAGCTTTGAATAAAATTCGACGTATCTTCATGTTATTTAAAACCGTTTAATTCAAATCCAATACCTATATTTATTTTATAAAATAAAAATGTATATTTATAACACTTTATCTTTTGTATCAAAACAATTACAATTGAAACGAGTATGTTCTTAAACATAACCATTTAAGTAAGTATTTTTAGAAGTTAAATACTTCAGACGACAGTCATAGGTCATAGTTATTATGGGAATTATTCATAAATGTTCTCACCCTTGCAATTAAAATTGCATTTGCATTTTGAAATTATAGAATATTTTATGTTATTTATATAAAGTGACAAGGGGCCGACTAAGGCAACCTAGACAAGTGCCTAGGGCCGAAAATTACATGTTTAATTTTCAATTTTTTAAAAGAAAAACGTCTTATCCATATTTATTTGCTGAAACGCGTAATCACATTATGACGAATTGATAGAGTTGACAAGTGTGAACGAACGTTTCCTGAATACTTCAACCGCGAATAAGGACCATTTAATGTATTGTACATAAGAGCAAAAAAGATTTACTCACTCATCATGAAATTTTGAAAAATACCGAGCCAAAACCATTTTTTTTATTAAAAGAAATTTTAAAATCATTTTTTTTTAGCGGAGGTCTAGAAAAAAGGTGTGAAATAGGGTTTGCAAGTTTATATGAAACTTATTTATTTTTAATGTTGGACACATGTTATTTTATATTTAAATTTGTGGTTAGTAAAAAATAATAATGAATGGGAATAAAATTTGAAAATTCAAATATGCATTTTTCTTTTGTGTCTTTTGTGTTGTGTCAAAACTATTCTTCAAAAAGACTAGCAGAAAAAAACAAGCAATTCCGTTTCTGAAAATGAGAGAAAAGGAGAAAATATAAATTTAAAAGGATCCCAAAGTAATGATGACACTAAGAATATTGTAAACGATATTGCATTACGGCCATAATTAATTAAGTGAGAGAAAGCCAATATTAAAAATCTATCTGGGTATATTTGTTTTAGTATATATCCCATATATATTAGGTGTGTTAAAAAATGATGTTATGTAAGTTTTTGTAAATGTATATTTGTCCTATTTTTTCCTTTTTTTTCTTGGAATCCGATAGATATATAAATAAAACTGCATACTATGTGGTTTAAAAAAGGATATATAATAACTGAAACTAAGTATATTTTATAAGAGGAATAGGCACGTCATTACAAAGTTGCCACGGGCCCGCTGCAGCCTTAGTCTGCCACTGAAAGTCACTAACTTTATACCTCTTTATTGCATATATGTAAGATTTCTCTATAAGACTTGAAGTTCTAGGCCATCACAATATGCTAAAATCTTATCTTAATTAACTATTATTAAACAAACAACATTATAGAGAAAAACACTATGAAATAAAAACAAAAATCTTATAAATATAGTCATAAACTTTTGTAACTCCGATACATTTACTTCAAGGAAATATGAAATTTGCTGGATTATCCTCGTACAGACATTTGCAGGCGTGAAAGATACCTTCGCATGCATCTTCATATTTTTCCTCTGAAAAAAATAAAAAGTAGATTTAAGAATAATCTTGGACACATGATAGATAATCGGAATATATTTTTGTAGGCAGCAATTTCTGTTTTCAATATTTTTTTATATCTGGCGATTTATGAAAGAAGTAGAGAACTATGTTTATATAAATCGATCTAGTCGTATTTTATTGTTATAAAAGTAATAAAGATATAAACAGATTTGGGCCAGTTTGTTCTGATACGAACAGATGATTTGATAAATATAAATTACACACTAGTAACAAATCTTCTAAAAATGTATATTGTATGCCGATTTTTGTCTTATTAATGAAGGGACGACAGCTGCATATTACAAAATATGCCCTCACTTTGAAAGCCCAGTCCTAAATGTGCAGAAGAAAACAGAGAACAAAAAAAGCAAATGAAAAGAAAACAAAATCTGTCATAAGTTGTGATATTCCTAAAATATCTATTGATTCCCCAAAAAATACCCATAAAATACCCATTGGTTATAAATAAACTTACGTTCTTTGATACATTTTGCAACTGCCTTTTTAGTAGAATCCTTCAATTCCGGTGGATAGAGAGCATCAATCTGTTTTGAAATCAAATCCTTGTCTAGTCTATTGTTTTTCACCTGCAATTAAATATTACATTCTTAGCGCCTCTTAATAGCAAAAATTCCTAAGAAATATGATTTGCATTCAGAGCGCCTTTTAATAGCAAAAATTCCTAAGAAATATGATTTACAAAAGATCAAATTCAGCCTTTATAGCATATCTAGCGCTTAAAGACTTTTCGGTCAAAATAATAGAGATAAATGTTAGAGGTAACTCTATTTATCTAGAATCTATAAAAGGTATAGTTGTATAAAGCACATGTATATAAAACTTACTACTTGAATCGTTTTATAAACACACGCAATATAACACATCACATTATGGTCTTCTATAAAAACTCCCTGTTCAATTTGGCCAACTTTATCTGAAAAAATAAAAGTTGTACGTTATATGAAAATAAAAAAGTGAAAAACATCAAAATCAAAACTGGCAGCTTAGACTTATCTTAGACGTATAGTGGAAATAATAGAAATTCGGTAATATAGTTCTAGTTTTTGATAATGAATATAAATATAATACTATCCAGATCGTGAAATGAGTTACCCTATAATACAATAATTTCTAGAAGTGGTGCTTATGACTGTATCCCACGTTTTTAAGGAGAAAGGTAGTTGTTATGTGGGACTCTCGGGTACCAAAACGAAATGGTACACAATCGTTTGGCATTGTGGACGGGTCAAGGGAATTCTTGCTCAGTTTTCCGAGGTCTCTCCGGTTTAACATCTCAGATAGTCATTCGACCTTCTCGAGCCCTCAGAGTTCTGATTACCATTGTTCATCATCCTATGATATCTAGGTGAAGGCAGCAAACGGTACTCGTAACCGACACGTCTGCACCATACTCTGGACTAGCTCTAGTCTAGCAGTCGCGTACCCGGATCTACATCTAATAAGCTTCTCTCGCCACATAGCAAGGCTCTCCTCCTACGCCCTAGGCTTCTAATAAAACTTTCCACCTACTCCTGACGGAAGATGATACCCCCGAGAGCGGACATTTCTCCTCTTCGATACGAAGTCATCAGTGTCGCCACGTCCAAGTCCCGCGGAGAAATTTGAAAGTTCTAGCAGCCTTGAACTTCTGCGCTCCGTATTAGAGGACCCGATTGCAAACGTATAGAGCATCTGCCCATATCGGTAACCCGTAAAGTACCATAGATCCTACAAGTCATAATCCAACTGCCCCTATTCCACTTATTAGCGGTTGGGATATACTTTACTTCCTTCACGCTCGTCTATCAGACATAAAACTGGTGGAGTCTTCTTTGCTATATCATTTACATATGTTGTCCAGGCTGATATTAAGACAATATGTTTTAAGTGTAGATCGCCTTTAATCTTCACAACTTGCTGACACTGACCATTTTTAGTCAAGTTAAAAAATATATTTTGATACTTTAACTTACCATTATTGACTCCAGTTTTGGGCATACACTGATTTTTCATTATTGTCATTGTTTTCTTTAACTGAGCTCTCGTCATCTGCGAAAAATGTTATAATATTATTTGTTTTAAATAGGTAGTTTAAAATGAGTGATTTATAATAAAATATGAAAACCGACCCCCCACGCTAAATCAGTCGCCACAAATATTATGCAATAAAATATTAGTAAAACTTTCATTTTGCAATTTTCTGATTTCTAATCAAATTTTATATACGTCAGTACTAGATGTGTGTATCGCAGCACCAAGGGGTAAGGACTACAATTGAATGTTAGAAAAGTAATCAGATATTTTTCACAGTACTAGGGAATACAATTATGTGAAACCTATAATTTAAACATCAAAACCACAATCATGTTGTGAAGGTTGATAACCCTTAATTATGTAAAATGACACATTACCAAAACGTTTAGCGACGTTTGTCATACTCACTAATCAGGGTATTTTGCTGTTTGACAAATTGGTAAGTAATAGTTTAATATTTTTAAAACTTAGTAACCTCATTGCTTCATCTCATTAAACATTAATAATGTGTGAAAATATACCCAAAAGTATATGGTAAGTTACAGAAAACTTCTTATTTCCTATAAAGCAATGCCTTTAATAAAAAATTTAACTAACTCTTAAACTTAATCTTAATCTAGTGCTTAAATGAAAGGCTAACTGACCAACATTATTAATCCTTTTTTGGACCTAATTAGTCTTAATTCCAATCCTAACATCAAAAACCTAATTCTAACAAAACTTTTTAATCGTAACCATTTAACTCCATCCTAACTCTAAATTACTCATCCTAACCTGAACTTAAATAATTGTAATACTAATCCTTCAGCCCTAATCCTAATGTTATTTCTCATCCGAACCTTTGATCGTCAATCATAATTCTAATTTTAATTCTATTTCATAACGTAGTTATAAACCTCGTAAATATTGTAAGCAATGAGGAAGTAACCCACCATTTCCTGAGGCCAACTCTTTACGCGTGATTGTAAAATCATAATATTTTAGTTTATAATAGTTCTATAGATAATTTTTCTATTGTAGATGTAAGCCCTTTGAATTATTAAACAGACACTTTAACCCATGAGTCTGTCACGGTATGATCTTTACTTAACATTTATTACACCAGATTATAAAGAGAGCATGAAAAAAGCATACGTGAGTAAATTTAATATGCACCCATGCATGTAAATTTTTTATTAGAAATCCCCTTACAAGCCGTCCCAAAACCGCACACCACTAACTTTCATAGGAATTAGCTAAGAAAAAAAAAGAAAAAAATCAAAAATAATTATTGTATATGGAAACATAATGTCCGGATCTTAATTACTACCGGTACCTGGTATCTATGTGAAAAGGGTGTGTGGGGTATTGTATAAGTGTTAGAATGCTGATGCGAGTGCAAAAGCACTTCTGTGTATTTCTGTATCGTATGGCCGAACATTATAGGTGTGAAATAATTAAATAATAAACCAGTTCGCATCCAACATCTGAGAGTTTCACTTGTGCCCGATTACCTCATAGATATCCACATATTTGAAAGAAACTAACTACTTGCTTATTGTTCATCAAGTTCTAGCAGTATCCCCCCAAAATAGAACAGTTACCCGGGAAAAAAATGAAATAGAAAAATAGATGATTTACAGTATCTATGTTTCTTTCCCCTTGTCACCAAAATATAACTTGTTTGTCAAAAATTAAAAGACTGCAATACTTCAAGGTAATTTTTTATTACTTGGATAGTAATAGTTAAACCCCCTTTTTTTTGGTTCGTTGTAAAAATCCGTTACGCATACCCCGTCGGCCAAGAAGGTGATGGCCGGGAGGGACTACCCGGTAGCATAGAGGACGCTCTGCAGCCTCTGAATAGTTAATAGTTATCCCCTACATATCGAGTTTTCTACTCACTTCAACCTGAACTCAATGAAGTTAGAATAATTCTACGGTGGTTCAAGATAAAGTAATCAATGAACCTTTACAAATAATGAAACTGAATCCAGATACTCTCTACCATAATACGATAGCTGTTTATATCTTCATGTTAGGTGCGAGTGAATCTGGATGTCACCATTGAATTTATAAATTCTACTTTAAATGAACACTATCAATCATTATTTGGACAAAGAGTGGAAGTCAGCAACGCGCAAAGAGATGCCACCGACATTTTATCTCGACGTGTTAAAATAGGTGATGATTTAAGGGTGGAGATGTCACCCTCACATATTTCAGGAGGTATTGAAAATCCTTCGATGAAAACAAATCGTGGTGGAAAGTCAAATTGCAATTTAGAAGTATTATAAATATTGAACAATATAATTCTATCTAATCAATTTCTTAAAACTTACATCTAGTAAGTGATATATTCGTATTAGTCAATAATTTTATAATTAAATTTTTTTAATTCTAAATTATTTTACAGGTGTTTTTATTTTTTCAACCTTCTAAGTGTAGCTAACATAATTAACTAAAAACGTATGACTTCAAATGTTTTTATGTAAGGAAGAGTCTCGATCGATCATCGAGTCTCAAAACTTATTAAATACATCGATGACGCAAAACGGCGACTTTTATTCCTGTTCATTAATATTGATTTATGAGTTCATAAATCAGTTTATCGATAAAATAACCTAATCAATAATCATGGAAAATAAAGTTATAATAATAACACTAGTCATTATTAATGTTTCATATAACATTTATCATTAACTTTAATTCATTAATCATATCTTCTGTCTCGTTTGAATATAATATATATAACTCCAGTTACTAATTAAAACAAAAGCTGTAATTATAGATTATACAATGAAGGATTATACCTTACTGTTAGGGTGACCAAGTATGGTCAATTTGTGTGTCATTTCAAATTTATTTTTTTTTCCTATCCGAAGACATACAAATACCCATGTTAAAGATTCTAACCAGTTTGCTAATGACATAAAACATCTTATATTAGCCAACAGTGACATTATGGTTAGTTTTGATGTACAATAATTATTTACAATCCTACCTGTGTTTAGTTGTATTGAAATAATTAAGACAAATTAGAGGATAACAATATGCCTACAGAATATAGAAAACTATCTGACTATTTGATGTGGAATGATGAATTTTACGTAAAAGATGATTGCAATAGCAATGGTCTGTCTTGTGTCTTCCCTTGTTGCTAACATTTATATGGAGGACTTCGAGGCAAGGCCCCTTCGACTTGTCAAACGTAGAGGTGCACTAGGATCAGGGGATAAACGTCTTAGATGTGAAAAATGGGCGTACATCTAAGTCGGCACCGTGGTAACATACGATAGACAAGTCTAACATGTTTGAAATCTGCAATATGTTAAGCGTAACTGTAGTCTACGACGTTGCATTCTTCCCTGATAAGAACCTATTGACTCTGAATTGGAAAGATCCTTATTTTCGAAAGTAACTACAAAATAAAAATATTATACTTAGAAAAAGATAGAGAAATCTATTTCTTTGTATTTAATTGAACTACTATAAATTTGAGTTTAACATAATATTAATTGAAAATAAAGTTTTTAAGATATTCACAAAGTGTGTTGTCAATACTAACACCACCTATAAGTGTTAACGAGACACTAATTAATCAATTATCTCCGATGTAAGTGTCTCATATAAGTGTGCATAAGATCAAGGCCCGTAGAATAAAAATGTATATCGTCGCGATTATGAAATTTCTGTCAGCTCTTGTCATTTGCCATGCGGTGAGATATTCCTTTTAAATAAAATCGTCACACGGGTCTCAACGAGCTCGTATTTTTTTATATAGCAATTGTCTGACTCGTTTCAATCTATCTTATTCTTTACAAGATGGAGGGGATTTAAACGTGCTTCCTCAAAAATACGGCCCCATTCCTCTGCCTTCTAATAAAACACAACTTTCAACTTTTCTAATCGTTTTATAGGTCCTATTGTCTGGAAATAAATATATCTTGATTTCATGTAAAGATTTTTATGATTTAAAGAGTAATAAACAAAAATATATCTACTTATTTGCAATAAAGAGAGGTACAAATTCTCTACAAGTTTAAAACTCAGTTAGTATGAAAACGATGTAGATAACAGCCTTAATTACAATTAAGTTCATAATATTAATAATCTTAATTACAGTTTGACGGTTGATATATTTTTATCACATTAATTAAAATGATTAAATATTCAATTAAATTTGTTCCAGATGACAATGAAGCAAATAAAGTCTACGGGAAAGATGATGCGAAAGACATGTCAACCGAAAAATAACGTTACTGATGGTGAGATCACTAAATAAAATAGATGATGATAAACTAATCTTTTTATTACCAAAATAATTATAATCTATTTGCATTCTGTAGGCAATAAAGGCAGGAACATTTTAAATCACATGTTTGTCGAAAATGATAATTTTTGCTTACTTTTGAATCAATTAAAGAAATATCCATATCTAAGTTTCTTTTAAATTAATGTCCTTGTTTTGATATGAAAAACATCCATATTCTCGAACAAGTTTTTATGTATAATAGTAGAAATTTTCTTAACCTGTCTGTACACTAACTTCAATCTCGGCCTTTCAAATATAAATGAAAAATCATGTTGATTTGCTGTTGCGCCTGAAATTGAAAACTTTTTTCAACATTAATATGTTCCAATTTAAAAGTAAGTCTTATCACCTTTATTATTTCAGATAAAGTTGATGCTTTAACGACTGGTGTTTTTACAGAAGAGAAGGAAGTGATGTGTTACATAGCATGTATAATGAAGATGGCAAATGCTGTGAGTATATTTACTTCTCAAAAAAAGATCTAAAGTTTGATGATTTTTTATTCTAATGCAGGGATAATAATCTGTCTTGAACGAACCGCTTGCGCTACTATACCGGATTTTTTTCTTTTCAATATGACGGTTTGTTTGTATAAAGACGGTTTTGTGTTTATATAATAAATTGTTATATCCTTTGCAACATCAGGGCTTACAAAGGTAACAACGACTGAACAGCCTATTAATAACTTCGAAATCTAAATATGGATGATCTTGTCTGAAATAAATATTTATTATTATTATTTTTATTATTAAATCAAAAAAGGATGCAAATGTGTTCAGAATCATTGTATATATCAATTATATGTATTATGATGTATTGCAGCAATTTTTTTAGATAAACTGTATTTATTTTCAATTTCTCCTCTAGTGATTTATTTTCAAACTATTTATTTCCAAACAATAATGAAGCCCAGATTGTCTTTCATATATTCCATATTTAAATATACATATACCCTTGCAGTGTACTCTCAGTCCATAATAAATATATGTATGTATAAATTACTCTGTATTTCAGATAAACGTCTATCTGATATTTGTAGGTAGTTCTTGAAAACGCTTCTTAACACGCCTTTACGTTTTAAATTTTAAACATATTATATTTAAGTATAATACGAGTATAATAAGCATAAATGTTACAGATTAAAAATAACAAACTTAACTACGAAGCTGCTCTCAAGCAAGCAGATTTACTGTTACCAGATGAAATAAAAGAACCGGCGAAAGAAGCAATAACTGCTTGTAGAAAAGTGGGTACGTACAGTTGAGGAGGTTTAAATATAATCTCTGAAAAAAAAAATTGTTTTAATTAGATTATAGTAAGGTATATGAACGATTATAATTATGTGCGACCTAGCTCATCTATAACTAATTAGTTAATGGATGATATAAAATGTATAGGTTTTAGTCCGAAGACTTATCCAGCGATTAATATTTTTTATGAATTTCTATTTTTAGCGGATGCCTATAAAGATATATGTGAAGCATCTTTCTACGTTACCAAATGTATCTACAACCACAATCCATCGGTTTTCTTCTTTCCTTAATAAAGTGAAAATTAAATTATTTAATTATTTTTACTGTACTTCGATAATTTTATTTTACTACTGTAGAGACAATATTTGAACAAGGATTATTGTTTAGGTTTCTCGGTTAGTTCGAAAGTGATCTTGTTTTTGTATCTACTCAAGAGACGACGATAACCGTGGGTTTTTTAATTAGCTAGCCTTAAGAGTGGAAGCCTGCTTATGCAGCTGTGTTCTCCCATATAACCTTTCACCACATAACCTTCCACGAAAACATTCAAAGCCATAAAAGAATTTTAAAATAAAAAATATCAAAAATATATAATATGGATAAAAATATTACGTGTAAGATAGCAATCAATTGCCAGCCATTTTTTCCGACACAATGTCTAATTCACGGTTATTTGGATTTCTTCCTCGTCATGTCTGCAATTACACACAATTGCATTGTTTTGAAAAACTGCGCTGTCTTGAAACAGGTATTCAGGTGTCCATCAAACGATTATTGTAAAAAAAATAAAAGAGGTTACGTGAATTATATCATAGAAATTATACAAATATATTTTCGGCTGTACTCATGTCAATTTAATTATAATATGTTACATGATTTTTGAACACATTCTAATTATCCTTCAATTAAGATTGAACCCATCTTTTAGTTAATGAAGAATGTTTAATTTTCAAACGCAAAATATGTTTTTTTTATCATGACCATAAAACGAAGCTACTTTAAGGATCTTGAAACAATTTTACTTGAAACCTTTAAAAAAATCTGAGTCAAAATAAAGGAATTTTGTAAGTTCTCCAAATTATCAGAAAAAACACAAAATCATATTCTAAAAAGTCTAGGTCTCGTTACATAATATAAATGTCTGGACGGATTCATCTTTGTCAAAATATTTTTAGTATATTTTAGTTCCTGTGTTAAGAATAAGCTATGTATCATTTGTTTCTTGAAATGTTATTAGTATGTTGTGTTTTGGGTCTTTTATTAAAAATAGAATATTACTTAAGATGTATTATTTGTGTATTTTTCCCGTCGTATTTAAAATGTGAAAGCTTAGTCTTACTGTAATATTATGATTTTATTTTATTTTAAATTTTAATATGGCATAGTAAGTCCTAGTATGGCATAGTAACATTATTATAAATTCGTGTGAAACCTAACACGAGAGCAAAACTTCCCAAAAAAAAGTTTTCTCGTTGATTGATGAATTCACACAAAGCTATCGAACTCTAGGAAAATTTATAAAGCTTAATTATATGAATTAAACTTAGATAACTCAATTATACATACTTATATAAAAATACAAATATATAATTTTTATTATATGATGATCCAAACTAAAACAACTAATATCTAAAATAAATACCGCATATTCATGAGATTTTTGTTCTTTTAATATTTATTATCTTTCTTTATAAGTCACCGCTCTTATTATTTTGCCGTTTATTTGTATACTTTTGCTGTCGTATTGATAATGTCAGACGAGATTATAAAAATAACAATATAAAATATTAAATTAGGTGCTTATTGTATATGTATGTTTTTCTTATATTAACATCTTGTGTTCTCAATAAAACTATTTTTCGGATATAACTCGCGTTTATTATTACATTTTTATATTTAACCCGACGTTTCTAATTTTAATAGAGAAGATTGTTTGAATCTATCCAACACCTGGGATTCTATCATGAAAAATATTAAATCCCATGTCCATGAACAGACTGCCAAGCCCATAGACACGGTTAGTGCGTTTTGTATGCATCCTGAACTCTGTGCCCGTAAACTCAGGAACCGTTGGAGGTAGGTGACAAATAAACTGACTAACTGACAGACACTATCATCTCGTCTTACCGCGAACACGTTTGCTGCAAAGCATCCGAAACGTCGGGTTAAATATAAAAATGTAATAATAAACGCCAGTTATATCCGAAAAATAGTTTTATTGAAATGTGTAGTACTCGTGTAGATCTTAGAAAACATTATCTTATGTTCTATCTACCGTATTTAAATTATATATAAGAGTAACAATCACTAGTAAGGAAAAAATATTAAGGAACTGTCTGTATAATAAGCAATATATAAGCAAATAAATATAATTAAATATAATTAAAATAATTAAATTAAATTAGTCCAAATTATTTTAAATTTTATTTTTATGAATGAAGCTTAAACTTTAAAAACATTATGATTTTGTATCAGAGTTGATGATCTGAATTATAATAACATTATCATTAGCCAAATTTATTTAAAATGATATGTAATGGCCCTGTGATGGCTATAAAATAAAAAAAATTGTAATATTAATTTAGTATACGCTTAGAAAGTATATTAAAATGTCTTTACTAAAACTTTTATTTTTGATTTGTGTTTCTGCTGTGGCTTTAGTAAGTACAGTCTTAAGTAGAGTGTAATTCTATAGTACAGAAAATTTAGTTTTTAGTTAAAGTATAAACGTTTGTGACTTATTTTTATGTAATATCTCTTAATGCAAATAGGAAGTGTTAAAAAATCTTAACTAATGCACTTCGCCCGTGTAGTTGTATACTGCAAAAATCGCATGAGTACATTATTTAATACATTTTTCATCATAAACAAAATCTATAGGTTTAAATAAGGAAAAAAAAATGAAGTCCAATATTACTCACAACCTTTTTTAGTCATTATGTAGTTATTATTTCGTTATTCCATCCCCAATTTCCAACATCGCTTCTTTTGCTCTTCATATTATTGATAACCTATCACATTCATGAATGTAAAGTTATGAATTGCCAGAAACAATAAATTCTTTAAAACGATGTCTATTAATAAAACATTATGGCATTTCTCTTAACTTTTGAAAACTTGTAAACTGAGCTATAATTTTGATAAATTTACTGTATTACTTTTAAAAGATAAGAAGTAGTTCTCCAGAAACACCGACCCAGGTGCATAGATCAAAAGTTTTGATGTCTTCACATTAAATATTCAAGCAAAATTTTTTGCTCGGGACTTTGAAATTTTCACTGTGAATCCGATGAATTTACAATAAAGAATGACATTGAAAGATTCCATAACCGAAATTAATGTTTAAACATGTATAAAAAAAAAGTAAGTAAAAGTAAGTAAAAAAAGTATCTTTAAACATGTATAACCCTGTTAAGTTTATTATTATTTTTTATAAATATTAATTTGAAATTTAATAAAGGTGGTATCACTTACAAGCCTCTTAGCTTAATCGATTCCATCGCTCGAAGTTCTAGCTGGTATCAAGCTGATCTATCCCAAATCCATGCAGAACCGAACTTATGCTTTATACAAGGCAACTATTCCGCCCCTGCCGTCGCCGCACATTCGAGAGAATATTAAGTTTCTTTTCCTAAGTAAATGTAGAAACCTAAATTAAGGAACGAGGTGAGCGGTACAACAAAAAGGTGTAGATGGTTACTGGTCTATACGAATCCAGTCGATCGTTATCTAAATCGAATGACCTCTTTTTTCTGGACTTGAGCAGATCGATTCTACAATGGAGCAGAAATTCTCCTCCGCCGCTTAAACTATAAAACAGAATGCTTTGTTACCCGCGGGGTGTAAATCTAGTTTTATCCATATTTAGCCAATATGGTCATTGCTGTCGTGCTATAGCCCAGGTTAAATGTCCTTGAGACATATGAACCTCAGCGCGTCCACATTTAGGTAATTCATGGGAGAGCTTTTCCAGGATAAATATGAAATGTAATACTAATTTCCTTTCCGTTGCGTGTCGGTAATGAAATCTGCACAGGCACTGAGATCGTTCGAATAAAAGCAAAACAATCTGCCAAAAAGATACCAAGAACGACCGGATCTTATTCCAATCTGTTGACCTGTCAGCCATATGCGCCGTGTACCTAAGGACTGGGATATAAGACCGGGATCGGGTAGGAAGTACATCTATACAGATATTCTAGGACTGGCACTGATTTGAACCAACCGAAGGCGATAAAATCCTGAACGGTCTGAATCAGGCGTCAAAAGAAATTGCCTTGGATCCCGCTATCCTCCACTACTTATTTCTCGATGTTTGTGGTTCAAAAACAACGCTATTTCTTTTAACTAATTTTCCGCAACGACTTAGTCTTGTAGGAGGTCACGTCACGGCGACTCACGGCCGAAGTCTTCCCCAAGCCGGTTGTCTGTCACCTGATTAACAACACCCGAGGAGTACGATTTGGTATTGTTATAGGGTATTCACCGGGTAAGGACGGGAGCGGCTCAAAAAAGTGCTGAAAAGTAAAAATATTCGTTGATAGTACAAGTAAATATTTATTTTTATTGAAAAATAAATTTTTATAGAAAAATAAAATAATTAAACAAGATATTTATATTGAATAACTATAAAAATTATGTAGTATACTTAATACTATTAGTACATAATAACATAATCTAGTACTTTTATTTAAATTAAAACCAACTTTTCTCAAATTCAAAAATTTTAAAACTGAAGGATTAAAAATATTCAAAACATGGTAAAATAAAAAAGTAGCCATATCAACACAAATTTTCGTGTAAAAATTGGTTAGATAGAAAGTAAATGTACCTACAGTGAAGGTTTGAAAGGGGACCCTCAAGCCTTTCCGTTTCACAATTCCCTGTTTTACACTTTTCTGTAAGAAACGCGATGGTAATACCCGATGGAAAATCAGAGAAATGCTAGAAAGCTTACAACACTTTGTAAATCTATGAAAATTTACAAGGTGTTTCAAGATTTTTAGTAACTATCTCCTTAAGAACGTCTGCTCATATCAGTCTATTTTTATTTTGTATAACAGGCCCGAAACGACCATGAAATAAAGAAATGGTTCTTTCAACAAGCCGTGGAATGTAGCAAAGAACATCCCGTTACAAGCGAAGAGATTCAAATGCTGAAAGACCACAAGATACCTAATCATAAGAACGCAAAATGTCTCGTCGGTTGTGTCTTCAAAAGAGTTAATTGGGTAATTTATAATATATCTCAGAGGTACCTTTCACTTACTCCTGAAATAGAAAAAACTTTGATACATAGATTTGGACCGCGGATACATATGGAGAACTATTGCACATACCCCGACAAATGAAAGACGTCATATTTACAAATATATATTACTTTAATATTATAAATATTTAAATTGTAAATATTAAGAATTTTTATATGCAGTTTTATTTTTGTATTTGTTTTCTAGGAGATATAAAATCTTTACTTCTTTATATTAGATATTATTAACTATTATTTTAATACTTTATCAATAAAAGATAAACAACAAAGGAATGTTCGACGACAGTGTGGCCTACAAGTTGTCAGAGGAAGAATACCCTAACGACAAAGCCAAATTAGAAAACGCAAAGAAACTTTACGAAATGTGTAAAGAAGGTAATTCAATTTTTCATTAAAAATATTGTTCGCGTATATACTACATGGAACTGAATTTCCCATTTTCCATTACATTTATTCCGTCTTTGTGTACTCCGTAAATCACCTGTTGCTTTTAGTAAATAAAGAAGAAGTAAGTGACGGAGAAGAGGGCTGCGAAAGGTCGGCCATTTTGGCAATGTGTCTCACTGAAAATGCTAGTAAGGTGGGTCAAAACATTTATATTAATTATTTAATTATAACCTAAAAGTAAAACATCAAACACGGTTTATTTGGATGATAAAAAATACACTCCATTTTATAACTTTTATCCCAAAATTGTAATCTGAAATGAACTCTTTTTAACATCTTTAATTTATTTTCAGTTCGGTTTTTTTGCTCAATAAGGACATCAAAGATGAACTAACTAAATACTAAAATGAATCTAACTAATCTAACATTTTAAAATAAAGAAAAATACAGATAATGAAATAACTAAAACAATTGTTTTATTTTATTTTTTTATTTCTTAAAACATCTCACATTGATTAAATATTTGAAATTTTGTGCATAGTAAAGAATATTCGAATATTACAAAACCATAAAAACCTTATAATTTAAAATTGGTCCAAAACAATGAAATATCCAAACGATATGTCAGTACAAGAGTAGAATAAACAAATTAAAAATAGAAAAAGTACAAAAGATATTATAACATACATTATACTTACAATAGACATGTTGGCACGTGAGGCTGCAAGACTTGAAGAAGACAATATTCAAATGACAAGACAAAGTATAAAATCTTAGGATCTCTCCCTCAACTTATGAAAACTATATATAAAATGATTATACAGACAGACATCAAAATATTAATTTATATGTTACAAGTAGGCCTAATCGTAGTTGCAGCATTAAAAACCGTCTAATATATAAAAATATATATTATTTACGCACTATTCACATTTATATAGAAATCCTAAGCTTATTTATTTATTCTTATTAATTAACAAAACATTTTACAACAGCCTATATAATATTTTTAATCTATCGTTCATTGATACTTCTAAAAATAATAATTTATTTATTTCGATTTTAAATTCAAATTCATCTGGGAAATATCGTTGTTAAAGATAAAATTATGTAAAGAAACAACTTTAATAAAAAATACAACAAAAAAGGTTTCTACAAATTTACATAAAAAATATTATGCATTCAATTTATTATATAAAAAAGAACCAACGTTATTGATTTTAAAATGTACATTGACAGTAACACTAATGTACTTTCAAAGTATTACAAAAATATTCGCATTACATACATTTTTGGTTTCTTTAATCTTTATATAATCAGAAAAATGATATGAGACTTATAATTATTGTACCTTTAATGTGTTCAAAACCTAATTTAAAATATAAATATAATCTGTTGCTGCAAGGGAGATTTTATGATAACAGAAAAAAAACAACATTTTTTAAACTATTAAACTAAAAAACATCAAAGGACATAATGGTTACAAAAGAAACAAAATTCTCTCCACTAGGTATGTACGTATTATTTTTGAGCGAAGCGAGCGGAGCGCTCTGTGTGAGACTTTTCTGATTAAATGTTGGGGTTGGCGTCTAAACTACTCATCCGATCAAGACGAAATTTTGTCCACATGTCAAGCTTGTCCACACGGTGGTGTAAAAAAGTCGTAAAAAAATTGTGTGGCGTTGAGAAATAAAGATTGTATTAAAAAACCCCATAGGCCGCAATGTTGGAAATAACACGACTGGAAACCTATTTAAAATAAATAAGTGATTTCTGCTTCCCCTGCTCGCTTCGCTCAACACGTAAACGGCACCCGAGATTTCGCGAGCGCGAGTCGAAATTGAGGGTCTAATTGCGCCCCCAGTTTATAAATCGCTTCAACGAGAGATCACATGACAATACACGACTAAAACTACTACAATATAATAATCGCATGCATCGTATAAGATTTAACAAGCATTTATTTAAAAATCCTAAGGACATCGGATCATTGATTCGAGATTAAATGAATATAACGCCATGACTATGAAACACACGTGTAGTGAAAACAATATTAAAAATAATTATTATGCATCGAAAGTTCCAGGAGCGTGTTCGAAATTCAAAAATTAAATTCTCCGTAGGCGAGGAGCAGCCGCCCGTCGGCGAGCGCGTCTCGCTGTTAAATGCTGTCGTAGCTGTTGGGGTCGGGTGACGTCACGGGCGCCGGGCCGCGCGCCGGCAGCTTGAAGCCGTTCAGACTGAACGACCAGCCGTCCTGGAGCGGTTTGTATCACGTTAATACTGTCATTGATTGTCTCATATGTGGAAGATATATCAGAATACTTTATGAGAACTAGGACCGAGCGCGTTACATTCGCTTACACGCTACACATTTCATTCACACAATTAAACAACATAATTAAAATTACTTATAAATTATAAAATATACCTTGACAAGATTAGGTAAATCCGACCAGAACGCCAAATTCGGAATAACTTCTACACCGGTGGCTCCCATCAGGAATTTCTTGGTGCAGATACCGAGTACGAGATATAATACGACAAACGAAAATAGTATTATAAGCAAGGTGGACCCTAGCGACGGGCCGATTTCTTCGAGCTGCTTCAGACATGCATATGGAGTGTAGAAAGCGAGCACCTGCAACATATTACATATTAATTTAATATCTATATTATTACTAGACATGATGCAAAATAAAAATAATAGAACGGCTTAGGAGGATGCATTTTGTTTATGTTTAAATTATCATTAATGTAAGTAAATAAAATAATAGTGAGTCTATGGCAAATTAATAGAACATAATATATTACAATGTATAAAACTAAAAATGTTTCAGTGTTTCTTAGATAATATGTGGCTTATATTTTCGGTCGTTTGAAGTGAAGGGGCGCAAGAAATACGAAATGTGTACTACTTACATATTCAAATAGATAATTTGAACAAACGAATACTAAAACGAAACAAATACTTTCAAAGGCGCATACATTTAAAGAAAAGATGCTAACAATTGAACAAATAATGAAACAGTAGACCTAAGATATTATTACAATATTAAATAAAATACATTTAAATTAAAACACTTGTTACTCTCTATATACATTGAAAATACAAGGTCACTCACATGTCTGTATATGAAGGTAGAACTGGCTGAAGGACAACGTAAAAATTTAATATTCTAATCGCTAACAAGCTTTCAAAATTTTTTGATTTGTGTTTATAACTGCTCTAGTTAATAACAACAGAAATTCCTTTTAACATTCAGTATTTCACTAACTGAATATTAGATGCTGAGTTTTATTTAGCTTAGCGGAGAAGATTAAATATTTAAGTAAATCATATGCAATCAATTGAGTGGAGGCAGAAAATGCTCTGAAAGTAATTTCATGTTAGGGCATTTAATTGTATTCAGCATTTAATATTGTTCAGGAATTTGCACAACTATGCCATTATTAATAATTATCACAAACTTTTGATATATTACTTGTATTATAAAAATTCGGGAGTTATAGAAAATGGAAAGAGATCGTCTGAGGCACCAATTTATAAAGGGGACCTTTAAGGCTTAATCTTAACCTCATTTCCCTTCCTTGTTTGTATAAATGGTCTGTTTATTATTATTGCGCAAGAATTATAACAAAAAAGTAGACCATAGCTCTGGGCAATTTATTTTTCAATTTAATAGCAGCTTTGATACTGATAAAATATTAAATATAATACTCACTAAAAATAAAGAATTATTTATTGAAAGGAAATAATTACTTTTTATCATGATGACAGTGATTTGTTGAATTATATTGTAAAAATAATTGTAACTAGATCGCTGAGCTGTTGAATCAATTTACTTGACATGCAACAATGATGCTCATAATGTATGTACATTGTTCATATAAAGAGTATTGAAACACAACTAGTGTCAAATAGGAAGCACGGTGTGGAATTAATTAGAACCAGGGCAAAAATACAGCCATGGTTACTTAACTTTTACATTTATATTTCAACTTGAAATATACATATAAAAGAGATTTAACAATAGAAGATACACAAGTACACGTAAGTAAGATTAAATATATTAACAAATATATTTACCAGAAGCAATGAGAGTCATAGAAATATTGATTTTGAAGACGTGGATGTTGATCACAAAAATAACTAAAGAATGACTATTTAGTACATGTGATAGTTAATAGATAGCAAAACAAACATCATCAGCAAGTGTGTTGATGACCCAGGCTTCCCCTGGGTCGTCAACATATGAGACATGAAAAATCAACATAATAGATAATTTACAAATCAACCTTTTGGCTTCAAAAATGGAGATAGAGAGTAGAGAGAGATAAGAAGTGTAGGGAATAAAGTTAACATTTTACTAAATTTAAATAATTTAGTATTATACTTTAATGTAAATTATAAAATAACAGTCTGCATTATTTATTACTACCAATATATGTATATATGTATATTTTTCGGTAACATAATACTTATCACTATTGTTTAATTTTTAGCAAACTCATTTTTAAATAAAATATGTTTCATATTCTAGTTTTTAAATTGCTTTACTTAATTATACTTTTGGTTGTAATACCATCTAAGTACTATGTCAAGGTCACTTGATATTGAAACAAAATGTAAATAAAAATATATAAAAAAATAATTTAAGGTGATTTGAATGTAAATAAACTGATAAATATTAACAAACTTACAATCTTGTCTGGTTCTTGCAGTGAGTATACATGTAATTCATCAATTGTTTGTGCACATATTAGCAGCACAATTGTTGACCTGGAAAAAATATATGTTATGTAGAAAGCGGAAAAGTTTCTTTGCTTAATTTCGTAATTCTTCGAAACTACCTCATGTATTTTAGAAAATATGAATCAGGTCCATACTACAAACTATAGGCTATCTAGCATTACAATATTACTCCTATTCATCCTAACACTAAATAAATAACTTATCTACCAGTAACAGTATAGCAGTATATTTTCATAACATACCCTACGCTAAATATATATTTTTGTTTTATTATAAATTGAACACGTTCCGTCCCGCGTAACCCGTACTTGGGTTACGGGAATGCTTCCGTGGAGCCCACGTAACACATATATGGGTTACACTTTTCTTGTTCAAGTTAAATAAGAGTTACAGTTGTATTTTGAAAATAAATTTAATGGAGCGAGTTCTGTATAAGTATAAATATAAAATATACAAAATAAAAACATAAAAAATTCTCAAATAACACTCTACCTTTTATTAATTTAAATAGGTCAACATATTACATTACATAGTATATGTCACACGATATTCATTAAAACAGTCCAAGCACATCTGAGGCGATTTTGGGCAATTCAAACGATATGTTATCATATACTTTACATGCAGGTTAATCGTCAATGTACAGACCTACTAGTGTTACATTTTTGGTATTCCCGCATATTACGACTTTCGATTGCGTTCTAATGCGCCGACAGTAAAACTCGGCCCACCAGAAAACTCAACAACATCACGCTTGCATTCTCTTCCATTATAAGACAAAGACAAATAACCAAACATGTATTAGTTTAAAACATTTGGTTATCTAAGAACCAGTTATGATAGACACAACTTTATAACACTGAGTAATGATTTAGAATTAATATCATAAATATGTTAATATCATAAACCAATAACTAAGATATGTTTAATTTGAAAGGCATATTGTTAGATGAGAATTCTTCAAACTAGTTTAGCAACATACTGATAATCTTACACAATACATAAGCCCTTCTAATAAAGAAAATGATATCCACATAGGCAAACATTTTGTTCTACACTAGAATATAAAAAAACAAATTGCATGTCATTCTGTATATTTCCTGTAATAGGGCATATAGCATGTTTAAAATAGTTTAGTATTAGAGTTTTCAAATAAGCTATTTACATACATTATAATTTCATATTATTACATTGTTAAATTGTTTTATGTACACAATCTTTATTCTTCTCCAAGGTTACAATATCATGTATAGTTTAGTCTGTTTTCACTGTATTTAAATTACATTTTCAGGTATGTCCACAAATACTTACGAAGGCCCATTAAAGTATGTAATTGATCGCCCATCTGCAGAAAATTGAGATACATTTGAACTTCCCATAAATTCGTAATTGCCTGAATCTATTTTGAATGTATCTTTTGTTGTAGCCTGTAGATCTAAATTGCTTGTATGCCGACATATCTGTAAGAATAGTTTTCTTTAATAATATAACGTAATAAAGACAAGTATATTATAACATAGAGGTTGCATTAGTAATTTCATTTCAGCTTATTTATTGGCTGGTTTGACTAGAGTAGTTTCACAGACAATTTTGAAGAATTGCTATTATAATTTTGTCATTTAAGTGAATGAGGGAAGCCAAACGCTCCCTACCTGCCCTGATCGTCTGCACTTCTTAACCCTTAAGTGTAGCAACGTATTTAAAATTTTCATTATTTGCATATGTCTATCAATCAATCTATTAAAATTTTCTATCAATAAATCATATAAAAATTTTAAATTTTAAAAGGAATCCGGTAATAATTATAACAAGGTAGGTAGAGCGATCAATAACCAGTTATAACAAGTTTAGAAAGAGTATTAATTACGAAATAAGTACGTACCGACAAAGGAATTCCGCAGGAGCCATTCGAACTCGTGTTGAATTTAGGTTGGACATCGTAGCAAGGATGATAAAAATAGGTGCTCAAGGAATATTGTGAACCATTGTTTTTCAATTCATATGTATGCGTAATGTAAAATGAGTTTTTAGTAGTTGGCGATAAGTCAATACCGGTACCATTAGAAAATTCACATGTACACGACCCTTTTTTAACACAAACATCTTCTGTGGACACTACACTTAAGAAATAGCCTAGGCAAACAGTAACAGAAATAAATAAATTAAATGGTACCATATTTTATGAATAATACAAAATTTTGTTCCACAGAAATGTCACTAATACGAAACATCAAATTCTCTGAGTTTTACAAATTCATGTAACATCTATAATCTATAATACAGAGTATATACTACACCACAAACTTGATGGTAATAAAGCGATCCATTCAAAATTTGTTAATAAGAAATATCTTTAACTATTAAAAATAATAATAAAGACATTCTTTATTTCACGACACATATAGAAATACAGTTAAGAAAATTAAGTTAAGTAAAAAAAAAGTAACCATCTGGCTAGTTAGTTATTGCCAGCTACCTCACACTAGTATAAGGTGATGCTACTAAATAATTTTGAAGTAGCCGTCTATCGCGATTATCACTTTATAAAACGTTTTATTAAGTTGACGTTGTGTGTATAATTACGATTATGATTTTGTACGATTTTGTAAAATGTGCCAGACTTCCTACAATGGCTGGCCAGCCATTATATACGAAACCATGTGGTTTCATACATCGCGACTTCTATATACAAGACCGGACACATTTGTATGGTAAAAAACGATTTATGTGACTTCTCATAAAGCAAGAACAAATAATTGACGTCATAGTTGCTAGAGTTGTTTTGCATTTTTAATAAAATTTCTCTTTAACCACACTCATATTTAAGGTCTGACTTGGGATCCTAAACACATCAGAACAGAACATCAGAGTTGAAACTGAATGGTCTTATTTTTTAAATTCAACTTAAGTCTAAAATTAAATAAAGGTGTATGTGAAAAACTGTAGCTCCAATGCTGTACGTCATTTTCCGATGTCAATTGTCAATTGACATTTGTCACCTAAAGTATAATAGCAAGGTAACTATAACAATAAACAAGTACATACCTTATAACGATCAAATACATATTGATCTGTGTTATGTATTGAAGTATGAACATTTTAATATTTTAAATATAACAAAAATATTTTACGATATTGTATAAAATTTATATAATATATAAGTTTACATATGGCTGATAAAAAGAAAAAAATTATTAGTACTAAGGTACCAACAAAAATAATTCGTTGTGTAGTAATATCAGACACAGATTGTATTTGTTATTTTTTAATAAAATATATTTTCAGGAAACTATTCCAAGAAGACCGGTTATTTTAAAATCTGATCGCGATGCATCTAAAGAACAAATTAAAGAAAAAAATGAAAAAGAAAAGCAACCTACTTTCATATTGAAAACTCGCGAACAAAGCACACCGAAAGAAGATAGACCAATAAGTCCTAAGTCTCAAACAATAGATTCAGAAGGAATTTATCCTTCTAAGATTGCTCAAAATGAAAATAAAGAAAAAAAAGGTACGTTTTAATAAAGCAAGTCCCAAGAAATATAATTTTGACATACAAATAAATAATATAACGATATAATATACATATTCTTGTAATATTAAGAGGATGCTGTTACTTTCCAGAGCATAAAGCTCCAATCAAAGAGATGTCACATCCAGTGAAGCTTTTGGATGAAAATTTTGAATTCAATAGTGCTGCTGTCGAGTTCCTCAATGACTCAAATAATAACTACTTAGTTGTTGGTATTATAGGTATGTATTCTATAAAATATACTCATAAGCACAAATACGATTATAACAAATAATATATGTACTTCACATAATAAAGAAAACAAAAAATAATAGCTGAAGATCTGAGCTGAAAAAGGCTGTTTTTAGTCAAGAAATTATATAATTTAATTGATAATTAACAATTTCCAGGTACTCAAAGTGTAGGAAAATCAATGATTCTTAATTTAATAGCTCAAGGTACCCAAATGGAAGAACTGTGTCATAAAATACTCTACTCTCATGAACTTACCACAAATCGTCCTCTTGATTCACATGATATGTCTATTGAAAATCAATTTGAAAATATCAGTTTTAATGACACACCTGAAGTCAAAGAGCAAGACAAAAGTGAATTTAAATTTAAGATGCAAGATATTGAAAGTATAGAAAGGAGTGTTCATTGCACTAAAGGTATCTAATAATAAATAATAATATAATTCTTTAATATTTAAATGCTTTTTAGTTACTAATGTAACACCATAATCCTTCTGTTGTTTTAACCGACAAGAACACAACAAAATATGACTCTTTGTAGATCATATCTCAAAAACAGATGAATGGTAATAACATTAAATTTTAACATGTCTAATTTCATATATTAACAGACTATTGCCTGCAACTTTTTCTGTACTCCTTCTGCACAGACAAACACCATTGTGTGGGAGATTTTTTTAGCTACCTATGTTAAGATTGTGATAATTATATAAGACTTGTTATTCAAATCACTGATACTAAAAATGATGACCACAGTTTATTTCCTCCAGGTATAGACATGTATATAACAAAGGACAGGGTAATACTCCTGGACTGCCAACCTTTATGGTCACCATCCCTGATTGAAGAAACCAGTTCTAACCCTGTCACTGCCAGGAGTGCCAATATAATGACTGTTGATTGCTTACAGATAGCATCATATTTAATGGCCATATCTCATGTGCTTATAGCCGTTCAGGATTGGTTTACAGATTACAACTTCATACGGTACACATTAAAAATATTAATTTATGTCCTGGTGTTCCTTTTATTCTTTATTTCTATGTTTACAGATAATGTCTTTAATGTGTATTTTTATAAAACTATAAATAACCAAATGAAATAAATTTCAATTCAATAATTAATTACAAAATCAATATAATAACTAAAGATTATTTCACTAATTTAAACATTTTTTTAGTTCACAGTCTACAAAATTTTAATAATTTATTTTTAAGTAACATTAAAATAATTACAGCTTTATTCAAACGGCAGAAATGCTTAAACCCTCATTATCCGCTTCCAACACCCTGACTGCAAACCAGGAGGTGGAGACTAGCTCGGGAGAGAGTCACCCGCATCTTCTATTGTTACATAATCGGTGCACTCTCGAAGACTTCACACT
The DNA here is from genome assembly GCA_959347395.1 of Mechanitis mazaeus. Taxonomy (NCBI): domain Eukaryota; kingdom Metazoa; phylum Arthropoda; class Insecta; order Lepidoptera; family Nymphalidae; genus Mechanitis; species Mechanitis mazaeus. The sequence goes on from OY365744.1 coordinate 24,781,416, forward strand.
TGACGCTGTGAGGACGATGCAGGATTTCTACAGGTTAGATCTATACCTTATGGCAAAATGGGTTATACTCGAGTAGACTAACAGCGACGTAAATTTCGAAGTGGATTTTTTCTTTTTATTTTCTTATTAATATATTTTTTATGGTGTTCACTAAAATTCGGTAAAGCATTGAACCGTTATGTATTATTATTGTATTACAGAACAATACAATCCGAGTCTCGTACAAAATTTAAACAATGACTTCTTTTTCAGAAAAGCATTTCAGAGATCAAATTTCCAGCTCAACTCGGGCATGTCCCTGTACAGCGACACCCGGGGCGCGAACATTGACAATGTGAGCAAGATGTACAGTGTGGAGGACTGCGGGGTGCCTATCAACTTGTTTCTTTTGCCGGAGATCTATAGCGACTATGGTAGGTATACTGTGTATATAATATTTTGGTTATTAAGTTAATTTGTGTCGTGGTATTGATGTCCTCAGGTCACTACACATAAAACTACTATCACATTTCATATATGAAATAATGTCAACTTTTATCAATTATTCATCATTTATCAATTATATAACATGATTTGTTTTCTTCTGTATCCACTACTCTGGGATGAGGTCGAAGATTTGATCATCCCATCTAACTTTAACATACTACTTTATTTTTTAATGAAACTTTTTCAACATCATCAAACATTTTTCAATTATTGCATTATCATTTGTAATATAGTAACAATCTAGTTTTGTTAATCAAGTATTGACTTGAGCTAGTACTTTTACATAATAACAGATAACGCGGACATATACCGAGGTCACCCTCCATTCGAGCAGCTCGCTCGACGCTTGAAGTGGATGGTGTGTGGAGCGAACAGACATCAGATCACTAATGTGCCGAATCTATCTGAGAAGGGCTGGTTCCAGTTCTGTAATAAAGCTTGGGAAACTATTCGGAAGTGCACCTTCTTTATGGAATATGAGCGGTTTTTGCCTTAATAAAAAATAACAGAAAACAGAAATGTTGTTTATGTCATAATCTAAAATATGTTATTTTTTTAATTACAATGTTTTGTTAAAAGTAAGCGTGATTAGAAAGTCTTTTAAGTTTGTATTATATTTCAAGACTTATTTTAAGAAAATACATAACATTAAAAGAGATGATGTTGTATAACATTCTTCGGTTTGGAATATATGGATTGGAATAAAAAAATATCGCGTGTAATAATTAATATTTAAAAAGAAAAATTTGTTTTTTTCCGAGTACATATTTGTTGCAGATCTGATACAAGACAAAGTGTCAGAAATAAAAAGTTTTATGACTCAAATGAAACAACACTTTCACTAAAGTTTTAATCATAAACGCATCATCTTCTATTGGACCCAACGACTGCCCCCGGGGTACCTATTAATCAATTTTACATCAAGTTATTCGAATCGTGTTGGTAATAATGATATGTTTACTGGAAAACACTTTCAATCAGTGGTTTTCGTCTTTGCTCTGGAGGTTTATAGGCATGTTGGTATACACTCGCCAGTCTCCAATGTTCTGGATAACCAGTAGCGTTGGCGTCTCGCCAAATACTAAATGGTGGAGCTAGAGTGGGAATCGTATAGGACTTCTTTGTGTAAGGATGACGCATCTTGGGAATTTTCAACTCCTTGGAATCGTTGGTACTATTGCTTTGGATGGAATTAGGGTTTCCAGCTTTAAACGCAAATTTAAATTCTTCTTTTTGCTTCAGCTTTTCCTCGGTGGTTTTTGCGCCATTACAAGATGTGCATGTCTTATGTCTGGTGTTGTTTTCGGAAGTATCGCTTGTTTTCGAGGACTCCTTTGCAGAGTGCTTAGATATTTGAGATGCGATTGGAGAACTCTGACGCAATTTACCTTGGGCAAGTGGAGTCTTCTCATATGACTCTAAACTATGCCGATTGCGATTAATGTCGTACTTTATGATGTTTTTATTATTACAATTATTATTATTGTTAGAATTAGATGCTTCTTTCACAGGAAACGGTTTAGATTTTGAAGTTTCGCGCTTTAAATTATGACTGGCATTGGAGATAGTACCACAACCATTAATTCCGTCACAAAGACTTTTTTGATCAGAGTATTCGGAACTTTTTCGGCTTGATGAACGTGATCTTATATTTTTTTCAGTTTCATTATGCTGAGGGCAGTTTTGTACTTCACATACATCTTTTCTTTTTTCTTTACTCATATTTTTTTCAAAATGTGGGACGCTATGACGACCTACATCGTCTAAGTTGCGGTTTTGATTGAATATCGGATACGCGTGTCCTAACACAGTTTCCTTTACCTCTTCTTTTGGTGTATTCACCATCGTAAAGACGGCTGGCGCTGAAGAACCTTTGGAACCATCTATATGCTTTGGGGGTTTAGGTTCTGTTTTTGGATTATCAGTTTTAAAATCCCAACAAATGGCCAGATCCATTAATGAAAGAGGTTTTTTGTACTGACCTCCTAAATCTAAACCTGTAGCAGGTCGTTGTTTGCGATCATCCGTTTTTTCCTCACTTTTTTTAGGATCACATGTCTTGGGTCGATGGACTCGCATTTTGGTACAGCAAGTTGGTCCGGATGCACCGTAACCTTTCCACCCAATCGCATAAGGTTTAACAATAATATCGGAATCTCTGTGTTCCCCGACTTTGGTTAGATTTCGGTATCCTAATGTATCTGGAAGAGGATCATGTTCTAAATTACCAGCATGCATTTTTTTTGCAAAATTAAAATTCTGTGTAACATTGACGTACGGCAATTTCGGCGTGTCACTTTTTTTTGAGAATTTCATGATCTCTTGGTTAATTTCATTTCTATTAGCCCCTTCTGCTACTTTCCTCCAAAAATGTTCAGTTCGATCTTCCTGCGGTCCGTGTAGTTTTTCTACAGCGTCTTTTACTAAAATATCATAATTGTCGGTCCTTTTATCTGCATCTGTTTGAGAGCCTGGTATGTAGGGACCGTTGCCATTACTATCTGTAGGTTGTTTTTCTGATTTTAAATTTAAAGGGTTGTCCAGTTCCTTGTTCTCACTTACATCGGTTGGTAAAGTTTCAAATTGTTCCTTCGTGTCTTGATCCTTATCCTTTTATTTGTACAGACATGTAAAAATTTAGAAAATATTATCAAAAAGTGGTCTACAATTATTTAAATTATTATTTGTTAATTATTGTTTGTTTGTTTTCTTCCTTTTTTACTTCTTATTCTTTTTAGACTTTTGCCTTCGGTTGTGGAACGGGCACTGATTTTGCTGGAATAAAATGTGAATAAATTAATAGAGCGTTAGAATTTTTTTTTACCTTAAAACAATATTCTTATTTGATAGATTTTTTTATTGAAATAATTAAAATGATAGCGATGATATGATAATCGTTTCGTGATAATAACTTTGTAATAATTATGTGATTGTAATTGAATTTAAATGAAATAATTACCTTCTTCAGTGTATTACAATCTAGAATATGATACAACTTATTTAATCAATTTCAAAATAATAAGAATACTTGTAACAGAATTATAATTATTTTACACACACAATTGTTACATTAGTTATTAGTTTGTCTTTATTTAATTATTTCCTTATCACGCAAAAAGTACTAAAACGGATTAAGTTGAATTTTAGATGAGTGACAACCCATTGGTTAAATCAACAAAATTTACACTTTTCACTGCTAAAACTAATTATAAACACAAAACTTTACAAGTCGTATTATTATTATTGTTATCAGGATAATGTTATAACAGATACCTTTATTAATTATCTATATTATTTAAAAAAAATATATCTTATTTGCTTACTGTTAATATCTAATTATAACTCTTTTATCCATAATCTTTCTTGGGTTGACTATAAAACAATAAAGAATTTATCGAACTATTTATTTCTTAGCTAACTTCTCGTACACTTAATAATTGAATGTCAATTACCCTTAGCATGAATACTTTTTTTTATTGCACCCAATGTTCTATTGCTTTTTGTCGAAGTAGTTTATTATTTGTAATTTTAGACTATCGTCTGTTTAGTTTGAATAGTATTTTTTTACGTAACTTTCGGAAACGAGCCGCAGTTCTCAACTCCGAACTCTCAAGACGTAGTGAACATTTTTGCAGGCATTACACTAAAAGTTACTAAAAAATTTGATCCCTAAAAATTGTGTGTTAAAATTAATTACAAATATATAGATAAATATCAAAAGACAATAATTGTCTTTTACATACAGCATACTAACAGTGTTTCAACCATTAATGAGATATAAGCATTAGCTTAGTAAATTTTGATCAGCTACATACCAAACGTATGGAATATGCTTCGACCAGGTTAAATAGATATATAATTGTCTGTGTACAGTCATATTACTTTTAAATACCTGTAAAGCCTGTTTATAATACAAATAATATTAATAAAGCTAAAATTAAATTAAAGACAGTGTTCAGGCACTTAAGTATTGAAGACATTTTAACAACCAAGTGAATAGTCATCAGTGTATTAATGTTATCTATTCATTGTGCAGGTGTCGTGTTCACGTGATACCTGAATTACAAATTATCACTGAACGTCAATAGGTCGGTGTAACCGGTGACTATTTCGTAATTCGAAAGTTAATTGTGTCAATAAAATGTACAGAATAGTAGTTTCAATAAATTATCAGTCTTGATTTTCTTCTTTTTGTCGCTTTTCATAATATTAAAATGGAAGCTATATTTTTAAAATTTACTACACTCTTGGATGGTGAATGGATAGCTATAAATATTATAAAACGTAGACCACGACGACATTTTTCTGCCTGTATGAACGTGATAAGCTCAAAAGCCACTGATCGGATTTCCACTTAATCACCTATGGAAAGTGTGATATAAGCTAAACCTTAATCAAAATACGTTTATAATTAACAGCTATCACCTATTGGTGTTAACTATTAATTGTATATAATATAACGATGTGTTAAAGAGGTCACTTAAAATCTTGCCTAAATAATATAATAATACAGTAAATTGAGAATATCCTAAAAATAAATAAATCACTTTTATATAGTAATAAAAAGAACGACGGTTACCGAAGTTCTTGCAGAGGAACCACGGGCGGGCGTTAATATATTATAACAAAAAATAACAGCATTATTTTTAATTTATATTGTTAACTGTGGGACTAATTAAAATATTATCTTATCAGCAAGTTTTGGAACATCTTTTACAATACAAAAAACTTTGTTAATATATTTAAAACTATTATAATAATTTATCACACAGTTTTTCAGTTTTAGCATAATACGATAGATAACCTTAATATTATTATGGAAAATAATCTGCTTAAATATTAACCTACTTGAATAAATCACTTAATGTCAACGTCACGAAAACTCCAAAGTTTCATGATAGTTCTAGAACAAAAACCATTACGATGATAGGTATGTATTGTCGATGCATGTCAACAAATCGTCAAATACTATAAGATTCTACATTAAATATATACGTACATATATTATAAAAGCTAGCTATAATAGAAAATATGCACTTAATGCTATAATTCCTTTAACGGATTCATTACCATATTGGTGACAATTTTAAGCTGATGTTTCGTGTGCTAAGCAGCACTCCTATTTGAAAACGTTACGTCCTTTGAAAATATACATTTTTTTCTAAACATAATTACTTATATATTGGTGTTTCACTTTCTTATAGCATTAAAAGTTGAACATATAATAGACATAAAAATTTAATATTAACGTGCCAAAGATCTGTAATATATGTTGATTTTTTAAATTTAACAAGACTGACAAAACTTACAGCTGTTATGAAGTCATTACTTGTTAAAAACGGTTTGCACGTTGATTACGATGATAATAAATGTCTCATGAACTATGACTAGATGACGTGTGACTCATACAACTTACAGTGAATGTCTGTTCGTCTTCCGGCTGTTTTTCTTCTGCAGCTTTACCGCGCTTTCCGTCACGCATGCGTGCTTTAGTCGCCGCCTTGGCACGTTGAACACGAAGATTAATCCAATCTGGGAACCTACTATCCGGCGGCTCCTTTGCTAGTTCTTCAGCTGAAAATAGACTACTTTTATATGACGAACAACGACGACCAAATATATACTCCATCATATGACGTCATACAATATCGACCGAGGACGTATTTGTGTTGATAAATACAACGCTGAAAAATTTTACGACTGCACTTAAATAAAACTTACCTCTGTCGTAGTTACGGCTGATTCGATTACGCAATCGTTTGAGAATTATTGTAACTCATTCAATTCAGTGCATTGATAAGTCGTAATCATTATTATGTATTTTAATATTTAATATTTAGATATTTGTCAAAGTACGTTGCGTAAGAACAGAGAAATGAAGTTTTTCAATGCAGCTTTCTTACCAACTTTTCTAGTTATTTTTCTAGGTAGATCCCAGGTGCCAGTGTAGTGTCCGAAGCACCTGGACGACCCGCGAGGAGCTCCAGGTAAGAAGTGCCCGTTGAGATCACAAATGGGCTTAGGATTAGGCCTCATTTCCAATGGCCGCGCTCGCGTCGGCGCCCATCGTGGGACTTGCCAGTTGCCCAATCGTTTCGGAGTTGACTCCTTATTAAACTGTATTTTTGAAAAAATAATATAATGTTTTATTAAAGTTAAATTAAATATTAAAAATAACTTAGGATATATAATTAAAGAAAAAAAACTTTGTCTAACTGTCTAGTATTCTGTGAAAGAATAAAAACGGGGGTGCGGGTCGTAACAGATTCATTGAAAATACCCTCATCGCCTAAATAATGACACGTGAAGACAGAACTCGGAAGCAGCCGACTGCAGTAGTCTCATATATAGGGAAACGTATCATCGAAAGTTTCGCCGCCTTTTTACTACTAAAATAAAACTGTTTCCGTATCTTCAAAGCACTTCTACAAATAATAATGAATAGTTTATAGGATAAATAAATTTTATAAAAACATTCTGGAGTAAAAAAAAAATATATTTTCTAATTTCCATAAATATAAGGTTTAATAACGGATTTTTCTACATTGCAGAAGTTGTCTATTACATTTGTTGAAATTTTAGATCGTAAATATTAAAGTGATATTGCGACGAAGGGTAGCACGCGACCGGAGACCGCGGCGTGACGCACGCGCCTAAAATATATATATTAAACTTTAATTATCGCTGTAGTCGCCAAATGCGTCACTCTTCAAAGCAATCGTAAATAGGTATTTGTAATATTACTTTAAGATTGAGATTTCATATCAGACAATCAATGTTTTATATATAAAATACGCATTACTTATAACTTAATTTTCATAAGTATTATTCATTAGAAAACATAATATGTTTTGTGTTCGTATGTATTCTATGTACATAAATATTATATACTGTGCCTGCGTATATATTTGTGTTTTTATTTTATGTAATAAATGCAACAACTACAAACTATTGTTTTATTCAATTATAACATGTAATAATTGCATTAAAGAAGCAGGTGTCACCGCACGCTTCTCGCAAAGAAGTTATAATTATCATCCCCTTTGATAACAAAGGGTAACAAATTTTTATTTACCCCACATACGTCTCTCGGTCATTTGACAAATATAAATGGCCGCTATAATTTAGCATCACTAGTCGCACCCTTTTTATAATATGAATAAATAAAATTTATGTTGAGTTTTAATAATGGCTTGTATTTAAAATATTCTCATGTTTAAACATACATGGGAATTGTTTGCTTACTTATAGATTACTATATCAGCAAAAGTGCATGGACATATAATATATATGTTTGTTACTCTTTGTCCCAAAAAGTACGGAATAGATTTTAATAAAATTTTACATTTTTATAATACATCACACATTAATTGTACATCCAAATTACACGTGTATAGTAGTACCTAAATCAGATTAACACACACATTGATCATAATTTTATGATAAATGTCTAATAAATAAAATAAATGAGCCATCTTATCTGTTTTCCTGCCGAATATTTAATCTTGCTTGTCTATATGTGTATTTACAGTGTTTGCGAAGCGGCAAAAAAATCTCTAATAAATATTTTATAAATTGTGTTCCTACATTTTGTTATATTATGCAAGTGCTGACTACTTCGTTTATTTTCTATTTACTGCTGCAATACGCGCAAACAAAACTAAGTTCAATTTAACTTTCTCGAAGTCAACTTAATTCATAATTCTAATATTAGGTTCACGGCTGCGTCCTTGAATCTAACTACACTTAATTACCTAAAACGCTTCGTACAGTAGCTATTATTAAAAGCCACGAACTTGCTTTGCCGCTGTGACTCTCTGCGATCAGTCTTTTACACCTCATTGAATATCATCATTGTAAACTATAGTTTAAAACGCTTATAATCATTATCATAATCACGTTTTATTAACCTGATTAATAAATTATCAACATTCAAGATCATACACTTTTATTTAATTTCATTGAACATCACTAAAGCAACTGCTTATCTCAACAATTAATACTAGACAGATTAGATACAGAGAATGTTGTCATTGTTATGATAAGAAATTAATCGCTGAACTAATAACTATTAAAATATTAGGCAACTTGACAGTTAGCTTACGTGTCTATTTACTCAAATATAAGTAACATTACAAAAAAACTGTCAGGGAATTATTTATCTACACTAATACTATAAAGCGGCAAAAGTTAAAGAAGCTAATAAATTCAATAAATTCAATAACTTAAACAATTTTATTTAATAAAATAAAACTGCAAAGTGCCGCGGCCCTCCACGTCTTGCTGAGCGCCGACCCGTGTGAAGCACGTCATGTCTACTCCATGTCACTGTCACTTGTCCTCAGCACTTCAAAAGTTATACTTTTAGTTTCATAGTATGTAATATATTAAGGAACTTTCTTGAACAGTCTTTCATTTTGATCATGTATATTGTAAAATATATAGTTTTTCAACATTATCATTGCGGTCTCCAATGTTCCAATACATTATATGATGTATCTGACACGAACTTTTAATACAAATATAAATTAATCATCATCAAGATGATTAATTAACTGAGTTTCTGACAGACACTTACATCTCGTATACCCACGAACACGATTGCTGCAAAGTATTCGAAACGTCGTGTTAAAATGAAAATGTAACCAAATTATACGCGAGTTTGATCCGTAAAAATAGTTTTATTTCAAATGTGTACTCGTGAAAATCTAAGAAAATACTAAATTAATATATTTTATTATTAAGAAGACATATCAAAGATTAAGAAATGACTCGAATTTTGAATTCGGTAACACCACATATACACCAAAAAGATATTGTTCAAATATTATAAATAACAGAAAAAACACAAATATATCCAAGATAACAGCCAATAACTATCAAATATTGTGTTTTTTTCTATCGTAGAGACATCGCTATGCGATCCATTTTCACATCGAGTTCATAAGAATGTCGGTGTTCCGGTTTCAAATAGTTCACTCATGTCACGACATAATTTCCGGAAATAAATCACGCAAACCTACCTCAGTCGGAAGAAACGCGAGGACCGTAAATAATTGAACCCAATAGTAGTACTGTACAGTTACTAAGGAGAATATACAAATCTTACGCTAAAATACTAATCAGAGAAGATTTTTTGAATATTTACTCAGTTTGGGATTTGAACCGTTTACTGTCTCACAATAATAATTAATTTACCGCTTAGCCCAAAGTCCAGTCTGATGACGAATAAGAAAATAAAAAATTAAAATAATGCCAAAATTATTTCAACTAGACAGCTCTATAATAGAAATTCAGATATTTTAAATATTTTTATAATTTCAAATTAACCTTACAATAAATAAATAAATAAATAAATAAATAAATAAATAAATCATGGAATCATAAAAGCTATTTTTAATCACTTCAAAGTGAAAGTGTAACTATTGCTTATTCACTGATTTCACATACTTCTGCGACTTTTAAGAAACATTGTAATTTTAATGTGTCTCATAAAGAAGTACCTCATTTAATATATATGTAGATGTGTGTGTGTGTGTGTGTGTGTGTGTGTGTGTGTAGTGTTGTCTTTCATAAACATGTTATTGATATACATATAATATGCCTGTCAGTTTTTATAAGCTAAATTCCCGCTGATAAAATAATAGTATATTATAAAACACAATATTTCTGATCTTCGGAATGGTAATTGGATATGGATTCATTCATTCTACATGACTATAAACATTACTAGTACTTAAAATGAATATCTTTGGTACGTAGAAAGAATAGTAATACAAAATAATTTTAGACTTTAGAAGGTAACGTTTGTTATTATTAATCTATACAAATGAAAATTATTTGTGGTTTAACCTACAAATAATAAACAGTTCTAACATTTAGCTGTATTCTAAAATTAGGTTTCAGGATTACGTCAAAGCTGAGGATAACTTTGGAATAACTTTTGAAAAGCTGGCAATTTGGTTGGTATACCAATATTAAAATCACCACTCAAAATTTGTAGGGCTAAGTTTAACAGAAATTGTCACCACTAATTTTCACGATCACGCTCATATCAAGGTGCAGTGTTATTTGATAGTAAACACCTCGACAACACCTTAGCAAAGAAATAAATTTATTTGTATAAGCCCTACAGGAACAATTGATCACAACTAAATGATATCTATTAACTAAAGGCCACCGACGGACGTCAAACACGGATTAACACAGTACACAAAGCAGTGAAAAATAGTCAGTCGCCTCCAGTCACCCCCTTTCAATGACCTATTGTTAAAAAATATAATTATTATTTTGAAAATGCAACTCTATTTATATAGTAATAAACTCACATTTCAATCAGCACACATGGTCTAAATGTGTTTACCATGTAATTGGATGTATCTAAGTTGGATTATAGGAATTACAATTTGTTCGCAAATAAAAAACGTCCTCGCAGAAACGATAGGGGGCCTTAATGGGCGTTGCAGGTGCATGGTGTTAAAAAATATATGGGATTAGGGAAGTTGGATCAACTAGATCTCTGTTTTGGGGTGGAATTGAATTCACTAAATTTGCTATTAAATTATTAAATCCAAGTGGCGTGGAACATTGCTGAGAGTTAATTATACTCTCTATAGGACTGATAATACTTCTCAGAAATCATAATTCTAATATCTGAAACCTAATATTATGTCAAGCAAGAATTTTGAACAAAATAAATGTTATTTAAAAAAAATACTGTAAGTCATAATATATAATTATTGGGCTGAAATAACGTAGAAACTATCGTAATTCGCTCAGTATATTGTATATTATTCCTTCAGTGTTTAGACAGACAGTGTGAGTGCAGACAGAAAAATAAATATAATAGTAATTATGGATCACGGAAATAGTGTACGATATTTCATTACTTATTTACATTTACATTTATTAAAAACGTTTTGTTATAAAATAATACAAGAATAATATATTACAATTTAACTATTTGTTTAATTTCACAGTCTGAACTGATGTCAAAACACATTTAATAAACTCAACTTACTTGTCCGCTGTCGAAATTGAAAGCCATGATAAAGTTTTTGCGAATTCAACTTGAAAATAATCTTGAACTTGTAATATATTCTTCAAAAATATAACACAACCGCCATTACTTTTCAAAATAGATCAAAAATGATGTAAAGATGTCAAAAATTACAAAAGAGATCGAACAGTTCACATTTTTGTGTAAGTCTTTGAAATCGGGAAATCGGGAAAGCTTTATTGAAGCAACGTCTCGGTTGCCATGGCAACTATATAATTCCTCTGGAACCACAGCGACTAAGTTTCTTAGTTTCATAGATTCACATGACCTGCCCAAAAATATGATTAAGAATATAAAAATAATGATTTCATTTTTAGATTTTCTTTTATTTTTAAATATAGTAATACTATTTATTAGTGTTACCTACAAATCCAGCAGATTTTTTCATAAATTAATTTTATTTTATATCTATTTATACTTAATACGTAAACAAATCTTGATGGTCGACTGGGAACTTTGTAAAATATACAATAACGATGACGATGACGATTATTATGTATCTAGAAAAAGGATGAGGGACCTTTTCAATGATTTTGGAGTGGAGCGTAATGGAGTATACAAGCTAGTGAACTCTACAATTCTGTCTATATATTATATTGTTTATATTAAGTACAATTACTAGAAGAGTCTTGTAAAGAAACTAAGAAACAGTATTACACTTCATAATAATAAAAAAATTAAAAAATGTTATGTTTTAAGAGATCTCGCCTAAGCCATTACAAGAAGTTTCGCAGATGATTATAAGAGTGGTATCTCAAGTCCAACTCAGAGTACGAAGCGCAAACTAATAGCAGTGCATGGACATCGGCGGTAAAGATACTGGGAGTTCAAAAAAGCTGAGCTTCACTCGGCGCAGTTTCTGCCAAAAAAAATTGTAAAACCTACTACACGGTCTCATTCAACTCACGTACAGTCAAATTAAAATAAATTAAGCATGGTGGAATAACACCAAAGCTTATTATGAAGTTAGAACTAAACAAATACAACGTTATATGATTTAGGAACAGATAGTTATATTAATATACCTAATAAATACTGTTAGTAAGATAATTTTAAATGTAAAGAATAACATTCAAAGTGTCAAAAGCCAAAGTAACAAAAACATGAACCTAATAAGTATCAATTAAAGGACACCGGAGACAGTCATGTGAACTGACAACAGAAGAAAAAAAAATTAATATAAATGTAATATAGCTAATTATAAATATTAACAGATGATTTTCATGACATCTTAATGAAAAGAACATCATCTATACAAGCAAAGCTTCGTTCGAGTTCCAACAGCATCCTGAAAATGTGGTGAGACTGATCAGAGAATGATGCACTTTGTAAGAGTCCTGGCTTAGTGATATACATTCACTGTTTATTTATTTAATGTTAAATTGAGTTCAGTTTTCATACATTAAAAGTTCCATATTTTGTCATTTATTTTATAAAATATTCTGTTATTATTATTTTATTGTACTTATACAGTAACGTAGGTTATAAGTCGGTTCGTTATACTTACGAGCGGTAACAATTGTCAGCCTCATCAGATTAAATTCCTAGTTAAGAAAAATGTTTTATTATATTTTTTATATATATTTTTAAATCCAGCCATCACTACCTTAGATTACAGGAGGAACAGGAATTTTCTTCTGTAAAAGAATGAGAAGATTAATTAAAAAAAGAGAAGGTATTCAATATGACTAACGCAAGTAATGGTATAAAAGTGTAACGTAGACCAAACCCTCTGCTTCCAAATTTCTGAAACCATATTAAAAAACTAAAAAACACTCTGTTGAATTAGTCAACCATTCAATTGTGTACTGACGTGAAAATCAAAGGAATACAAACGTAGATACCTAATTATAAAAAGCAACGTAAAGAAACAACTTTACTAAAAGAGAAAACAAAAACGAAACAATAAAAACACGATACTTATCTAAAATGTGTCAGTGTGACTTTTTAAAGTAATTTATACAAAGAACTTTAAGCTTTTTGAATAACTCATTGATGTATACAAATAACAAATTCTGTGTGCATTTGTTATCGTTAATTAAGATATATGCTTATATTTTAAAATAAAGTTAGCAATCATAACCTAAAATAACAATGAATGTAATTATTCTGATTTCCAATAAAATGTTAAACAAAACAGTATTATTACTACGTTTCCGTAAACATTTACGTTGTTTGAAAAACGAATAAATAAATCCTCTAATCCTCTAATAATATCGCGAAGTTTGTTGCATGATCTGAGGCGATGTCACTCGGTGCCATTAATGTACATTAAGACCATGACCTTCAGGTCGCAATATTTGTATATAGCTGATTATAATGGCATTAATATCTGGCATTAGAGGATGTCTCCGACCGGTACATGATTTTTGCATAAATTATTACATTGTACAAGTAAACTTTGTAGCATGATCGTTTAAAATTGTATCAAACTTTATTGGTTAATGTTTATTCATTTGAAATGACAACAAAATAAAATCCTTATCGTGATTTGACATATTTAATGTGATATTCAAGGGAACGGCGTCTCAGTACTTAAATAATGGTAAAGAATCTTTTTAAAATTAGTTACCTAAAAGAGCATATTTTGTGTAAGTTATAATGCTTCATAAATGAGTATTATTAACGCCATCTGTTCTATCTGTAGAAAAATAAATAATAAGTGATATGTATTATTTTGTACTCCAAAGAAAACATTGTTTTTACCATAAATATAAAAAGATAACACGATAATAGAAAAAGAAATAATAGAAACCAAATAAAATATCTGTTTGATTTCTTTGAAATAATTCATATGAGGACATGAATTTTGATAATTGTTATAGTTAGTTTGTACTGTGATGAAAATATTAATTTGTTTTGTTGAAACTTGTTCATAACCGTTTTTTTTACTAATATGAGACTTGACTTCTTATATGTGCTCTTAATTTAAAACCTTTATTAACCATCGGTTCAAAACATCTGTCAAAAAGTTTTCTTTTATTATAAATAAATTGTACTTTTCCTTTAATAAAGAATTTTACTGAGTATTCATTTGTTATTTTGAAATACGCAAAAAGCTAAATCCACACGAAATTTCAAAGAGTAATTATTTTTGCGCTGCGTGCTTTTTTATAGAAAATTATTAAATAGTACAGCTATGGCCACATTACAATTTTATTATAATTTATAATTTTTTTTTTTTGTTAAATAGGTTTGTCATTTGCATATTTTCATAAAACACCTGATACAAGCAGGTGTTTAATCTTACAAAGATTAGATATCTACGTGTAAGTTAATTAATTGATAGTAGGAGTACTTAGATACATATTATATCGTAATGAAAGTCTTTAGTCACCACGGGCTACTCACTATCTAGTTGTCTAGTAGTTTCTATGAGACAGATAATATAGTTATGTATTGAATTATGAGAACAATATTCGCACTATCCTACTACGGTAGTATGTTACGTACTTGGACATTCCAAGAACCAAGAACGTAAATAGATTTTATAGGAATATCGGTCGGAAATAACGAAAATCTAAAATTTTATTATTTTGTATCGTTGGTTTTCTGACATATAAGTATCTCACATATACTCGTATCTTAGGACAAGTAATCTTCACAGTTCTTCTACTTTTTTATTATTTTAATTATTTTTTAGGATATAGGTAACGTGTAACTACAGCCTACTTGATGTTAAGCATTATTACAGTCTATGACGGGACACGCTTATCTTATAGGAATCATTTTGTATCTATTCACTCTAGATTTGAAGACACCTGGATTGTTAATTTCAGGAAATACCGAACGAGTTCGTAAGTTCTGTATTCTTTGCAATAAATGTTAAGGCGAAACGCTTTGAAGGATACCTTGGCACATCTACCTTGAACAAGTGCCTTCCTTCTCAGTTTCTAGTTGTTGATTGATGAAAGGGAAATAGAAGAAACAAATTGTGGAGCTCCATTGTACACACCGAAATGTATTCAATAAAAAAGCGACACACTGGCTTTCTGGCGACGATGTTACAAAGTATGGAATTTTACCATAGTAAAGGTGGTTTCACCTTCAATTCTCATAGGTCAGCTCTCAATCGATTACAAAACCTCTTGCTGGTATTTTGCTGATTAATTTCAAAGATACCAGCAATGCACGAGCGAACTTATGCTTTATAGAATGAGAGCAGCTATTTCCACTTGAAGCGCCGACGCAACTTCGAGAGATTACAAAGATTTTGGCAAACAATTGAGATTTTGATCCATTAGAAACTGAAATTGAGAGACAAGCTTAACGAAACCGAGAAGGTGTATGTGAGCTGCGGTTGTCACGCGTACATTCCGGAATGTGCCTGATCTGAAAGAGTCTATTTTTATCAGACGCCTATCAGGATGCCTTGGTCTTGTCTGCATTAAACCTTACCACATCAGCATCGCCTTTTAATGCGTCAATATCGAGGTACTAACCTTGACTGAACTTTGCTAATTGATAACATTACATCGAATAAGTTACATATACCCAACGTCGGATACTCTAGTACTCGAAAAACTCTGGCAAACACATGTCATAATTAATCTGATACATTTCGGCGAATAAATGATTCAAGTAACAATTCGTAATTTTTGAAGTAGTTAGTGCCAATATGCAACCCTTACCTACATATTGTGTACAAAACCTTGATCTAATTTTGATTTGAATCTTCAATCTATTTTTAGTATTTCCGTGAGATATTTCTCACTTTAAATTTTCCTATCTTTTCGTAATGGTATTAATATACAATAGTTCAGTATTTTCCAAATTGTAAAATATTAAATAACGATAATAAAAAAAAATCTTTTATAAATATATTCCTATAATTACTTATACCTTTATTTTGATAGAAAATAATATATTTTTTAATCTTAATTCTATAAAATAACGATATGAACACCTCTTGCAAACTTGAGCATATTGTTGTTTTCAATACCTATTTAAAATGGAAATAAAATAATTTCAAAATGTTCGCTACAGCTGAGACAGTTCCTGTCGGCTAAATATAAACATTCTAAATAAACTTGATATCATGGTCTGAAAGTGTATCGATTCTGTAACCGGGTTTACAGTCGGGCATCAATTATCTGAAAACACCTGTGCCCGGGATCGATAGGCGGGGTTTGTACGGGATTGGAGGATCCCGGGGAGGCGGGGCTGAGAGATCAGATGCTGCAGAAGCGTTGAAGCTTCATGATTAATAAAAAGACTATATATTTTATATTGAGGTTACGATAAAGAGAATATTGTCATTCATAAAAATTAATCAGGTTTTAGAAGTTTGAATCATTATCTTATCAAGATTATAAAATTAGTATCAATAACAATTTTTTTATAAAATTGAATATTGTTTGTAAAATAGAAATATTAGGGAACAATAAATCGCTTATAATTAAAACTTCAAATCAAAAAGTAAATTTTGCGTTTTTTTGTAATTTAACACAGCTCCAAACTGAAGCTAAGCACCGCCCTCTAGGAGGGTGTCATCCCCTCTGAGGGACATAAAAACTGAGGGAAGCTGGCGTCTGGACCAGTATTTTCAAAACATATTTGCCGATGAGAGCTCTGTTCCTTTATCAATATTGTGTGTGACTTGTGTGAATTTATTAGTGAATCGGATTCATCTTTGAAAGAAGTAAGCCACTTAATAAATAATATAAAAATCTCAAATATAACAAAAAAACCGTAAATAAAATGTGTTTTATATATTTATATCTATTATCTTATTAGTACTAATATTTACAAAGCTAGTGACAGGCGCGGACATAGAAGAGTCCAATGCTAAATATTAAAAAACTTTATTGAAGTAAAAACATTGTTCTCATGTTACTATCAAAGCCGAAACTTATTTGCCACAGACCTGAGAAGATCTGGCGATGGAAAGTCATCGGGCCTGTCTTATCACTCATACCAAATTACATTTATAATAGAAGTTCAATCAGTCTGTTCGTAATGTCTGCGTACACACAGTGTATCCTGTAAATGTTTGCAGTTACTTTATAATCAGATAAAGGTTCTTTAATTTCTTTTTTAAGATTGATAAACCTGCCGATGTATTAAAAAAGTTGCAATTGTCCTTTGTCTCAAATGTCAGACTATAATTATTTTATTTATCAAAAACATACTCTACCTTTATTAATTCAACTCATACTGAGAGATTAAATATTGTTGCATTCAAAGTGATTTAGCGACAAAATAACATTATTCTTAAACATATAACATAGCATTTTCATGAGAGAAAAAAAACACATCGGGGTTAATAAGAAGATATTAAGTGTTGGTATTAGTAGTATATAGTAGTGTATTAAGCTCTTAACTCGAGTGTCATAGACAAGTAGGTTTATGTATAACGACTAGTAATTATAATAATCTTATAAATATACTGAAAAGGGCATTACATCAGCATAGAGCGGTTCAACAATTTTCAGAGGAAACAAGGGCACCATTATATTAACTTCCTTACTAAGAAAGTAATTGTAAACACCCGAATTTTCGACCGCGATTTCTTTTTATAATATCGTACCGTTTTAGGTTTCCTCATTAAAAACTAAACTCTTTTTAAAATAAGTGTGTTTGTTATGTTTGTGTTCACAAACATACATACGTATTTTACCGCTTCTTTCGGATCCATTTTCTAACGACCTGATAATGCATTAAATTTCGTTTTGGTACCAATTACATTAGAGCTGATTAGTTTCAAAGCAAAGTCAAAACGATTTTTTGTTAAAAAAAATAACAAAATGTTAATCATGTATTACCGATTTCTAATAAACTAAGCTCAGTCGGGATCATTGTATCATCAATCTATTATTAATGTGAACAAAAAAAAAATAGTTGGTAGTTTTTTTAATATTTTAATAAAATGTAAAAAGTATCGATTTATTGTTAAATCTTTTCAGTTATGAAATAATTTAAATGCAATCAATTGTTTAATAGACTTTAGTTATGGTGGAACGGATTAAAAAATAAAAATAATGATAATAATAATAAAAATCTTAAGCAGGACATTAATGTAACCTATTGCCGTTTTCTTTCATAATTTCACACAACAAGATGATATTGTATTATATTAAGTAGATTACTAAAATAAAGTATATTTTAAAATAGAGTTATTTAACCCACTAATAGTTTAGTTCAACACAGTTTATATTTTTTCAATTCATAGAAAAAATTCTCATGACTCTATTTGTAATTTAAATGAAAAATAATATTTAAATAATATGTTAGGATTAAAACTATATTTACGTGTAGAAAAATATAAGTATAATAGTGTAGGAAACCTTAACAATAATAATAATAAATATTTATTTCAGACAAGATCATCCATATAGTGTTATTATGTTAGTAAAAATTTTTACTCATAAACTAAGTTTTTTATGTTTAGTTACATTATACAAAGGATACTTATTTGTTTTATATACAAATTAATATAATAAGAACAATATATATTTATCTTTAATATAGTATATATGAATCATGTTTTTCGTCTAATCAGTAATATACTGATTAGTTACATTTTCTTATAAATAATTGATAAATAGATTATAGAACATAAATCTTTTTTCAGCTAGTAATCGCTTAAAAATATTTTTTAACAAAATTATTCTGCATTATGTTTAATTTTTATATCTTCAACTCTATTACAGCATTAAATATATGTGATATAATTTAAATATAAATATTTTAAAAGAACATTACTGACCGCGATCAGGTTTTTTAATATCTCTATCTTGAAAATCTTATGATTTGGATTTTGGCTAGACGACTGATATATATTGAAAACAAAATTGAAAAAACAAACATTCTATAAATCATAGACTAAGTTTATGCAAAAGAATTTGATATATTAACGACTTTATTTAATTGATATTTAATTGAATTCCTACTACATGTATGATAGGAAGACATAGCTACAGCATGTTCATTTGAGGGTGGTAGAGGGATGCTATTAGAGACTCAATTGCCCCCACCCCCTGAGGCACTGGTGTATCGTTAATATAATTGTAAGTTTCGCAAATTCAATATAAAGAGTTAGTTGAGAATTTAAAGTTGAAAGAAACTAGTATAAGATATGTCTGTTCAGGATCAATACGTTTAGAATTAGTTTTATTTCATTCATTGAATGCGTGAATCATGTAATTGTGCTTATATTTACGAATAATTAATGTCTTAATACCCTTTAACAACTAAATATTATTATAAAATTAATAATATTAAAAGATTTTGAGGTTTTAAAAGTGTATATTTCATATTTTCTAGTTTTAAAACATGCTGCGAGAAAGTTTTTTCCAAAATAGACAAAACCTAGAAGACCGTTAATGTAATAGCTTCAAAATAATTTTAAAAGTATATTTCGATTATACGTTTTACAACAAATGTGAAGAATATGGTATATATTGATACTTTATATTGGAAAAGGGACGCCTTTATTTATTTATTTATTTATTTATTTATTTATTTATTTATATATTTATTTATTTATTTATACTGACTCACTACATCTACGTAACTATTGCAACATTCCACAACACAAAGTAGAGTCAAAGGGACGAGCAAAATTCTCAATCGATTCGATACGGTGAACGCACATGATTAGATTACCCGCGGGTAACAGCTAACAGGGGTCGATATAAAAAGAATAAATACGGATTTATTATCCCCTAAAGAGCTCGCTTAGTGCGAGGTGTGAACGCGTGATGTATTATTTATCTCAAGTTCTAACCCTGCGGCCGGTAAATTTGATTTGATAGGAATCAAAACAAACGTGCCAGGGAAGGGTTTGCACTTTTAGTGTAACATCTGTAGAAATAAATATTTGTATTACATATTGAAGCATATATCTAATTCGTAAATACAAGACATGTGCTATTTCTATTGTATTAAATTTTACAGTTGTTTAACTATTAATAAAAAGACATTATATAAATTAAATAAATGTCGAGTTGCTGTTTTAATTCTGAGATAAAATTTATCCAAAGATCAAACTGACTCGATAGTTTGTCATATATTGTATAGAATATTGGTAAAGTTACAGAAATGGATGTGGAGATGTGGTATGACGGAAAGACGGTTGGACCGCTGTGATCCACAACGGAATATATGTCTGTGTAAAAAACACTGAGTGCCCAAATACAAGCCACACTCGTTTGACATTAAGGTTTAGATTTAGATTTGTCATTTCGGCTGCCAATCTATTGGAAAATTGAACCCGTTTGGATTCAATCGGTTTATCTATGGGAATAAAAGGGATTCGTGGTAGTACGACATCTTCTCCTTAAAACTTGCCATTCAACATGCTGATTACGGCAACATTTTTAATTTTTTTTTTACCAAACGAGTAGCACTTGCGGAGTGTGTTGAAATTACTATACAAAACGACGATGCAATTTTCTTTGGTAAATGACGCGGAGGCGCTCCGGGCGCATACACTAAGTTCAAAAACTCTCAATGTTAACGAACCTATAAATTATCTAAATTTACAAATTCGTTGATAGAGCAAACTATATCAATACATTTATGAGACCCTAAGTTCAGTAACAGCACCTGTTATATCTTAAAATTCAATGCTGACGTCCACATTTTTGGTTTTAAATTTGCTCATTCTGCTAACCAAGAGTGGATTAAATTTCATATAGAATGAAGTGTCTGTTATGGGATCCCATAGTTTAAAATTTATTCAATATCTGTCATGTCCCTTCCAGAACATTAGTGAATATGGGAGAGAGTCCTACGAACAATGTGTATCAACAATGAACTAAAGATTTTTGTAAATATTGATAACAATAGCGTGACTATCTCTTTATAATTTGTGCTTGTGTGAGTTGAAAATTTTCAAAAATTCAATAAAACGACCAGCTCTTCGACGATGTTTCTGAAAAAAATTGAATTGAGTTTACTGTATCTACCACGACTAGAGAGTGCGCTCCTCGCCGTAAAATAAATTTATAAAAATGTATGTATTTATTTTATCATTGGCAGAACCACTTTTTGAGAAACTTGGCCTTTGATTTTAAATGTTTAGTTAAATTGTTAATTATTTGCAACATATTTTTATCTATTTTTGTTGCTCTGGGTGATGTCATTTGGAAACATGAATAAAATATTCAAATTGAATTTGGGAACAAGTTAGAATATGGATCAGAATCGATAAGTAAACTGTTGAATGCCTCAAGTGGGGTTTAAATTTCCGGTACACTTTTCCTGAATTTCAAATTAATATAATAAAAATTAAAAATGTTATCCAAAAAAAACCATGTTTAAATAGACCATCTGTATCACTTAGGGATATGAAAAATCGTTTCGTTTTATTCTCAGATCTACTGAGTATAAACACAAATTTTCATAAAAGTCAGTGTCTCAGTTTCGGCGGAGTTTTGATACAAACGCCTTGACAAGATAATTTTATATATTGTACAAGAATATATATTATATATGATTTTCAAAAGTACTTGCAATGAAATTCATATCTAAAGTCAGTTTAAATATAATATAATATTTAAACGTTTGATATTTATTCCTCAAATATTTTTTATTGTTTTTTTTATATAACTAATCTGTAGGCTGTACTCACGTAATTACTATCGGATTTTATATATTTTATTCTATTTTGTTTCTTATATAAACTTACAATTGAAATATAATATTAATTGTAAAATTATATAAAGCCATTATGAAGAGCTGGCTGGAGACTGCAGGCAGCATGGAGGACGGGTCAATGTCCTGCATGCTGGCTGAACCCAGAGAGGCACTGCTGCCGATCACAGGCAGTGAGAACATGGCACCTAGGAAAAGGTATTATGATAAACAAATAATTATAACACACAGATAGATTGAA
The DNA here is from genome assembly GCA_959347395.1 of Mechanitis mazaeus. Lineage (NCBI taxonomy): Eukaryota > Metazoa > Arthropoda > Insecta > Lepidoptera > Nymphalidae > Mechanitis > Mechanitis mazaeus. The sequence continues at coordinate 24,803,801 of OY365744.1, forward strand.
GGATTGAATTTAAATGATAAAAATAATAAGTTAATGATTACTTTCACAGAACTCTGGAACCTTGTGCACTCTCTGACGAAGCGTATCTATCGAGTGGTACAGGATCACCTTGTGCTGGTTTAACAAGAGAAGAGCGCAGGCGACGTCGACGGGCAACCCTTAAGTATCGCACCGCCCACGCCACCAGAGAGCGCATAAGAGTGGAGGCCTTCAATGCCGCCTTCGGTTCTCTCAGACGTCTTCTACCAACCCTGCCGCCGGATAAAAAACTGTCCAAAATCGAAATTCTCAGACTAGCAATATGCTATATTGCTTATTTAAATCACGTTTTAGATGCTTAAATTTAATTTGATTAACAACTAAAATATTCAACATTAATACTGTTTAACTTATTAAATCGAATATTCATTTATGTAATGTCTACGTCAATATACTAATCTAATAAAATCTCATTTAAAAATAATAAAAATGTCTGCTTCAGCATCAAGCAATAGTATATTATATTATTAATTAGCTATTTATAAATTGTAATTTTTTGATAACACTCGTTATAATAACATTGAACAAGATATTGAAATAATTAAGTTTGAAATCTATTTCTTTATTTGTATATAATGTTCCAAAGAGAATAGTTTACTTATTTATTGTATAGATGTAATCAATTACTTGGTTACAGTTCCATTAAGTGATAAGTTGTAAAAAAAAAATAAGTATAATAAAACCAGGTCTAAATATATTATTAATTTTATTATTAAACATATTTACAATTATCTAAAACAACAGTCATAAAAAATATTATAAATATTATAAAAATATTTCACATTCAGAGATCTGATATAAACAATACTACCTAAAAATATATATAAAATATGAGGTTTTATAAATACGCACTCGTCCTCAACAACACATTCCTGTATCATATCTATAATTTATACTTTATATCATTTAAGAAACTCAGTAAAACAGGGAAGAATATCATTCCGTGCAAAAATCCTAATACTACCAAACTGAAGAGCATTCTAAAGAAGAAAACTTCAATAATTTCAGTATACGAAAACGCTAGAACAATGATTGGAATATTAGTTAGGGTAATACCCGTGATGATGGTCGATCCGACTTTTTTAATGGCCTCATGCACTTTTTCTTTCGGAGGACATTCAGAAGTCGCATATGCATATGCAATATGACTACAGAACTCCACTGAAATACCTATAGCAACGATCAGATTTACAGTAGAAACAGGATTCAAAGGTATATTCCATAAATACATTACACCCATCAGGTCCACAACAATCATAATAACAGCTATTATTAGAGCACCCGTGATAAGGAAATTAAATCCCGTAACCAATATATTTATAAATAAAACTCCCAACAGGCTATAACCAATAGACTCAAAGGCATCACCCCACATCGTTAAATATTGTTCGAAATAGACGTAAAAAACAGAATAAGGAAATACTTCTACATCCAATCCCGTTTGATCTTTTATAAATGAGGTTATATTGGCACTAATTTCATATGCCGATTTAACAGCTGTTATATAATCTTTTGAGGTTACAAGGGTCGTATGATACGCCATGAAGTTAGTGTCATGGACGGTAGCTCGACCTTCAGAATCTAATACGTAATTGACATTACTGGAGTAACTTGCTAAACCACCTTTGTTGCACGTTTCTGTTGGGGCATCTCGTAAGAAAGTTGGTATGTATTTCTCGAAAGCTTCCCCTACTGGTCTCAAACCATTTCCGAACTCCGATCTTTCAATGGGACAATTTATACATTCCGGGGAATTATCTGAACTAGAACAATAACCACCATCTGTTGTATTAACCTTACAACAAGAGCCAGGTAAACTTGTCCACTCGAGAAAATCATCCAACCATGAATTCGAACTTCTTGCGATGTATGACGTTTCGCTGATTCGGGATGCCAAGAATAATTGGGATGTCAACGATTCAGCATAGCACAGCTGTCCACCACAAATTGTGTTTTGGTGATCATGGTTTGTAAAATTAAGCCCGCCTTTAAGAACAAAATATACAGGGGGTCCAATCCGAAGTATTTGATTAACTGCTTGTAAATATTTATATACATATGATTCTTTTGGTAAGGCCATTTCTTGATCTAAACCTACTCCAATTTGTGGTATAAGTATTGCACTTATTGATACAAAAGCCATAAACACAATAGCCACAGTTATTTTCACACGCCAATCTAGAATGAAATTAGAATAGGGTTCCATAAGACTTTGAGTTATACCTCGATACGGTGTACCATCTTGTAAAGGTTCTTCATCATTCAGTATCTTTTTCTGGATACAACAGAATATATCATATCTATTTTGAGTAGATCGGTTGTAGTCGATAGACAAAATGCCAATTACAGTAGTAATTTGGAACAAAAACAAAAATGCTAAGGCAATAGTTGCAAAAATAGCAAACGTTTTTACTGCGGGTAAACTAGAAATACTTCCTATTCCAAAACAAGTTATCTGAGTAATAGAAGAAACAAACATCGAGGGTCCTACATTATTCATCATCTTACCAAAAATATAACGTTTTTTCTTTTCAGAACCAAAATTTTCTTTGTAGTCTTCAAATTTGGTCAAATTGCATTGTATACTATGCAATTCATTTACCATAAGAAAAACATTATCAATACCAACGGAAAGAATGAAGAATGGGATTACGTTGATAGCCAATAAAGTGATAGTTATACCTGCATATCCCAACACACCAATTGCACAAAGAATTGCAATTAAGACGACTATAATGCAACAGATAGCGACAGACACCTTGCAATCAATAAAAAAAGTTTTTATTCTTCTTATTTTTCCTAATGCCACGATAACGTAAATAAACATAAGTATATAACTAATAACGATAGGAATTATTTCTGCTTCAGAAATTCGTTGTATTTCATCTTCTATGGATCTTTCAGTGCCAAAAACTACTTCAACAAAATCCGCTTTCCAATTTTTTTCATAATCTTGCAATAAGTCTATAAACTTTTTTTCCCATTCTAGAATGGGCTCTAAATCTTTCAATTGTAAGGAATTTGTTATAGGATAATTAATAAGCAATGTATCAGCTTCTAAAATATTGTCTCCTTCAAATCCACCAAGGGACATATCGGGGTCAGCTCCACCACCCCATGATGCAAGGCAAGTCAACGAGAGGTAATTATTAAGACAACTTTGTATACTGTTGAGATAAGTTTCATTATTAATGTTATTTCTATCAGGAAGATAAGATGCGACTGACATAGACACACACTGATCGAGTTTTTTTTCCTCACCAGGAAGGCGGAGGGGTGCATAACATACTTGTTCTAATGTCACTGTATTGTCATTTCGGCCAATATCAATAATAGCATTTTCAAGCTTGACTAATTCCTGTATTGCTTCAATTCTTAAACCAGGGCCATAGGTAGTGTTACCGATAACAAATGGATCTAAACCTTTAAATTTTAAAAATACTTGAGCAGCCCGATAAAATGGTCCAAAGCGTGAGTTAAAATAATTCAGCTCTTGGCGACTGCGAGAGTCTGGAGCTGACCACAGCTCAATTGGTTTTGCCGTTAAAGTTATTTGTGACGCTCCATACAACATTGCAAACGCTATCCACGATGTTACCATAATTACTAAAACAGGATTACCTGATGAAAACTCGCCGATCTTTTGAAAACACTTTTGAAATATATTAATTATTGAATTAACTTTATATTTATATTTTATTTCTTCATTCTTAAAACCCTGACGTCTTTGTTTCTTATATTGTACCAGAGTCAATATACTAAAAATGGTAACGGTGACCACAAAAACACTTATTCCAACCGAAAACCCAATACAATTTACGTTGAGCACTTTACAGAGGTCAGGAATATTTGGCTCTATGTTAGGGCAATTTGCAGCACAATCGATACAACTGCACGGAAGGTCTCCTTCTAAAGTTTCATTACATAATGGGGCATGGGCATTCATAGAGTTTTCGGGTGTAGGCATTCTATGAAAATTTACTTGAACGGGAGCCAAGGGATTATTAGTTGTATCTCCAACAAATCCAAACCAAGCGTCTGCGTCACAGACTGGGGCGTTTCCACACATCAGATTAATAGCAGGCATACCAGATTGAGGTACTAGAACTCCAGAACATGATAAATGGGCATTGATCATAAAGTCGTTGAACAATCTGTAATCTATTTCATTTACATACTCAGTGTTATCTGGAGCAATCATTGTAGAAACATTTACAAAACGAGCCTGATCCGGAGAACAGTTCATTTCACATATTTGCCTAACAAAGTTTCGGACACATATCGGACATCGTCCAAGGACACTATCCGACATACCCATAAAGCTTACCATTTTTCGAAACTGATCAGCTTCACAGCATGTTACGATCTTATCGTCTGGTAATCGGTTCCCTTCTTTGTCATACAAAAGAAACGGACATCTTGCCTCTATTAGCGATAAAATTTCAGCTCGTTCCTCTTCGGGTACAGAATTTAAAATTGGTTCTGCTTCAAAATCAAATGGGCAGGGTTTTTCAAATCCACCAATTTCAGCACAGGTACCTCGCATAACACATTTGGTAGAAACCTCCGTGCTCAATAAACACAAACAGACACATCCTAAGAATATAGCTCTAAGATCCATGGTGAAGCACTTTGATGAATAACAATTATACTTTCATTATAGACCCGTTCCGTCCGTCTTTAGTGATCTAACTCAAACGATACACAAAGTTCTAATTGCATGAAATATATTATAGATAACAACACAATACATCAAACTGATAAGTTATCGAAAAAATTGTGCAGGTGGTAGATAAATACCTGCTAAAAGGATTTTGATAACAGTTAATCATTTAGTTTATAATTTCAATTAAAAAAATATTTATATTGCTTACCGTTAAATACAGATACACACTTGTTCATCTATACTTCAAGTTGAATTTACCTCCGATCTCTTGAGATCACTATCTCCCCTCAGCTATGGACACTATTACTATCGTTATACATTTTTAATGTTTACAAACACCATTGCAGTGATCTTCCATCACTATATTACCGAAACGTGACCGATGAATAAAAATTAATGCCGTTTCATTCGGTTTTTATTATTATTATATAAATTATTTACTGTAACAGACGCCGTTTGTCTACATTAAATACTACAACGACAAATGTATAAATTTCTAAAAGTGCCATATTTAAGTGGTTTTATGACTCACTGGTTTTGATATAATAGCTTTAGCTTGGGATATATGCTATCGCGGTCTTTTATATAATAAGAACTATTGAAAACAAACAAGTCCTGTCAGCTCCTTTCTAGCTTCTTAACAAAGGCCGTTAGAGGCAGTATGTTCAAAACGTATTTGAAGCTCTTTTTTCAAATCCTTGCCCTACTTATTAGAATTAGTTGGAGCGCTACCTAGAATCTCTAATATGTCGGAGTCCAGGCACGCCGCGTCATCCTCAAGAGCAAGTGGATTAGCATCAGCAGTGTACTGGTTGTCTGTACCACCGCAGGGAGGTTCAGCAGTGCCGGCAAGAGTACTAGTGTCCACAACCGGTGTGACTGCCGAGTTCTCTGGTCCGGGTAATTCACGGTCTATAATTAAAATTTCAACTCCTTAGCATTGGGACATAATTAACTCGAAAGCTAAGAATATAAAAATTAGTAAATATTATTCATAGTTTAACACATAAATATTTTTAGTGTAGTTAAGAAATAACCCAACAAGCTATTCACAGTGCTGTAAAATAGTTTTGTATAATTTTGAATCTGCCGACTCCTACTGTGAATATGCCAGAAAAATGAAACAGAAAGATTATTGTGAAACATTACAAATAACATCAGTGAAATACAGATAATTAAATGTTTGTGGAAGTATATCTGATAATTAATGTAAGAATGGCTACTTCTTATAGCAACGTCAAAGTCACCTCAGAACTTTTTTTTTTTTTTTTTTTCCGTTGGAAAAACCCGTTACGGGTACCCCGTCGGCCCAGGGGGGTGACGGCCGGGGGGTTATGTGGGACTACCCGGCAGCATAGAGGATGCTGCCATTTTTAAGGCTACCCATTAAAAAACCAACGGTTGCCCTCTTTGCCGTAATGGGACGTCACGGGATCGCGTTAGCACACACCGTGACGCCCCGGCGAGACCCCCCGAATGAGGGTGCCCCGAGCAACGTAGAGCACCCTCCCATCGCAGGCCTATGTTAGGTAAGAGGGGTCACCCTCCCCCCTCACCAGGCCTACAACTGGGGAAGGAAGCGGCGGGCGTATTCCCGCCTCCTTCTACCCAGTCTTCCCCGACGGAGCGGGTCAGCGGACGAGGCTGACTCCCTGACCCGCTCCGCGGCCTCCTTTGCGGCGATGACTTGCTCGCAGAAGGAGGCCATTGCGACCCAGCACCTCTCGCTGCTGACCATCGCGCTGATAACGCGCGGCAGCGAGAGGTCCCTGCCAATCACGCCCACCAGCTCAGTGCGCTGGTGGTCCCAGGCGGCGCACTCCGCCAAGGTGTGACGAGCCGAGTCAAAAGTCACCTCAGAACTAACTATCTTTGATGAATTCATATATTAAAACAAAATAAAAAAAAACAACTATTGGAATATGCGGTAGGGATGTAAAAGATTTTTTTTTTAAATAACTTCCTAAGGTGCATGGTCCAACGATATTATATTTTATTTCTTTCAAATTAGGTTATACCAAGGATTAATGTTTATATAAAAAAGCGCAGTTTAACGGTTCACATAAATTTGAAAGTAGTAAAAAAATTTTTTGCATATACTAAAAAAAAAGAAAACCCTGGACATCCTGATTCCTTCTGTAGATTAGTGTAGTGTATCATCACAACTGAAAAAGAGACTTTTTTTTTTTGAAAAACATTTTAAATTATCAAACTTATGTATTAACGTTATTATAATAAATTATTAACGATGAAATTGATTGTAGTATGACTAGATAGACCGTTTTTGATTGATGCTTGCACAAAGGATGCAGAAAAGTCTCTTATAGAGACTTTAATTAGCACAATTAAGGAATTTATAGCAAAACGTCTTAGTTGTTACTTAACATCTTATTCTTTACTTGTTGTTGGTCAGGATAAAATAGCTTAAGTCATTTTTAAAATGCAGGTAACCTTAAAATTTGAAGCTTTATGTATCTAGTTACATATAGAAGTTATTAGGCATACCAATTACGGTTATGTTAATGAAATTACATGAAAAAATATATAGAAAAAGACAGATACCCTCTTCCTCTTATTAAGGATCAGATTGGCGAGCTAGGTCATTCTAAATACTATATTGCCGCACAAAATGACCCTGAGACTTCAAATCTTATATCACAATTAGAAAAAGATGATTTAGTTTGAAATCAATATTTAATAAAGAATAATTTGTGACATTATGAGAGCGATCGAGAGCGATATATATATATATATATATATATATATATATATATATATATATATATATATATATATATATATATACACAATAGATATACAATATATTTGGATTGCACTGGGCATTTTCCCTCAATGATTGAAAGTTTTTACACATTACTAGTTGATGGTTAAACAAATATATAACATTACATTTTTTTAATTATTAATATGTTGAGTATTTTGTAATGACGTGTCAGATTGACAGAACTGTTTCTGGAAGTTATACAGTCTATTAATAATACAGTTTACAAATCTATTTCATTTTCTCCTTTGCGTTTTTGTTAATCGGCATGGAAGCGAACATATCAATAGGTATTTTAACAATAGTTCAGGACCTTTTTAATGATATTATTTACAATACTAACTTAAACTCTAATATCATACATATCGAATTATGATATATAAATTTAATATGTAGGTCATACAAATAAAATTACATAATTACTTAATTTCGCTGACACAATAAATGTGTCATATATCATAATTATTATTTTTAGGAATTTATAATTATTTAGAACAAAATTTTATTGTTATTTGATTTGATAAGACGTAAATATCATTAAAATATTGTTACAAATACATATAAGAATTAAGAAGCGTACGGAAATATTTTTCGGTACGAATCTATTGACTTGACTTGTAATTAAAGATTGTTTATTATGTTTAAGAGTTCTGAATATGACTAATAACAAAACTGCAGTAGTGATCATGGCGCTGCTGTCGCTTTAAAAAATTGTTATAAATATGGCTTAAATCCCGGAGTTGGGCGCTGGCAAGTCAATTTATTTTATTTATACATTTTGTGTGATATTTTTCTGTTATATCTTTTGTGGGTAGTAATTATCATTAATTAAATTAGCATTTATGTTCATATTGTATTTTTATTACAAACAATATCCTTCACTTACTTAAGATAAATTAATACTCAATCTTTCTTTTCTTTCCTTTACAATAATTTAGCGTTATTTACTTAGTAGTGCAAAATAGCTTCAATAATCACAGTATTATTAAATATTTTTTTGTTTTGTTTAATTAGTGGAGCCTTATTAATCTAACAAGTTCGTATAAATACCTCATACTAATTATATATAATTATTCTGTTGTACTTTGGTTAATTTATTAGATCATTATTCATGAGCTCGGAGTATAGCGACTCTGCCATACATACATATAATGCTATATGATCGCAATCGTGGATCACGAAAGTCTTAAAACCAAAATACCACACATCTAATTAATAACAAAATCAAGCGTAAAGAACGTTGACACGGCACGTGTTCGTATTAGATCGATGGTGCGGGATCGTTACCATGGGAAATCTATTCGCACTTGCAGAATTAACCGTGTAATTGATATTAGAGGGGTCACATTCCCACAGACATCATAATCACTTGCAACAAACTTAATTTAAGTAACTAAAATAAATTGAATTATGGTTAACACATGTAGCTTTCCGTATAACTATATAGTATATTATATAGATATGCATTATTCCGTATAATAAACATATATGTAAAGTATTCCATTTAAACCGTAATAGCGATTTGATCTGAAGTGATTCATTCTTACCAAAATGTCTTCAAACAATAGTTTTAGTTATTTTTGCCTTAAATATGTTTATATAAATATTTTTTTATCGTCTTTGCCGTAACTTTAAGTTGAAGAGTGTCTCAATAGAAAGGCTTATTTTGATTAATATGGAATCAAAATAGAGCCTTCTGAGACCTTCACTTGACGGACACAAGTGATCACTAGCATTGATTCGAAATGGAAATAAATAAAGAAAAAAATAATAATAATATTAAAGTATAGCTAATGATATTGTTGGAATATCATAAATAAAACATTGGATAATTAAGAAACTAAGTTATTTCACTGTTTTATAATTATAAATCCAATATCATATTGCACATTATTGTATTATAATCACGTACATAATATTATTAAATCTATAAATTTGGCAATACGTAGGTGTCGCCATCTATCATATAAAACAAGAAAATATCTTTTTTTTTAACAGCACCATCTATGGAAACATTATGTAAGCACTAACCTATTTACTTAACTTCGTTAGAAACTAATAGATCATGAATTGCTAGTCAATAATAGATGGCAATAGTTGGTTCTTAAGATGTATTAAAGAAATTTTATGTCTTCTTATTGCTTTTCACTTTTAGCTAATCTGCATCAATAGCACAATTTTGCATCTCCGCTAAGCATAAAATTAAAAGTATATACAATTTCTAGAAACTACTATTACTATTAAAGAATAATTAAAGAATTGTCTTAGAAGATTGCATTTTACACCGGCCCTATATTAAGGGTTTCTTTAGATAACCTTAACCTAGCCTTTAAAAAAGATAAATACTTGTGACTGTGAACTCCATCCGACACAATTCACGGCCAAGAATCTGGATAAACAAACTAAGTGCCAAGTTTTGCAGAACAGTTACAGCACGCTTGACGTCACAAGCGACGATTTTTAATACTAGACGATACACTTGAATTATTTCTTTTTTAATTGGCAATAATGTTAACCAAAATTTTAGTTCATTAAAATCAATAAAATATATTAATTTATTAAGGAATTAGGACTGCAATGGGCATAAAGCTATCAATAATTATTTAAACATAAACATATTTGTACTGCACAATATTAATATCAATTTAATACACATATAAAGTACTGTAGGAACAGTGTTTTGGTGAATTCCTTACAAGTTATTTTCGCGCGTCCCGAGTCGATGCCTGTGACGTCGACGCCGTATCATGTGATGTTTATAAACTTCAAGTAATTATAGATATTGTAATGTTTTCACGCTCTGTGCATTTACATACAATATAAAAAGACATGTTTCTTTTATATTCATTAACATCATCAATATTTTTTTATAACATGTATGATAAAACATATAAAAAAAGAATTAATCCTAAATAGTAACTTAGTTGATTTCTTGATATATCAATTATTTATTTCTCCAAAGTGGTTATATGTGTGAGTTACTACATACACGCAAGAATACTTTGCAGAATAAGTAAGGTTTGAGCTGACAAGTGCTCACGTAGTGTAGGAAAAAACCCAACGTTAGACTTTAAATAAAACGTTGTATCCTAAAGAACATCCAACTCTGCATTTACACTACTCTGTGTATTTTAATATTCTATTCTTAAACATCAAATGAAATACAAGTATATAATTACATAAACATTTTTTTTTTGTTATTTATTAATAATGTATAAATAATACAGAATTAAAGTATTTATGTGAAAATAAATGGTTTTGGAAATGGTATAAATTTATTAATGCCATTAGTCTCTTGGAAAGTATTATTTGAATACAAAGAACAAGTGAGAAGTGTCTCTGCCTTTATAAAGGAAATGTTTATAAACATATCTGAAAATATTTGTACTCCTTGACTACGGATACACTGAGCAACTCTGTCAACCTTTATAGCCCTTATTCCGTTAATATAAAGACTATTATTAAGTTAAGTGTAAAATAAAATTATCATTATTGTCCAAGCCTTGGTTTCGGTTGGGTTTTATTGAAGAATACGTGTCATTCGGACGAGTTAATTGTACCGAATTGATCAGAATGACCAATTTATTTTAATATGTCAATGTTGTTCAGAATTTTCTAGAATATTCTTATATACAAGAAACTGTATATATAAGAAACTGTAAATAAGAAATTTCAGGATATATCCAACATAAATTCAATCTCATAAAACATTGCATACAATATATCACAGAGTCAGTTATTCAAATTAACTTACTCATTCTAAATAATATATTATTTGAAACTTCAATCTAATCCTATGGTTATCTGAAGAATGGAACACTTACCAAGATTACAATAACGACCATTACGATAAGACGTTATAAAATTACTCAATTACATTTGCGTTATTTTTTTTTTTTTGTGAAATCAACAAAACAGTAATACATAATTTGCCACGTGCTTTCCATGTTATTGTTTATTAATAAGTTATCTCTTTTATCAGTCGTTAACCTTCCTACCACGTGCTTGTAGTACGTATTTTGTTGGATTTGAAGCTGTAGCTCTGCATAAGAAAACAAAATTTGCTCCATTCAAGCTCTAGAGAAAGACAGCTAACAAAAATCATTTGGCCGACGACCGAGAAGTATACATAGCACAAAGCTATTCGTAAAATAGAACGGTAGCTGAGAAAGAAGACGATATACACTATTCAATAGGTGTGAGCAGTGCAATTGACTTAGGTCACAGCGTCTGCGTTGATTTTGTGTGAAAGAAAGACAAGATAGAGTTAGCTCTGTGTTAGAAGGATACAGCGGAAGGTTACATACTTATGCGTGGAAATTTCCACTGCCTACAATGAAACATGAACGCAGGGGATGTGGCAATAAGGCGGTAAATTATATCGATAAAATATTTGATATATTTACTTTATCAAAATATAGTAATAACCTTATTAAGTATTATAGTTAAAATAATTTATAGACGTTATTTAAGGACATCATAATGAATAATAGATTCATGATTTATCTTAATCTTATATAATAATAATAATATAAAAATATATGATAATGACAAATAATGTTTATACGTTTATTGTGTACCAAATATCAACTTCTTCTGTATAGTACCATATTTTAAGGAACTAAACTGGTCCAAGGTTTTTTTTTTTAACATAACGATGCATTTTGACATGTTCTTTCTTCGAGCTTCCTAGAAGTCTAACAATTGTAAGTAAACACGTGAGCGCAGTCACATGCAACACTTATGTTTTATTACCATAATTTAATAATTTGCACTTCTAAAAAGACGTATTCCATCCACATATCCACATATCCACATCCTCAACTCCTATTTAAAATGTGGTAAACATCACCACCGCTCGTTTCAAAGCTGAGACGATATTAGGTCGGATATCAAATTTTAGATATTGCGCCAACTACATATACTTAGGATAAAGACAGGTGTGTTATGTATATATATATATATATATATTTATGTATAATTTTATAATGATAGTGGATAACATTAACAATAAAGATATCGTTACAAAATACAGAAATCTGACCTTTTGTTTTATTTGTATGTCAGGTAAATGAATTTCAAAATGTTTTCTAAGCCTTATTAAAATATCAAGCCTTTATATATAATGTCAGAAAACTAAAAAATGATCCTCTTTTATTTTAATATACACTAAATTACTTAGACAATTTATATAATGTAAATATTTTCAACAGAAGCAATCAATTCACAGATTTTGTTTTAATTTTGTATGATTCTTTCAAATTACCTGGACTGTCTCGATTCTTAAACCATTGTTTTAAAATTTATAATTGAAGTTCATATTTATTGTTTTTAACAAATATATGTAATAAATCATCGATGTCGAATATCGAATGACCTCGACGGCGCTTCCCTATCGCTGGAGCCCCGATAGTCGTGGTCTGTTCGTCGCCGACTTGCAACCGTGAAGCTTGCATAATTTTTTGTAACGGTCTCGCTTCGATATTTATAAACAGAAGAGAAAGGAGTACTTTTACATATTAAATCATTAAACTAAAAAAATTTCTTTAATTTTTTTGACTATTAGTAATCATTTTTTAATTATAATTCAGAAATGACGCAATAATTAAATGTTTTGAGTAATTAACATAGAAACAGAACTTCTATATTGACAAGAACACACATATTACACATAATAAAGACGTTAGTATAAAGCTAGGCTTTAGTAGAGATTTTGTTAGGAAATTAAAATAAATTTGTTTTTAAAAAAAAAATTAAGGTACATGACATATTCATTCAAGAATCAAAAGAATAAAAACAATAATATTCTTTAGAACGGTTAAGAATTTTATTATTTATTTCTAAAGAATAATCAAAGACATATATCTATAATAAAATACAATAAGATCGTTGCATAATAAATCGTTCTCTATTCATTCTGCAATTTATATTCAATATCGGCTCTTATAAATGGATGCAGTGCATTTAAATGTTTATGAGAACATGCAACTAGACATGTATGAAGATAGGTCGGGAGTGAGTATTGTGATATAGTTATCATTTATCGTCAGACCAAACAGTAAGATAACTACAAATAAAAAATATATTATTTTTTACTTAATTATAAAACAACTCAACTGCTTCAGTTCTTGATAACAATATTCTTTTATTACGTAACTAAATTATGATAAATTTTGATTAAAACTTTACAAAACAGTAATAATTCATAATGTTACTCAAATGTAATTTATATAATTTTGTTTTGTGTTTTTAACAAAAAATTCATCTACTTGTAAAGTTTACTTTCTTATAAAATACAATGGCTTCATATTTAACAACATACATATAATATTTTTGACCCACAAACAATATAATAATAATAATATACTTTATTGTACACCCGGATCATACAAAAATATAAACATTAAAAAAACAGAAATAACAAAATGGTACAAATTTGTATAAAAATATTTTAAAAGGTACTTTTGGAGATTTGATTATGTATCAAATCAACAGTAGACGTGTTTTTACAGTCTGTATGTATGTGACGTCGTCGCTGTCAACACAATAATTAACATTGAAACCTCTTTTATTGATATTAAATTTGACAGACGTCACTTCAATTGACGTTAGGACGCAACGCTAGAGAGACGATTATATTTATTATTGTTATTGTTCTGTTAGGTTTACAAAATCAATGAATTTTATCGTGAATGATTAATGATATCGTCCCTCATTCTAAGCTTGTAGTTTCGAAAAGAACATTGCTGGTAGTTGTCAGAATAAGAAACAAAAGATACACCCAGTAAAGTTACTTCCAAGAATCGACAAGACGCTTGATTTTACAGAACTGCTAAAGCTTAACACTAATTATTGAGATGCAGAAGATATTAGGTAATACTCAATTATAAATAAATTACGAAATTATTTATAATGTAGATCTAAAGAAAGAAAAATAGCCTAAAAAAAACTCAAATATATTGACATTTTTTAAAATTTTTTTCTAAGAAAAATTAATTCCGCAATTTTATTCCGTTTTTAAATTAAAAGCGTAAAAGTATTTCAAACTAAGAACTCAAAATGTATTTGTACAACGCTGAGTTCAATCTCTTTATACTTAAAGGTTAAAAGTCACAGAAAAATATTATATGAAATATTCTTTAGAGCATCCATTTCATTTAAGAGAAACATTTTATAAAAGTTTTAATGAAATATATAGGTATTTTGTGTCAGTTAATGTTGAAATGTTTTATTCTAGAACATAAACTTGTGCTTTCTGCTAATGCTATTATTATTATTTGTTATTTTTAAAATTATTTTGTAAGTGTTGTTTACTGTTCATCAATACTCTTTAATACTATACATGTTGAAGATAATTCAGTAAATCCGTCTAAGTGTAGAACAAATGAGTCGTTGACCTGTGGCTTTCTATTTCGTGTGTGCGCAAACGAACTCGCTAGATTTTGTGTTTTCGGAGTCCATCGCGGGAGATTTATATGTATTTATTTAATCTTTATTGTTAAAAAAATTATGATTAATTTTAAATATCATTCTCAATTGTACATCTCACCCGTTTATTAAAATGTACAATAAAATAAATAAATGGTATATATATTTGCTTAACAGCAATGAAATATCTGTCATGAGACTTAATATTTATTTATTTATTTATTTATTTATTTATTTATTTATTTATTTATTTATGTCTTTGCCACTTTGAATGAATATCAGTGACCATTTGAGTAAGTCAATGTGAAGAGTCTGAAGGGCCTGTTTCCTATGGAGACACTCCATAATTAAAAGTTAAGGCCAGTAGGCTCCAACGAGCACAAAAAAAACTCCATGTATTTTTTTATTGCTATGAATGCCTCAAGATTTAAATCAAATAATATTTCAATGTGCCCTGCAAGACAACCAGTCGCCACAAGCAGTACCCGTTCCTCAATATAACGCAAGGGTCAGCCATAACCCCCTCACCACATTTAAGACAGGAGAAAATAGAAAATAGATATATAGAAGGATACAGAATATGTTTACTCAAGAGTTACCTCACTATTGAAAAAAATAACAATATAATTACAACTCTTTACAATATAATTGACATTAATTTACAATTAATACAATATGTTTATACAACGCAGCTAGTCTCAAACTAAACAAATCTTGTACTGTGGCTGCTAGAGATATAAACATATTTAGTAAATACAATATTTATTTAATTATATAAATATAATATAAGGAAGTAGAACATATAGCAGTAATTAATGTTTATATGTCCTAAAGAATGTACATTTGTAATCTCATGTGAAGCGACTGATACTGGGAGCACGTGGACAGCGAGCTGAGACACGACGGCTCTTTAACGTTATCAACAGTGATCTGTTCAATCGCTAATTTGAATCTTATTCACCTATAATATGATCTAAATTTGTAAATGCTTTGTCGCTATAAGAGATAATTTAAGTAGTTATGTAAAGTGTGTATGTGTATGTGTGTGTGTGTGTGTGTGTGTGTCGATATCTTGTTAAGTTGTTCTGAATACATACATGCTTAGTTGTCAGTACTTACTATGCATATTAATATATAATTATAAATTAAATTTAGCTTAAAAATATATCGTAATGAAGTATATTGAACTAACAGAATACACTTGTTGTAGACTTCATTAATATAAGTATTCAGTAGTTAGTTTTAATTATTATATATATGTCATGTAGGATGTAGGTAATGCTAGATACTTTTCCAACATTAACTTGTCAAGGTCACTTCAGCACGACTGTAATGTGTTGATTGACACATTTAATTATAACACACCGAGGTAATACTATTTTATTTTGTGCATTGAAACTTCTTTAGAATCGTTCAACGAAAAATAGTAACGATAGAGAATGAAACTAATTGCATTTAGAAGTCATAATAAAAAAGTACAAAGTTTTTTTCGGATCGAGTTTCTTATCTTTTTTTAATACTCCTGGCACTCTCTCCTATCTTAATACTCCTATTAATCTCATTCTCCAGTTGGCTACTTGGTCTAAAATTTAACTTCTGTCATGTTAATGACACTTCTTTGATAATTTTTAATCTTCATAGGAACGAAATTCTGAATTTTGTCATTTTATTGATATTGGTTATTATAGTATAAATAACTTTTACCAGTTTTATTCACAGCAAATTAAAAATGATTGAGGGGAGAGGGGTAGGTGCTTTATAAAGTAATAACTGACGTACGAAACACTGGCAGCTTCCTCGCGTGTTCTAGGGGATGAATAGGGGTTTAGTTCGGAACACGGAATTAAAGTACTTGTAAAGTACTTTTAAAATAATATCTACAGAACTGTTTCAATCATGTAAAAATATTTAAAATTTTAAATTATTCATATAAGTAAAATAATAGTATCTTTTGTTTTCACTGTGTCCAAAATATATCTGACTTTTGATAACAAACAACTGACAAACAAACAGAAACAGAACAGAAACAGAAAGAGGTATCTCTTTGGAGAACAGGATTCAATTAATCATTAGTAGTTGAAGAATTACAACGAATTATATCACTTTACTAAATACCTATCTTCTACCATTTGTAGTATTGTCAAGTATGAGGTACATTGATACTTACTACATTTCTTTATGAGTTTATTAAAATTCTAAATCAGTAACTGAGTGGTTTCATAATACAGATGAAAATATATCATTATTATTGTTAGTAAGAGGCTAGCGGTTTGTCATCACGGTGGTGTCCCATGACTGGTGTTGAGAGCACCTTCGATTTTTTAATGAATTGACTTAAAAATAGCAACGTATTTGATTATAAAATAAGTTCAACTCGAATGTCATCGTGGAGAGATAACTTTTACATTTTAATAAATACATATAATAAATATTAACTATTAACGAGCCAACATTACGTATTATTAAAAAAACAAAGAAACACGCGAGAGGGATCAAAACAATAGTGTATTAAAATTTACATATTATTGGAATTATCTTAGTATGTTTATTTGTTCATACAACACAGACTGTACTGTACTGTACATAGCTATCACTATGATCACTCACAACAGCTGATTTTTATTATTTTGGACTTTTGTTTATTTTATGTGAAAATAATTCACCTCTACTTTGAAAAACAATGTTTGAAATTCAAAATCATCAATTCCAGTTTCAAATATTCAAATTTTAACATAATCTTCTTTCATAAATATATAAATGTGACTTCGGGCGCTCTATGTACGAGTTTTTATTTAAATCTGAAGATATATTTTGAGACATTTTAGCAAATAGAATCTAAAAAAATAAAATCAAATAATAAAGTCTTAGGTAACTAATGTGTTAACAAAATATAATTGTTACAAAAACTTAAACATCATCCATAAATACTAGAGATGTGCCGAGTAGTCAACTGTTAGTTTAGTCAGCTGAAAAGAGCCTTCACTGCGGTAACGCCTAATTTAAGAATTAAAAGTAATAAATCAAATGATTTTGCTATTTTTATTGATGGAAAAGCTATACTAGAATTTATATATTTGACATCATCCTTACATCTATATTTAAATGTCATATAGTTTAGCTTTATTTTTTATTTTTTTTTACACTGTCTGAGTTAACGCTTGACTACATTGCACCTGATGGAAAGTGGAAATGTAGTCATAGATGGTAAGGCGCATTAACTCAGTAACCTATTCACTCTTCTCTTGAAGACACCCACATTGTATTCAGATGGAAATACCGACGCAGGCAAGCTGTTCCAGTCCTTCGCCGTGCGAATAAAGAAAGATGAAGCAAAGCGCTTCGTTCGGACAGGTGGAATGTCCACAACGTATGGATGGATACTCGCTGTGCGTCGAGATGTCCGTTGGTAGAAGGGGGATGGGGGAATTACGTCATGTAATTCCTGTGCACACTCTCCAAAATGTATCCTATAGAATACTGAGAGGCCAGCAATTCTCCGCCTGTGTTCAAGGCTTTGAAGATTGGCGTCAACCAAGTCTTGGTCGCCAATAAGCCTTTTTGCTCGCCTCTCGATTGAGTCCAGAACCGCTAGATGAAACTTTGCGGCACCAGCAAATATGTGACCACAGTACTCCACACACGACCGGATCTGTGCTTTGTATAATACAAGTAGCTGTCCCGGTGTAAAGTACTGTCGGACCTTCGCAAGAATGGCAAGCTTTCCTGCAGCTGCTCTTGCTCTGGACTCAATGCACCGACCATAGTTGAGGTTCGAGGAAATCTCTAAGCCTAACAACTGAAGCCGTTCACTGTATTCCAAAGATACATTCTGAAAAGAAGGAGCCAAGGTGAAAGGGCTCCTTTTGGCGGTGAACAAACACGTCTGCGTTTTGGTGGCGTTGAATGTGACAAGATTGGCACTGCCCCATGCAGAGACTGCCTGAAGTTTGTCACTCAAACGTTGCACCATGGCTTCTCTTTCTGACTGTACTTGTTCTCTACTAGCACGAGTGCTTGGCAGATATCTTTCTACAACTGTGCTGTCGTCTGCGTACCCATAGATTCCGGGCTTCAGCAGATCGTTTATATGCAGCAGGAAAAGAGTTGCAGAAAGAACGGACCCCTGAGGAACCCCGGCATTTATTGTTAAGGGCTCCGACGAGCACCCTTCAACAATAACTCGGATAGTTCTAAGGTTCAGGAAGTCCGTAACCCAGCCGATCAGACCAGGAGAAATACCGTACGCTGAAAGCTTACCTATAAGGCTCGCATGCCAGACCCTGTCAAAAGCCTTCGAGACGTCCAGAGAGACGGCGACCGCTTCTCCGTTCTTCTCGGTAGCCTCGCCTAAAATGTGAGTAGCATACACTAAAAGGTCCCCAGTGGACCTATTTCGGCGAAACCCGTACTGTCGGTCACTGAGGAGATCGTTACCTTCTAGGTATGCTAAAAGGCGCGAGTTCAATACACGCTCCATAATCTTGCAGAGTATGGAGGTGATTGCAATCGGTCTGTAATTGGCAGGATCGGCACGTCTGCCTTTTTTGGGCACTGGTACATTCGGTACAGAAATTGAATATTAAAAAAGATCCATATAGTAATCCTGATTATATTTGAAATAAAACTATTTTTACGGAATAAAACTCGCGTATAATTTGGTTTCATTTTAAGATCACATCTCGTCTAACCGTGAACACGATTGCAGCAGCAAAGTATTCGAAACGTCGGGTTAATATAAAATGTAACGAAATTATACGCGAGTTTTAATCCGTAAAAATAGTTTTATAGCTGATTATATTTGCTATACTTGTACGTATTTTTTTACATTTGTATATATATTTGTATTTATTTCGACAAACCCGCACGGTACCTAACTTACTACTTACGGACTGATTTAGTAATAAACAGGCGAATATCCATTCATCTATATTTTAGAATGTATGACATTTATATGTTTTTTTTTTATTATTTCACTAAGTAAAGGTGTTTTTATTATTATTCAACCAAGTAAAAGTAATACTTTGACAATTAGATCCTATAATATAACATGAAGGAGTAAGAAAAAAAATTATATCAGCAATAAAAATAGGAAAACCACAATGACCGGCTTCTTCACAAAGACTGACCAGTCAGCCGATTACACCGACGCTTAAAAACCGATCAATCGGTTACTCGGACGAAGTCACAGTCGGCCCATTTCAGTAAATTGTTAATCTGCCCATATATACTGTTATAATGAAATAAAATAGTAATATTACATTTAAATTTGTACTCCATAGGTCTTACATAAATATCCATTATGTGTTTTTATTTTCGCACCAATAGGTGTTACATATTTTAGTGATATTAAGATGGAGTAATCCTAATTAATCTGTAGAGTACAACGTGAACATTTTCAGTGATAGTTTGGTATGCTGTAAGCTGCACGGGGGTGACCATATTTTCACCAGACCCATATTTTCGTAAAATAGGTGTCAAAACATGGACACAATTGGTCTAAGATACAACTCTTGAAAAGATGGTTAAACCTCTATACAAAACCATGATCCATAACCAAGGTAAGATTCAGCACCACCTTCGGCCATCCAAATGTGGTTGAAAACGAAGGTATCAGAATTCCTCAGAACTGAAGACTGGCCGTGATCTATCCCCGATCTCCATCCCCTGCATGATGATTTATGATCAGTTTCATAGAGTATAATAACAGTAAAGAATTTTGAATGTAGAGAGTGCGTGGGTCTAGAGATCAAGGTTTAAGGGACTATATTGAAGCTAATGGATATCATTTTGGATGATCTTCATATAGTTTTAATTTATTATATTAATGTATAAACCAAATATGAGATAAATGTTTTATGCAATCGAAAAAAAACCTTTTTTCGTCGCATCAATATTTATGACAAGACGAGATAATTTTAGGTCGTATTTAAAAATATATGTGTACCTATAATTTAGTTTGATACAACACGCGACGTGTTTACATACACATCTTATGATTCATCCCGCTGAAGTCTAGAGCCAATCAATATAGTACAAACTAACATATTACTAAAAGTTTATTTTTGTAAGGAATTTACATTGACTCTTGAAATATTCCGGCTTATGAGTAGGAAATATATTTCATGAAGCTTTATTCCTGAAATAAAATAAACATTTTATAAACAAATAAAATAACAGCGTATATGTAAGTATTCTATATTTACAGTTTAACTCTAGAATTGTATCTATTTCGTACAACGAAATACACAAATATAATCTATTCGAAAACTTATACATATTTGTGTATTTCGTTGTACAGTTACTTAATACAGCTCCAAAAGATTTTATTTTGAAATAGATATATATTGAAATCAGACTGTAACGACAATAAAATAAAAAAGTAGGTAGGGTGTAAAAATAAAAATGTCTCAGTTCCTACTTTACAATATATTAATATAGATTCAAGGTATTTGGAATTAATAGTTTTTATAAACTGAATACATTTGTTTCATTGTCTTAATACTATACAGAACTGAATTATTTCGTTAAAAAAATATTGTTTTCTGCTTTATTTACCTCATTGGTTAGTTTTGACAGTTCGAGAACTAATCTACTAGTGATGTCCTAATCGAGCACTGATGCGATGTCTTATAATAATTGACTTTATTTATGAAGAAGATTTAATAAATTTAACACACTATTTTTTTTTCTCAAATTTGTATGTTTTATAAATCATAGCTAGCCGTTTAAATGTTTAAACTTTACCTAATAAAATTTATATTTTATGTAAAGGACGAAGGTTCATGAAATGTTATTAATTTTTGTGTTCTCGAGAATTCAATATTATTGTTACTGAGTATTCAAGTGGTGATTTAAGTACATTTTTTTTATAATAATTTTAAAGTAAGATTTTAGTTTTATGACTTTTCAATTTTGATTTTAATTATTTATTCTATTTATAATTAGTGTTTTATTAATAATTATTAATTATTACTAAATAAAAAGAACATATTTAATTTATCCATACACATTATTTATTTTTGTCCAAAAATATATATTTAATTTCAAAATCAGACAG
This sequence comes from Mechanitis mazaeus, assembly GCA_959347395.1. Classification (NCBI taxonomy): domain Eukaryota; kingdom Metazoa; phylum Arthropoda; class Insecta; order Lepidoptera; family Nymphalidae; genus Mechanitis; species Mechanitis mazaeus. Next base: position 24,825,773 of record OY365744.1, read on the forward strand.
CATACATTAACCTCTGCATGTTCCATTGAACAGTAAATTAATTTTAAAAACAATGTACCAACATATGTCATCTGTACTTAAAAATGACATATATATAGGATTCCTCAGCAATGAGTCAGTTACTTGACATACGTCTATGACAATTATGAAAAACATATCTAAAATATTTTGCACTGAATAGTGTAAAATAATATATCTTTCTGATAAGTAATTTTCTTGGCTGTATCTATTTATATCATCACAATTACACTCAAGGTCAATTCAGTAATGGCCGCCGTATTAAGACCACCATAACTAAAATACACTAAAGTAAGTATATAGCAGTAATCCTATTCCCGCCATTGTATATGATATAATTAAACAATAATTCAGGTATCTTTATTTTCATTGTAGTTATTTTATGTTTACGTATTATTTTTGTATAACTTCATTATAGAAACCACAGCTCTGGTTACGTTTGGTTTCATCCGGAACGTGGATGATATAAATAAAAACAATTCAATCAATGTCGTAATAATGTCTACGTCGTAGTCAATATTTGAAATCAATATCGATATATCGACTTAGTCTTATCGATTATATATATTAAGTATTAAAGAACTTGTGGTGTAATTTAAACTGTTTTCATAATAAATAATTGCGGTTAGTTACCATCGATACATTGATCTAGAATTATCATTGACTTTAGCTCTAGAAGAAATAAGTATTTTACAAAATAAAGCCAACAGCCGATAATTAAGTGGAAAGCGTTCTTTTTTGATTCTACTACATGTTGCATACTGAACCATAATATAATTATTACTTTATTCTACTAGCGGTAATGCCACTTGTCTATGCCCTCAGCCGTGCAAACTGCAGGCTATTATGTCAATAGTTGCTATAAAGGTTTTAACTCATCAGACAGTTTATAAAATAGATTAAATATAAATTTAACTTCCGGCACAACATTTGGCGTCTCTAAGAATGTTGGCAACCAATATCATAATAAAATGCCGGCCATTTTGAATTGTCAACTTGTCATAAAAATTAAGACTTACAGCTAGACGAAACCACAATAACGAAAAGAAATATACTAACAGATCCTTAAAAGTTACTACATCTAAACTTAAGTATATTTATCAGTATATATCTATTCTTTTTTAATTAAATTCTTGGCAACAAACGATAAAAGAACGAAAAGAAAATGATGTTGGTAAATTTTCAGATTCAAATATTGCTTTTCATGTCAGTGCCAGCACTGGGTAGGAGTTGCAAATAAAAATAAAACATTTTCTTCATATGAAATGAAGCTGTAATCTGTAATAATAAAGTTCAGAATCCTTTGCTCTAGTGGTATGTTCAAACATGGTGAAAAGCGGGTGTTTTATTTTAGTAAGTTTTGCACGCGTTATCTGTTTGACGACCTACTCGCGATACAATAATCTAATCTTAGTAACCTATATGATATGAAACCAAACAGCGAGACAATAAATACCCTTTTAAAACACTAGGGTATATTGATATGTTGGACCTTCTTGTTTCCGTGTACTTGTTTGTTTGTTTGTACATAATTCTATCTATTTTATATAAATGAATAGTCAATGAGTATTGATTGGCATTGACATTAACAGTCTCGCACTTACTAATAAAAAAAATATTGTGTTATTTCCCTCTTTTAAATCATAAGTGATATATTTTGTAATGTGTATATATACTATATACATATAGACCTGTGTCTTATCCTGCAGTCATCAAATATTAATATTCCTACTGGAAGAAAACATTTAAAGGAAATATAAATATTTATCTGAATAACCTTAATTAACAGCAACCTTAACAACAGCTAAAATTAAAAAAACCAATTATATTAAATCTGATTTGACGTTCGTGAAGTTTAAAAACTGTGTTTAGCTATTGATAGTACAGTATGTGTGTCTTCAGGATATACATACATACATACATACATACATACATACATACATACAATAATTGATTTGGAAGTTATGGCACTAGCTATATTTATATATATAAAGTACCTACAAATAAATTAAACGACTCGCACGTAGACAGACACGTGAAGTCTATTTTTATAAAACCAATATCTCTCTAATGAGAAATCTACTAAGTATAGTGCCAACGCGTTTAGGATCAATAGGGCTGCCAACTTTGAAGCCGTTTTTGATATGAAGGGTAATTTTATTTTATGCAAATAAGGAAAATTATTATATAGGTAATAAAACCTTACCTATATAATAATTTTCTACATTGCTCTTGTGACAACCCTTGACGAATTTGCAAATCAAATATCAGTTCTAATTATTATTTTTTTTCAATAAATATATTTTAGGAAAAAAAATATAAACAAATAATATTTATAAAAATGTTATTCGCGATGGATGATGAGAAACATTATTGACAGCCTCTATTTTTATTTTTAGGAACCTAGTACCGGGGCTTGTAATATATATCTCAAGTGTAAATAACTTCTAATATTATATGTATTATATATAATATTGTAAGTTTACCTTCATACACTACACTTACTATTTACGGTATCCTATAACGTACTTCCGACACTCAACTCGAAGTCATTAAGATTCAATCTAAATCTAATACGAGACACGTACGAGGCAATACAAAGTAAAGTATAATACAATATGTAAAACTTTTCATGATTTTTGAAAGATCATTGCAAGATGACATTAAGTTTCCATGCATTTAAAAAAAACGCCAGTAATTCCTATGTTTAAAAACGGTGCAAAACATGAAATCTCAAATTATAAACAGATAAAACAAGATACAATATGTCAATTTTCTCAAAAGTTTTTGAATCAATAATAAGTGTAGTTCTAACATGGCATGAAGTCGATGTTAGCAGCGAGGCAGCATGTGATGAGTAATGTTATTCATTAATAAAACCTCTGAAGCCTTGGAGTGTAATTTGTAAGTAGTCTGTCAAGTAAGTCCTTTTTTAATACACTTTGTAACTGATATATAACAAAATATCTTGTGACATGAATGTTTTTCATTGAGTATCACATTGGCTTCCTGTTGACTAAATCTCCTTAGAAGATATATATCATACTTATATTCAAGAACACTGTTCCTCACAGCAGTAATACGCTCGACCTGACCTATTTCCTGGCAGCCTCGACCTGTCAAGGCCACAGCACCCCGAGCGAGGAGGCAGCATTGAAAAACATTAAATATTATTCATTAAAGATGTGAATAATTTAATAGTATTATTATTACTTTTAAGACCCTACAGCTTCTAACAATTACTAGAACTAATAACATTTATAAAAAAAACAATAGATCATCATATTAAAATCCTTCCTCCCCTTCAATGTCTCTGACTGAAAGAAAGTTATGTAAAGTCACTAGTAGGTCATACAATCGATCTTCTATGACATAGACAGCTAACTAGTACAAGGAATCATATTAATGCTAACAAGTAGGTTAATCTCGTATTAAATTCAAATTAATTTCACTTATCTTTTGTAAAGGCTAGGTCCTACTTTTCTTTTTCGTATTAGTAATTTCACGCTAAATATATTTAATAAGGGTTTTTTATTTTTTTAATATAACTGCGAATCTTGTGAACTGTTTGTAATGTATTAAATTAATTATAATTTAATGTTGTGTATTTTTCAAAACAACAATCGCTCTTTAAAGTTGATTTTATTAAAACATTGTTTGTTAAACATTTGCTGAAAACTTCGTAACTAATTATTTATCTCTACTGGGTCATTTTTATATTATTGTTGTCTATTTCAATATTTTTTTATTGATGTGGAGAGAAAATGAAATGTTTGGATTTTAATATAGATAAGTATGAAGCAAGTTGAGGAGCTGTTCTATAAGAGTGTAAAAAGGAATCTATAGTGAAATGGAAGTAGAATAAAGTTAATATGAGAAACAATAACAATGTATACTTATTACATAAATAAAACATGACGTCACAGTGTAGGTAAATGAATTTAATCCTATTATCTTCGCTTCCGATGTTGCATGACTGTAATGTATAATAATTGACCAAGTAAACTGTATGTTTATACATTTACATTTACAACAACAGAGTTAGTGAAGTCTCTGTGACATTGTAAGGGTTGTCTCATCATTAGATACATTCTATACAATTTAATATTTCTATTCTGTTATATATTAAACTAATATAACGTAATTAAATAATTCGTTAATTTCAATGTAATTATATTTATTATTTTTATATATTTTATTATTTATTTATTGTATATATACTACAATTTTGTAGGGGTATTAAGTATCAGAATATACTTCTTATATTATTTGAACAAAAAAAATTTCGTCATTATCCTGTTCTTATCCCAATTTTTATTATAATATTGTGTTATCTTAGCAAAGATGGACTTCTCTACCGTATAGTATAAGCGACAGTATCATAGCAAGTTTATATTACTCATAGTATAACAATTTTAGAGATATCAGTCTTGTTGGAAAATGTATGACTAACAAATTAAAAGAAGACAGTTTTATTTTATTAAAATAATATTGAAAATTTTCGCGACACGTTCCAAAAGTTATCCAAGTTCATTGACCCCATGAATAGCTTTGGAAAATATGATAAAGTTCCAGTTTACATACAAATGACTAGAAAATAAATTTATAAATAGAGTAAGTCAAAGGTAATATTAAATACAGGTAATTTTAATCTTCTGTGTTATTATTTACTATTATTTAAATGTATTTAAAAACAGAATATAATAATATATTAATTAAAATTAAATATAAATATAATCTATAACTAGCAGTAAGTAAAATGTTATAAATGAATAATATCTAAGAATATCCAGCGTCGTTTGAATTGCGTCGCAAAAATATGTACTGGCACAACGCTAATACTACATTACACGCCGAGCACGCTGCACGCTGCACGTTGCACGCTGCACGCTGCACGCTGCACGCTGCACGCTGCACGCTGCACGCTGCACGCTGCACGCTGCACGCTGCAGTATGACATCTCTACTATATCCGTATAGTTATATGTTAGTTATAAAATGGGATTTACACATTGCGGTCTGACGCGGAAAACACTAGAAATGAAGTTATTTATATTATAATAATTAAATAAGCTCTTAGTATATAGTATGTTATATTAATGTATAATATAGTAATGTCCTTACAACAAGTGCTATCAGCGCTAAGTCTAATCTTTAGTACGCGGATGACTTATTATGTAAATATTTACTGCAGTGTCACGTTCACTAACACGCTAATAACTCTCGTACATTATAACACTCGCGAACAAAAAAAATACATAACTACTACTTTAAAGTTTAAACTAATTTAAAATACATATACATATTTTCCATGTTCATATGTCTGGTGTCTCAGAGGAGTGGTTCATGGTAAACGAACCGGCGCAGAGCTTTGCAAGTCCAATTGACGAACCATCCAAAAAAATTATTTCCTGAGTGAGAAAACTTATTGTAACTTATTGTAATTTTTTAAACAACTTTGGTCCAGAGCAAATCTATACATATTGTACAAATTCATGTAATATTTATATGTATGTTTGTGTATGTAAACGTTTTTTCAGCTCCATAGTCTTAAGGATTATGAAATTGATTTCGTTTTAGTACCAATGCATTCGTATTCTGGAATGAACGTCGCTTTAGAAATGTTATTTTATAAAAAAGGGGGGTTAATGAAGTTATTATCTATTAATCACTTATATTTAATACACATGTTGCATCCACATTACATCTGGTACTTAGTTGATTTTATGAAATGGTTCATGAATTTACATTTTTGCTCTGAAATGGACTTCTTTAGTGTATTTTTATTAGAACCATTTCTTTTATTTTACCTACATGTTTCATTGTGTTGTAAAATATATTATTAGCCCGAGATCAGCAACTTGCACAGAATTGGCTTATTGTTGTCCAAAACTGATCATATTTAATATATTATAATAACTACATATATAAATCTTTAAAAACACGATTTCGTGTTATTACTATATATTTTAATAATTACACTCTTTTACTGCCTTTAATAGGTATATTAATCTTGGATCAGAAGAGACACAAAGAAGTAAATGAAGTGTATCAATGTATAAAATGCGTGAACCAATGACCGTCGCAATTATTAAATATGTAAGAAATAATCATTAAGACGAGCAGTCGAGAAATCGAACCCGCGACTCCTGGGATACTGTTCCCACTTGTGATGTAACCACATGACATGATAGACACACTTGTGAGTAACTTAAAACAAACATTTATTAACATTACAGAGACGGACTCGTGTTTATAAATCCTCATGTGTTATATTTTACTTAATCACAACTAAAATGATAAATGTAATCAATTTTGATAAGCGATGAGATACTCCACTGCTGCGGTCCTGGCGCCAGCTCATGAGTATATCATGCAGATTATATTATATTTACATGATATTTAAAACAGATTATATAAATTTATAATACCAAAAACACTTGAAAAATATCGGTTGTTATTAATACTTAATAATTTACAATTTTTAACACAAGATATAATAAATATAAAATGATCAGGCACAAATAATACTTCTTAATGTCAAGTTTCAAATTATAATATATAGTTTAATATGTTTGTAGAACATCTTCGTGTATTTTTTTTTAAGCAATCACCTACATCATCTACTATATCTACACAGTGTCTTCTGACGCTTTTACTGAACACACACACACACACACAACATACATAAACACACACAAACGTACACAAATACACGAACTAGCAACTTATGAAGGTTGTTTCAACAACATTTAATTCTTCTGTCATGTTTTATAATTTTGTACGTCATATGACATTTATTATATTTACTAATTTTGAAGAAAATTGGTACAATTTAGCACATGTTGATACTAAGTTAAAGAGCATATCTTTTAATGTTATTAATATTACATGTAAATAGAACTAACGTCGTACGAGTTAGACTTGAGTCATGATCTAACTTGTCAATACTTGAATATCAAACAGACAATAATGAAGTTATTAATAGATATAAATATTGGCAGAAGATACTTATTACCTAGTTATAAACATGTCTTCATCATGACGCTCTGTGCTGAGACGAGACTGGTGACAGGGCGCTGTGCCATGGCTTCTACTGATTGTTATTTATTACATAATACAATGTACTTAATGGCCGGCTTATTTCAAGTAACGTATTCTCTACCAGCCACCTTAAGATATGCAGGAGAGGACGTTAGTAAAAAAAATACGAAGCAAAAATTAACAATAATTAAAAAACTACATGTGTAAGCAGATATTTATATAAAATATATACAAATATAATTAAATACATACTAATGACGAACTAAATAGATAAGTACATATAAATAAACGAAAGCCAGAAAATAAATGAAGAGCTATGAATTACATAATGTGGCGTCAGACATTTGTAATAAAATAATATAAAAAAGGCAACAATTCTAATTCTTAAATGTCTTAACAAAGAAAGAAAATGTTTTTTTAGATTAGTTGACCTGTTCGTGATGATTTCACGTCAGGTCATAAATTTATAATTTTTTTCTTAAAATGACCCAAATATTTAAACTATACTATTCTGTGCTATATTGAGGGAAAAGAAAATAATTTAATACTCCATGCATAGCTCTTAAAAATGACAAAACTTTATACCAAAATAGTATTCTTTATTAGATGAATATAATTAAAATAATCTAACAATATCTAATGCTACGTCATAAAGTAAGTTTCAGTTCCTAAATTTAAGTTTGTCTTTGTAGTAGTTTTGTGTGTGTGTTGGTGTGTGTCAGTCGGACCAAGTAACTGAAGTATACATATAAGGTAGTTTTTAAAGTTAATCTAATGTTACATGATCTCCGTCCTTCAATGGACGCGCTCGCTAGACGCCAGCGCCGGCGATGTGACGCGCCATTTTTATAAATTATTATTACAATTAAGACGCAAACTGTTTTATTGCGGCTACGAACTAGATAACACCTGTTTTATTTATAAGGAATATAAGTTTTAATCTTCTCTGTTGCGTAAAAGAGCGCAATACATAAAAATTAAAACGGAGACCTTAGAGAAGTATGTATTCTAGATATTAATTATACTCTAAAATGGATTATTAAAATAAGAGCTTATTTTGTAAAGTCACTAAACACACATTCAGATCACAGTTTACAAATTTTTTAAATGTTCATTAGATTTTGTCGTTGGTCTTGTACTTTTGAGGCGGACCACATATATAAATACATTATATATGAATAATTTTTATTTAAACTTCGGCATACAAGTTGAGGTTAAAATAACCCTTCAGTAAATCTATCTATTATGGGTATTATTTTAATATAAACACTTAGATATGATTTTATTAATAATAAGTTATTACAGTAATAATTCAATTCAATAAAAAATAAAAATATACTTTAATTTAAAAAAAAATAGTCTAAATTAAGAAGCACTTCTAAAATCCAAGAATATTTCCCTTAATTAAAAAAAAAAACAGGATATTTACTTTTATAGGAACGTTCTTTCTGGGCCAATATTATAAAACTATCAATTTTTAACGTTATACAAAATATAGAAACAACTAAGATTATTTGTTGTAACGAGACCATTAGTGGTCACATCAGATTTTCGTGTTCCTTACACATAGCAACATTGCATTTGAAACAGCCGGTCAACGTCTAGCACAAAAAGAACATCTTCCTTCCTTGGTTGCCGTCGTGGCAGACCTGGAACCTCTCACACGTCGTCTAATATCTCGAATGATCACTGCTGCCATCAGGCTGTTGATCAGTAAATGTCCAGGTTCATTGTATAAAGTGTTTTAACCTCCACAAGTGCATTAACTTTCAACACATCCTTAGCTGGTTTGAACGGAATGTATTGATAGAGGTAACATCTTCCTCTAAAAGCAAAGAGTTCTTCATCTATAGTCATTAAGTTCTTCAGTGAAAAAATAATCAAAAGTATTCCAAGTGTGTTTTTCGTAAAATAACTTGTTGGAATATGGGGTCGTGGTAGCATTTTGTACCACTTGGTTTTGCCATATTTGCCTAATTACAACTGTGGCGACGGTAGAGGAGTTTCATTTAAAAACTTCAGAGTCTTCTATCTCCGTATCACTAAGAGACTCAGACGCCTCGCTGAGGTGATAAGAATCATACTCACTGCCGGATGGATAGTTCTCGTCTACTCACACTTTATTCCAGTAAAGTCTCTTTGTTGACATTTGGTTCCAGCAGTGACAGCAATATCAACTCTCAACTTGTTTGAGATTATTAATTAAATTATGTCTGTAAAAGAACCTAAACCACATCAAGATAATCAAAATTAAAATAAAAAAAACAAAAATACATAAGAATTTATACACACCTTTCAAGCAACGTCCGATACAATCAAAAAATATCCAGGAAAAGCGGAAGTGAACACACGAGCGCGATCCACGCTTCACTGAGCCAAGGTCATGAATCAACTCGGCAACTTTCAACGTCCACCTTCTAGGAATTACGAATTTATTATTCGATTATTACACCTAAATAGCTGTCATTTTCTCGAGTTGTATTTTAAAATACCCTGCCTTATAAGGCACTGAAGGTTAAAAATGTTGATTAAATGATAGAGAAACACTCATCCTATTAAAGAGACAAAATGTAGCAGATAGCCGGGAGCGTGTAGCTGTGTGAAGGCACGCGCGGGCGAGTGCGCGCACCGGTGACAACCGGTTATTATCAGTTACGATAGATTTCATGTCTATACGTAGTACGTAATTATTCATTACTACGTATTTAGTTCTTATTTATATATTATCCTATATAATAAATAGTCCGCAATCGTGTCTTTTAAATTTCTTATAAAAGTATCATTTATAACAGATTTTTGATATTATTTTTAGTCATTCATGTATATATTTTTTCTGGGTTCTGTCTGAAATAAAGCTTGAAAAGTCACGTGTTTATTAGTAACAAAAAATAGTAAATTATGGATTATTAGAGTTTTATTATTTTAAAATAATTTTATGATTGTTAAATAACAATGCACTTTCCAAAAGGTGCAATCTTGTGTTTGTAAAATTATGCCTAAAAGTAATATTACAATAAATCTTACTTTCCGATATCCTTGAAGTTTTATTTTAATAATTTTTCGATAAGATTTGATATCATCATAAAACAATTATTATTATACTATAGAAAACAATATTACCTCGTATGATGAAGTGTTTTTTGACAAAAGAAACAAAAAAAATATTACATTTACTGTAAATGTTGTCATTCTTAATTTTAGGTTTTTTCGTTGGATTTACAACTGAATTTACAATAAATGATGAATGCTGTAGACGAGAATTGAATATATTAATTAAATGTGTCGCGTGTATTTATTTACTAGGTCCGTCACTGCACGGCGGGTGGCGCCGAGCGAAGCATTGTTGCTGAATGAGTTTCACATACTTGTAAAATTAGGAGAGTAAAAAGTGGTTATAATTTAAAACCTAATAATAAATCGCGTGTGCGATTTTAAGACGTTCCACATGTTATCTCTATAGGACACACTTTGACTATTTCATAAAAAACTACAAACATAAATGTCATCAAAAAACTTCAGGACCTATAAGTCACTGTCCTCGAAAACTGTGGTAATTTCGACATCCTACCATTACTCTTCTAGGAGTAGCATTAGAAATATACTTTTGACCAGTAATAATAAGCTACTCGTATATCATGTGTCAATACATTAAGTTTGACGTATCAGGTTATATTGACAAATGACATTTGACAAGGCCATGGAGGAGTTAATATATTATTATTTAAGAACACAAAGACCTAGTGACGTGGCTCTTTTATTCTTTTGTCATATTTTGCAATTTGATTTATACATGTGTTTGATTTAAATAATTCGTTTTGTTAAAACTTCGTCATCCGTGACTAATAGATCAAATTCATAAACCAATATGTTTATGAAAGGAGATACATTTCAAAGTTATACGCCTACGGAAGTATCTTCCTCCCACTTGTGAACAAAAGTGCAATCTATTTATAAGAACTGCACGGCCAAGAGCCGACTAACAGGATCAGCTTCAATTGAATTATAAATGAAAGAGGAAACCTTACTGAGGGAGATTTTCTATTATACTAATAGACTTTCAGTTAAATGTTAAGGGGTTATTTGATTTTAAAATATTCCATTGTCTAATTCATTGTGCACTATTTGCTTTCAAAAAATAGTGAGATATGTTAGGACGTGCCAATGACGGACGAGTACGGACGTAATAAGTAGTTTGAAGTGTTAGTTCATGACGAAGGCAATACGCTAATTACTTTTTCAAACAGTATATACATTGTCTAACATACAATATGGAAGTTTACAATATATGTAGTTATATTTTTCAGAGAATTAATTACATGAAAGTTAAAAGTTATATATTAACATATATTGTACAATCATAAATTTGCACTAATTTTTTTACAGTTTTTATTTGAGTACAGTAAGTAATAGTAGTAGTATTGTACTTTCTTATATTTTTGTTGTATTAAAAATTTATCTATAGTATTGTCTTGGTGTGCTCTGTAGCAATATAATCTTTACACACACATCAAAATATCTTATCGTCTAAAATCAATGACGTCATGGAAAATTCCCTCCATATGAACACTTTTTATACTTTTACGAAAACAATGATTCGTGAAATGTAAATATTTCTGTTTTGATAATAAATGGAAATTAACGAAAAGCTTATAAAAATAGTTTATATATAACAATTAACATTTTTTATGGATATTTTATTTAAATTTATTTTAGAAATGAAGTTAATAAAATCATTTGTAAATAAGTAATATATTACTTACAGTAATCGTAATTAAAATAATGATTACTTATAATTTATATTCGTTATCTGTAGATAATTTTCGGTGGTACTGCGTTGTGTCGACAGATAGTATCAAAACGTTAGCCTCACTGAGTTAACTCAGGTATCTCATTCATTATATACTAGCTGTTGCCTGCGGTTTCTCCTGCTCACTTCCGCTAAAAGCTATGAACAATTATTTAAACAGTTTTTCAAACCGATATTTGTTGAATTTTACTGTTAAAATAAGACAACTTGAGAATTCAAAATTATTCTATGTATCGACTTAGATGATAAAAAGAAATAACACCACATTTCATAAAAAATCGTCAAATATTTTGGTTGTATTTAATAATACACAAATAAAACTTATCTAGTGTAGCTTTTCTTTTTCTATGAAAATATATAAATATATCCCAGATATTGACCGTACCAAAAACAATACATCCAAAAAAAATGCATCCCTCAGGAAAATATTAATAGAAGAACAAATAAATAGACACAAAAATTCAAAATAAGTGCTTCAAGTTCAAATTAAGTTCCTTAAATTTCTCGATTTTGTCTTTCATATGATTAATAAATATAAATGGAAATAATATTTTAATAACCAAATATATTAGTTATTATAACACAATTAAGTACTTATGGAGACTGTCATTATGACGTGTCACTTTATTTCATAACAGCTGACTCCTCTTTTCGACGCCATTTGGGTTGAATTAAAAAAAAAAATCTTTCAATTAAATTTCCAAACACACAATCTTGAAATATCTATGTTTTTAATAATAATAAACGACGGTTTTTATAAATATAGAATTACCTAGTCTTTTGGATTACCGTAGAGGTTGAAAACACAAAACTACTTTCTTAGCAATGTGGACGTGCGTTTTATGTACAATATTTACTTAAAGAAAATAAAAAAATATATGTATAAATTATTTTGTTGGCATAATAATGAACTTTTAATGGTAAAATTAAATAACAATGTCTGACTTGTAATATTTAAATAATTAAATGATTATTTATGTGTATTTTATTTCTATATTAACTGTATATCTTTACTACCTTTGAACAATAATCGTCCTCGGGCTATATTACCAATAATATAATACCAAGTGTCTGAGTGCGATCGATAAGAGACAATATCAGGCCTGAAAGCTATTTAAGTTCCAAGAGATATCAAGTTATTAGTTTGAATTTTGACGAGAAATAGTATTATAGAAAGTATGAAAAATACATTTAAGCAAAACAAAACATTTTACATATCTACACAAAAACAACTTAATGTTCAACTCTTTTATGTATCTAGTAGGGAATAACATAATATGTATTTAAAAATGTTGTGCCAAAAAGAAACCCTTTACTAATCACCCTAGCCCTAATAGACGCACGCGAGACCACGCTACCATAGAACGACTAGAACGTTCTCGAACATTCGCTATATCTACCAACACCAAGCCGTCTAAATAACACGCGTGACGTACAGAGAGCTACTCTATTGCTAAACAATTGATTCCGATTTATCAGAAATAGGGTATGAAAATGATTTCATATATAAAAAATACGACATCTAATATAAAAAGCTTAAATTGTAATATATTTTAAATATTTTAAAAGTTGTTACTAGATCGTCATATTTATAATTTAAAAAAAATATTTTTTTTTTTCATCAAAATTTTAAGGTCGAGATTAATATACTGCGTTAATTTAAAATGTACTTTAGATATTGAAAAGCGATAAAATTATAATAATTTATCACTATGAAGAAATTCTAACATTGTAATTATAAGAATTTAGAACTAACAATTAAAAAAAAATAACTTATACTTAATTTTTACTCTTAAAATAAAAAATATATAAAATAGATCTTTTTGTCGTCAAAATCGTCAGAAAAAGGAGAGGAAAATGTAATAAAACAGAACATTAATAGGATAAGCAATATATTTAATAAATCACCAGATCAGACACTGCAAGTTATTTTAAATTTATATACGACACTGACACTGACAGAAAATACGAGAAAAAACAGGCAAAGTTTAAGATGGCAGTTTTGTAATTATAATTCAGAAACTTGAAGCGGTATTTATAAAAGTTCCTCTTATCAATAGCTTATCAATTATCAATACCTTCGTACACGTTACATCTCTTAACTCGTTTCCTCAGTTACACTGATTACTGTACCTATATATATTTTATAATTTTAATAAAGCTGGTCCATTTACACAGTCAGGTTAACATCACATAAATATCATGCAATATCTAACAAATTATGAACTAAACATAAAATAATAGTCGGAACATATTGCTTAAATATGAATCTCCCAAATACTGTAATATACTATATTTATCACTGTCTACAAATCAAAAACCGTAATAAACCTTAAATAACAAATCAATATTTCATTCTCTACATAGGGACTGTGATTTTAATTAAATTGAGTTTACTTTGAGAAAATATAGATCTTTAAAAAGTTTAATTTTTTAAAATTTTTGTCTTTTAATAAGGTTTTGTAATCACGTCTCGATAAAAACTTTATATAATTAATTACGGCTGCAATTATATCTAAAGAAATATAAATAAAAAAGGTACTTCTTTTCATTATAATAAATTACACGTAACTTACACATAACGAATCACAGATACCATATCCAACTTTCCCGTAACTATTGAACTGACGGATCCCGGCTACATTCATAGACAGAGACCCAAGTTCCCATCTAAAACTAAGCACAGTCTTAAACAATCAACATACAGCCCTTTTACAACCCTCAACATAACAATACTAATACATGCCGTTAGGAAAAGCGAACCAAATGGATGTTGTATTGGGATGTTTCAAACATTCAGTCCGTCGGTTAGCACATTTACTCAGCTGCGCACCACGTGAACATATCACAGACGGAGTCCCTCCCCGGGGGGTCACAGGTAGGGCACGCAGGCGCCACAGCGCGAGCGGTGCTCCGGGGACTCGCCGCGCGCCCTGTACACAAGCACGCCCGGTTAACTCAGGAGCTCCTCTCATCGTTCCGGGACTCCGAGCGACCGAACGCCCGCCTCAATTTCTCCACCAACCTGCTGTGGAACTTGTCCGAATCCCGAGTACACTTTCCGGTTGGTGGACTACTTGAGACCCTTTGGTTTTCGTATACTCGTAACGAAGCTCGCGATGGAGGGACTCTGCAGTAGGAGAGAGACCTCATGGCCGGGGCGCTCCTGTGCGGGCTGAGAGCGGCCGTGCGAGGGGACAAGCTCGGACCCTCCGATCGAGACTCCGATACTTTCCGAACCCGACCGCCTATACTGGCTTTGTCCGCCGATTCTGAGGCCCGGCGCGACCTCTGCGAGTTGTAAATATCCCAATCGTTCTTGACTACTGGCATCATAAACGCCATCTCGGCGACGGTTACGGTGACTCTTGGTTTTTAACGTTTTCGTTGAAGTATATGCAGTGCCGTCGAGAACTATAGCTTGATCACTGAGAGCGGTAGCGTTTCGATCAATACAGTTAAATCGTAGTTACTTTAGGTACACTGTTTGCAATTCTACTAGCAATGTTATAATATTCTAAAATTTTCTTTATTACTATATTTGTTATTGTCTTGAAACGTTTTCTTGTAATTCGGCTGTTAGGGAAATTCACTAGGCTTTCACAGCAATGTCACTCGAAACTATGTTAAGTTTGGATGTTCACCTTCGAACGAATTGCTGTAGAATGAGGTATTTGTGAAAACACACCCTGAATATAAGGAAAATATTGGCGCCACTATCGCCGCGGACACTATTGTTAACTTCCTAGATATAGGTATTTATCATGTCGATGTCTCATAACAATATAATTCAAATATAGAGTTCATAAAATTTTTATATAATTAAATTATATAAAAAAATATACGATATATTTATTATCTTACATTTAAACCTTTTCGTACTTTATTTTATTATTCTCTATTACACAACAGATGGTACAATTACTTTATACTATTCGACACAAGATGGCACTAAACAACAAAATTTCCTTTTGTGACTCAGCAGGATTTTTACACAAGCGCCACCTATGAATAATAAATTAAGTGTTTTCTTTGCACACAGATGGAGGTATATTAGCATGTTCTTCCACAAACCAGGACATTATTATCCTTAAACATTTTAACATGTGAATATATCTCTCCGTGGTATCCTTCGTAACGTTATTACTTGCTAGAAATACTTACAAGCCTTCAGAAAAGTCATTCATTCATTCTCATTAACAGACTGATTTTTTCATTAAAATAATATATACAAGCAAACTTAAAACCCCTTCCTTTTTTGTGAGAATAAAAAACAGGCTATTGATAGTATTTTATAATTTAGTCTAGTTTTTGAAACTTGCGAAATAAATGTTCAATACCCAGATATTAATAAGATATACAATTTAAACAATACGAGAGTTATACTTAAAACTGGAAAATTAAGAATGAATATAGTTACAATAATACATATTAACATTAAATGGTTTGAATCAAACTCAATAAGTAAATAGAAAATAATTTATTGTTAATGTAATGGCGTTAATAGCAGATAAAACGCAAAAAATCTCTTTGTACTTAAAATATATATAAAGAAATTTAATAATATAATTACTCATTAATCAAAACATTAACTGTACGATTATTTTATAATAAACATAACGTTTAATATTTTTAGAATTCTGTAGAATCTACGTATTTTCGAAGACATTACTGATAACCTAAATTATTTTGTTATATACAAGAGTACATGATTTTGAAGATCGTTAATCAAAGTTCACATAATTTTTAAAAGTTCATTTGTAGTATTATTTTATCGACATGTGTCAGATATTATAGATTATATGATATTACAATTTACTTGTAGTAATCTGTGATGCAAAGACTTTCCTAACACTAAATATTGAAATTTAAGTTTTAGAGTCTTAATAATAAAATCAACACCTAAAATAATATTATTTGACTATATTGATAATTAAATGGTGGGTATATATCACTATTTATAATAACGGAATATTTAGCTAAAGCCATGCTTTATGTAATGAATAACAATAATTAATTAGGACATTAGTAATTATTTTATTAGTAAATAACATATGACACCAAACAATTACATAATTTCATATTTACTATTCGTATGCTATCGATATGATAATGAATAAATATATAATTAACAGTAACTTTTAGCTACGCTCAGACCTAACTAACTACTTTTGACAGAAATACTTGAAATTTTTAGTATCTTTTCTTGTAATAATTATTTGAATATTATTAATATCTCCATAACACAATCATATAACGATTTCAAAACATATTATTAGTAAAAACGTATTAAATCAATATGTTATTTCATATACTTTTTTATATAATACGAGTAAACTAGTACTCGTATTATATAAAAAAATATTGTTTCAGTTCACTAATATAAAGTTAATATAATAGTGGCTGGAAGATCAGTTCACCCTAAGTTTCTAAATTCTTAAAAATAACGTGTTATTTTATTAAATGCGTTCTACCACTCCCAATAGTAATATCAATATGTCCAAATAACTGACTTGTAAAACTTCATTGACTCGACTTGAAAATATTTCAATATTTTTCACTGTTTATGCTTTAGTGTGTCAGTGCGTGTGAGTTGTTGTGTGTTTTCAACCAAAACCATATAATAACACAAATCAAAAACAATTATCAGATCATTGAACAGAAACCAAGTTACGACTACTCGTACCAAAACTAAAGATTGGAGTGAGTAGTGAGGTTGGTGTCGTCGGCCGTCCTGTGAGGGTCGTAGTAGTGGTTGAGGTGCATCATGCTGAGGAGCTCCGCCAGGTGTCTCTGATAGCCGCACTCCATCAGTTTGGTGACGACTTTATGGAGGTATTTCGCAAGTTTCTCAAACAAATGAAACAGCTCCTCCAGCTGGGCGTAGCTCGTGTGGGTGAACTTACCGTTGGGCTCCTTTTGTTGCCACTCCCTGAAATTATTTACAATAACTTAATAATAAATGATTTAATTAGCAAATAATCGATGACAACATGTACCAATGCAAAATAAACATTTTCACATACAGATTATAAAAACATTTATATTATATTAAATCCAAATGCATTTTTATACGACCAATATATTGGTGAGTAAAAAATAAAATCAAAGCTCACCCAGCTCTCAGTACTCGACTGAACTTCAGTATCACAGTAAATATATCATTCAATAACTTCATGACGGGAGTGGATCTGTTGTTCAGGAGACATCGAAACAATATCTTTTTTATATAAACCACATGACATTCGTATAAGTCGTCCAAGGTTCTAGCTTTTTTTAGATCATTCTCGAATTCCGTCCAAGAAGTGAGTATACAGGAGGTCACTATGTAGTTGTCGAGCGCGCGGACGAGGGATGCCATTATGTGTCTGTATATTTGTATCGATATATATTGCGGTGATTTGACGAGTTCCCGGGAGTAGGGGCGAGACAATTTCACGGTCAGTTTGAGAGCCTGAAAATAAAATAATATTAATAAAAAAGAATTCTTAATAAGAATGTCAAATAAGAGGACTATAAAATGTTATAAAAAAGTATATAGTTCACAATACATCATACAATTTAAGTAAGCAGACGATAATAATTATACCTCAAAATCCTCACTTAGAACCCAAAAAATCCGTCTCATTTTGATTAAAAACTGGAAGACTTTGGCGTATCTGACTAAGGCTTCCTGAGACAGGATGATATTTAGGGGCCAGCTCACAGAGTAGGACAGGGAGAGACTCTGCAACACGTCGGGCGAGCTGTGCTGGAAGCTCAGGGGAGACTCCGAAGTCGAGAAAGAGAGGTTTTCGGAGAATTTTTGAATGTCTGAAATATAGAAGAATGGTAAATACTTACACTTTTTATTAATCACTAAAAAATAGATTTCCACACAATCTTTTCTTAGAAGTCGTCATAAAAAACTACTGAAGTCAAATATTTAAAACTCCAGCGGTGAAGTATCATGATAGACTGGTCGGTTCTACAGTGTTTATTATTTTATTTGAAAGCCTGCTAACTAACTTCACCTGCACTGACATTTTGAGGACTAAGTCGCCCTCATCAGAGAGATCCCACGATGATATGCCAGATCTGGTCCTCAGGTAGTGCTAATCAGGCGACATACAAAACCGGTGGTAGGCCTCTGCCGTGGCTGGTCACCACCCACCAGATTAAGTCGTGCCGCCAAGCGGTCTCGCCATGTTCCAACGCGTAGTTTGGTGACAACGTTATGAGGAGTCCAATCAGAGCAGCGGCGTTACGGAGTATATAAACCGCATAATAAGTGCATTCAACCAAGCATCGGGAGGCTAGTCGTGGAAAGTAGCGGGATCCGAGACATGGTGCCCTGCTGGCCGACCGCAGTCAGTAGAAACGCAATTGTGAGTTCGTCACGGTCAGAAACCTGCACTCAAATCTTATTCCTCTTCACCATCATCTTGAGACAGATAAGCCGCATTTCCTGTTTTTCATAGAGACCAAAATCAGAAGTCCGTTCGGCGTCTGGCACATATCTTACGCAGGGTATACCCTGTAGCACAATTAAATCACGTGCAGGTGGGGCGGTACAAGTCTTTTCTTAGGTCTTTTTTTTATCATCTCTTCGAGTGATCTCAGTGAATGCGCATATTTCATTACTACGGATTGGAATAAGTTATATTCCATGTTCTAAAGTGTAATCACCTTGCAAAGCTCTCCCATGGTTTGGTCTTGAATGAAGACGCGCTGAGGTACAGAAGAAATTGCGGATTTGTCCAGTCCAGTCACTCAGAGACGTCACGGTCGAGAATGTATGTATGAAACTTCCATCAAATGTAGGTATGAAACTTCCCCTCCAGCCAGTCTCCGAATGAGTCGATGCCAGTATATTTAGGTATTATGAAACCAAAACCAGGCGGGTTTGTTCTCTGCTAAGAGGCCATACAATCTGGCCCCTACTTTCCGAAATGTACCTACCCGTGACAATTCAATAGGAAATTAATTCAAGTGGGAATTCTAGTCTCGTACAAAACGTTTTGCTTTTATATTTGTTTTTAAGGAGACCAAAAGTGTATTTTCGGACAATTACTATCTAGGGGTCTTCAAATGTAGAGTAAATTAGTTACGTATCGACTAGATAACGTGCTACATCTTGGACTATAGTAACGTTTAATATCAAGCAAGCTCTAGTTAAACGAGTAACTTTTACGTAATAAAAAAATAAAAATTGGGTAATACATAATTAATTATAGTTTTATTAAAATGTTATTATTTTGGATGCCAGGTAATGAAAAGCGAAGCATAGATCGAATATGTAACTGTAATCTTTGAGTAACATTTTTTTTTCGTTTAAAAATGGACTGGATAGTTGAAGTTTATGTAACATATTTGATGAAAATGCTTTATAACAATAAATGTGAGTCAATACTTACGCGATATAGAAGAACCCAGTGCTTTATCCAGTATATTGTGCAATGTAGCAAAATTCAACAACTCCTGTGGATTCAACGTCGCGGTCAGCTTCGAAAATAAATTATGGCATATGCTTCTAGAGAATTCTCCGTCCATGAGAAAAAAATAGTCCCTCAGGCTCCTCATGTGCTCGTACATGTCTAGGTTCACTAGAAAGTAAGTGAGAATAGAGTTGTTGACGACCTCCAGCTGGTAGGTGAGCGGCAGCATGACGGACCGCTGGAGGCAGGCTGTGAGGCTCGCGATGCCGTCGGTGGCTTCCTGCGGCGGCTCGGGAGCGCGCTGAGACGAGAATATATTATTGTACGGCTTTTTCTTGGTTTCTTCCATGATTATCGCCGGATGGGTGTAGAAGGACTCCGTATCCTCGTCGATTTTAGTGTTAAAGTAATCCTTCGAGAATCCCCGGAGCTCCTTGACGCCGAACGGGTCGAAGGAGTCCGAGGTATACGACCCGTCTAATATTTTGAAGATCGTATTCCCCGGCTCGGTCGTCTCGTGGTCGCAGTCTCTCCCGGAGGGCGAGGCCTGGGGCCCGGTATCGATTCCTCCGTCGCCCGTGATCTCCGAATTCGCAGCTTCCTCGTCGACTATCAGAGAAAAGTTGAACCCGTCCGAGGTCAGAAAGTCTCCGTCGGGTTTCTCGTGGGAGTCCAGCTCGATGGCTTCGCTCCTCGGCGTGAAGGCTCCTCCACTGGGGGCTCCCTCGGTCGGTATCTCCGCCGTCGTCGGGGTTTCCAAATCGAGCTGCGGACAAAACACAATAAATATATCATTTTGGAGTTAGTAACCGGTCAGCTTCGGCAATGCCGAAAAATCGTTCTGAGTTGGTTTGGTTTTCATCAATCAACTACCCGCACTTAATAAGAATTCTAAGCTTGAACTCTAAGTCTTCTTACTATATAAAAGAAGATTACGCGCAATATGTTCTAGAGAAAAGAAAAGGATTACAAAAACAATTTGAATCGGAGAAAGAGGGAGGTAATTTTGCGATTATTAAATATGATAAATTGACCAGTAAGAGCAAAAATACTTCTAACGAATATAAGAGAATCAGAAATATTAATAACAACAATGCAATCGCGCCATTACATAACTAAAAACTAGCACAGGAGTTTTTAGAACAAGTTTCACACTGAACAATGTTACCGAACTGTCAAAATACTAACAGCTTAAAACTATACTGCACCAGATTACTCAACATTAATATGTATATGCTGTTTTAATTAATATATTTGAAATATATGAATATTCTATAAAAGATTACCTTACCCTTGGAAACAATTCTCCAGGTGTGATCGCTCCAGCAGTGGGTGTGACGACCTTCTTACTGCTCATCTCGCTGTAAGGTTTCAAGTTTAATCGCAACCCTGACTTTTTAGCGGAATCAAACTTAGGAACTTTCAGACTATCTTCATAATCGGAACCCAAGACCTTATTTCTGTTCCTTAAAGCCTCTTCCTGGGCTACGTTCGCTGGATCTTTTTTATCAACCTTATCGATAGGAATATTATATTCTACACCTAGAACCTTATGTTTATTTTTTAAAGCTTCTCTCTGAGCCTCCGTTTTAGGTTCAGAAATCGCTTTAGTCTCTTGTTTGAATGAGTCCAACTCGGCGCCGAGAACTTTAAGTTTATTTCTTTTAGCTTCATCAAATGGTGTCCATTCTATATTATTTTCCTTATCGACAGATGACAACTTGACTAGAGATAAATCTTTTAATCTATTGTTCTCAGCGTCCGTCGTTCCGAACTCTTGAGTCATAACTTTAAATTTATTTTTCTTTGCTGCCTGACGATTTTCCAGGAATCGTATATTATCACTAGCCTCGTTAAGATCAGCTCCGATAATATTACTGGAAGTTTGTTTCTCCCTGGCCTGCACGTTGTTCTCGACATCTACATGCACAATATTGCCTTGAACGTCCACCTCTACTTCGTTGTCACAAGTCATTTCATCTTTAGCTGTTGAAACACCAAAAATACTTTTGGCCACATTACAAATAGCGCTAAATACGTCAGAGGACGACTGCGCTTTATTCTTATTTTTATTTATCTCTGGGGTTAACTCTGTCTCATTCCCATTCGATTCTGTACCTACAGGGTCTGGTGTTTTGGAATCTTCATTATTTATATCAGGCTCATCGTCGGATTTAAAGTCGCTTTGTATAGACATTGCCATTACAGACTCGCTCTTTTGGTGTTCTAGTTCTAATTTCTCTCTTTTCAGATTTCTTTCCTCAGTAGACAGCAATTGAATGCGACTTTGGTCAAGTTGTAAACGCTTTATCTTCCATTCAGTGTGTATTTTACTTTTTTCTACTTCGATATTAAGTTTTGAATAATATTCCATAATTCTATTCCTGGAACCAACAGTATTTGTTATTATAAAGTATAGATATAATATATAAGCGAATTATTTTAATAAGATAGAAGTTATTGAATCAGGATGTATAATAACCACACCACACTCAATTTGTCCCGGTAGCGGAAGTGAAACTTTTAAATCTTGTATTGTCTTTGTTTTTTAATCTATGCGTTTACGTAAATCAAGAGTGTCAACATTAAATAATTGTATATACAGTGAAAACTTTTTGTATCATTTTATATAAAAATTATAGTCATATATGCATATTTAGGAAGTTAATTAGGAATAAATTATTGTATATTTATGAACAAATGAATAAATCATACTTCTCATCATCCCGCAATCCAATATCCACTTGATCTCTCGCTCTGTCTGCCTCACGCTCCATCTCACATAGCCTTGTCTCTCTTCTCTTTTTCTTATTCTTATTCTCCTTTGCTTCTGCCATGGCTGCTTCTAACACTCGTAGAGAGTGTTGCTTTTCTGCTATTATGAGTTGGGCGAGACGTTTTCTTTCCGCTGTAATTAAATTTCAATATTTTTTTTAAGAAATTATTTTTATACTATTTAAATATTATATACTCATGTATATATGCAGACGAACGCAAAAAAAAACAGAATAACAAGAAATATTGTTTTATTTCTGACTGGTCATATATACCAGTATTAGGTATGGATTTCATTAATTTAATTGACATTTATTAATATGAAAAAAATACTTAATAAAAAAATTAATAAAGTAAAGATTGTACGTACTTAATACGTTAATTATAAGGAGTAGTGACGTGACATTATGAATATTAAATACTGTATATATATATATTTTTTTGCAATGGATGATACATTCAGTATTTAGTATTGCCTCCTCCTGCTGCCAATACTTCCTGCACTCACCTGCGCATATTTTTTATCAAATTATCTATGAAACTTTATGGCATTAGGTTCCATTCTTCAATCAATGCGGTTTTGAGGTCCCTAAGAATAGATGGTGCTAAAATTCTTTGTTTAATTTGTTTTCCTAGTTTATTTCAAACATGTTCTATAGGATTTCAATCTGGTCATCCCAAAACTTGGATGCCCACTTCAGTAAGATATCCGACACTACAGCTACAGTGTGAGGACGAGCAATGTCGTGT
Source organism: Mechanitis mazaeus (assembly GCA_959347395.1). Lineage (NCBI taxonomy): Eukaryota > Metazoa > Arthropoda > Insecta > Lepidoptera > Nymphalidae > Mechanitis > Mechanitis mazaeus. The sequence goes on from OY365744.1 coordinate 24,849,583, forward strand.
ATTTAAAGAAAATTGTACTCAATGAATGGGTTAAAAGGCGTCACAATCTGCTCTAAAATGTCTGTTACGTATCTTACGGCAGTCATGTAACTATTTTCAACGATGTGTAGCTCTGTTCGTGCTCCTAAGCAAAAACCGCCCCATACATCATTACTGACCCTCCACCCTGGCTTGTTTCCAACAATGTTACACTAGGCGTGTCATTCTCCAGGTCTTCTCCATACTTTGATCCTGGTATCATCTGGCTTGAGACACAATTTGGACTCTTCAGTAGCGAGTACTTTTCCCCAAGTGTCATCGTCCGAATCTCGGTGCGAACGAGGAAAGTTGGACCGAGCTAAGCAATGACCTGCGGTGAGTAAAGGGCTTCTGGCAAGTAAGAATGCCCCTATACCAGCAGCCTTAAGTCTCCTTCTAATCGTTTAGGTGCTAACAGTGATTTGTAGAACTTCCTGCAGCTTGTTTTGTCTCTCAGAAGAAGTAGAAGTGCGGTTTCTGAGGACATTATTGTTAATCTATCTTCTCTCTCTCTCTTTTACGAACTTGTCATTCACGTCTTGTGTAAGGTCCAATTTGGCGGTATCGTTTAACATTGCGAAAGATCACATGTGTAACAATTTACAATTAATTTTACAGCTTTGCAACGCTGAGATTCGGCAATATCAATCAAATTTATCAAATGAATACATAAATAACAATTTTTTTACAAAAAATGAAATGTTAAATTTGTTAAAAACAATAACAATCCGCAAATTAAACAAATTGACAAATAACCAAACAGAACAAAAGAAAATCGTAAGTACAATATATATTTTTTTCAATTCGCAATGTTTTTTTTTTCAATAACACAATAGTGGTATATATGGCCATTACGACAATATTTTATGTTATTCTTCCTTTTTTTTCGTTCCTCTAAATATGTACACGAGTGTTTATCATTTATTTTATTGTTTTCGTGTAATCCATAAATGATCAGAATATAATTATAGCGACTCATATTGAAAAAAAGGGAAGGCCATCCCTTCTCCCTCGCTTCATTTCGAGAAGAAAAAAAATATTTTTCATAAACAAATATGAGAAATATATTTTTTTGAACGTAAGCCAATAAACGGTTTAAATACATTTATTTTAGGCACTTCGGAACCGATTCGACGAAACGTGTCGATCGTGCCGATCACCCGAGCAATTGAAATATGCCAATATTATCACTCACCTACTATCTTTTCCATGGTCTCGGCCTGCTTCGAGGAGGCCATCTCGGTGAACGCCTTCCTCTCCGCCTCCCTCTTGAGAAGCAACTGCGTGAAGGTGACGGGCGCGCTCACGAACAGACAGCGCGTGCGATACACCTCGGCGGCTCGCTGCTGCGCACACAGCTCAAGGAACGAGCCGCAGCAGCGCACGGCCGGGTGAGTCAGCATCACCTGCACCAGCGGCTCCTGCGACACACGCAGCTTACTAGGTGGCACGCGTCCCTCCTAGCAGGCTTATCGACGATCGACAATATATATGGCTTTCGCTGGATTCGATCGACTGGGGATCTTCTTATGTGCGCCACTCACATCTGCAGTGAGTCTTCGACAGGGTATGGCTCGATAGCCCAGATAGTGTGGAAATCGGACTTCTTTTTGAGGACTCTATCGGTACCGGTAGTCATCGATGGCCGCTCGTCTAATCGAATGACTATAGAAGCCGGTGTCTCTCAAAGGTCAGTGCTCTCCGCAACTATCTCTCTGCTCCACATTAGCGTTTTGCTTAAACCCGGTATCTTGGGTTATGCAGACGACCGCACGGTTGTGGAGAGCTATATGTTAAACACACGAGCCAGTGCGGCCGATTGTGTAACAGAGCTACACAAACCGATATACAACCCGGTTCCAAAGCCTAGTACGAAGCGTTTCGCTTCTACTTTCCTCGTGTGGAGGGCGAAAGTTTGGAATTCTATGCCGGAGTCGGTGGTGTTTTCTGATATTTACAATCTAGGGGTTTTCAAAACTAGAGCAAATAGGTATCCTCTAAGCGAGCGTGCTACATTTTAGACTACGGTCTCGCTCAACATCAGTAGTTAGACGCGCACCCGTTCAAACAGGTGGACTATGACACGAGTCGCAGCGCGGACGGACGAACCTATATAATACTAAATTTACAAAAAAAACACACAGCCTAGCCGCCGGGACGACGAGAACAGTTCAGAAGTCGTAGATTTGAGACTTCTCAGTGATAACGTTTTTACTCTACATTTGCTAATACAATTATTAGATTTGATGATACAATGAAACATTTATACATAAATATAAATTATAACTAAAGATTTAGATTAACTACTCGGTTTCAAACGAATCTCAAACAATTTTATAAATATCATGGCTGACGTTGCAGTGTTCGTGCCGGCCATAAAGTCGAGGTGACCCTCCCGCCCCCGTGACGTGTGCGCCGTGAAGGCTCCTCAGTCCTCACCGGGCCGGTGTATAGGGTGGCGGTGGTTTCTCGTGGCCGAGCGTGGTGTCCTCAGTGATCGTCAGCGAGAGATGCCGGGTCGCAATGGCCTCCCTCTGCGAGCGAGCGATTGCAGCAAAGGAGGCCGCGGAGCGTGTCAGAGAGCTAGCTTCTACCGCTAACTCGCCGGGTAGAAGGAGGCGAGATAGCGCCGGCAGCCTTCTCCCCCGGCTTTAGCGCGTCGGTGAGAGGGGAGGAGGACCCCTCTCACCTTATAGGCCATCGTCGGGTGGGGGCTCTGAGTGTTGGCTCGGAGGTTCCGCCGGGGCGCAATTGTGGCGTCCCACTGTGACGATGAGAATAGCGTTAAAAACGACAGCGTTTACTAATCTTCGGGTAGTCCGACGTGACTCCCGGTGATCACCTCCTTTAGCGGCGGAAATCCGTAACCGATTTTTGCAACACAACATAAAAAAATCTATAAATAGAATTAAGCATTAACGCTTATATACTTAAGACTACAACAGTACCAAAGAGAAGCTCAATTGAGAATAATTAGCACAACTTCTTTAATAAATAAATTATACTTTTATATAGTGATTTAAATAATATATATATATATATATATACTTACAGTAGGGTTGCAGAGCTTCAATAACCTCAAAGATTTTCCACATAACAATATATAAGAAGCCAGCGGTCGAAGGAAATCGGGAACGGCCACACTCATAGTTATGTGGAAGCCCTTGTCCCAGTATCGTTTTGACTTGGAATTAACATATTGCTTGTCTTTTCTTATAAAGAACTCATTGTATTCGTCGTTTAATTCGCCTTCGAATATGAATCGTTCAATGAATCTGTCGAAATTCGTCAGAGAAATACCATTTATTAAATAAAATACTTTGATTAATTACCTATTAATTGTAACAAATACTAGCTATTTAACACTAGTATATACGTATATTTAACATACTTGAAATAAACCTTGCAAATAGAAATAAGGCAGTCGTACAAGATGAGAGCAGTCTTCTTGTGAGTCACGAGAGATATCTCATTGAACAGATATGACATCAGTTCAGCGCCGTGAGGTAACGACAGGGGATCTGAAATATCTTTTTATATATTATGTTGTAATAAAACATTTTTTATTATTATTTCATAATTTATACAAAAAAATCATAATTGCAATTGTGTATTATCGATACGACCAGGAATCGAACCCACGACCTCTGGGAAATCGTCCCGTCGCTCTAACGCTTGAGCTAACGTAGCCCTACTCACTTCGATGATTTTTTCATTTTATATATATGTAAAAAATAATTTATTATTACCGTTATTTTTAACATATCGCAAAACAATAGACTTTTAAATCTTACTATTTAAATTGTTTATTCTGTGTACGTTGGAGTTATCTTGAAAGATTTAAAATAGAAAAGTCATATAATGATCTAATCATATAATGCTGACTTATACACTGCTCTTGGTTACTTCATACACACCTGTATCGACCATTTTATATATTGTAGCAATGGTTTCTATCTCATAGTTCAATGGTTCCATGTGATGTAGAATTTGTAGCAACGTTGGCATACAGTTTAGTTCCTGATTACTTGTTTTAATACAATCTTCAAATATCTTAGTTGCTTTTAGTCGAAAGTCTAGAAGATAACTTCTTATTACTTCTCTTGCAGCCTGAAAATAATTGGTCGTATTATTTTTGCCTTTTTTTTGCTAATAACAGTTATGGAATTAGTACACAAATGGTGTAATTTTTAATAAAGTAGCTCACCTCATAAACCAACCCTTTGCCATGAAAGTGATCTTCAACCGTGAGATTAAATGCAAAATTATATAACCGTCGATAATAAGTTCCAACTTGTAACAAAGTGGATACAAAACCAATCAAATATTCTTCAGTTATTCCTTCTATAATTAATTTATCTTTCATATAAAAACAGTTTGCCTCTTGACTGAATGGAAACGAATTAGTTTCAACACCAACTGCAGCAATAAAATCATATTTAATAATCTATATTACAGCTTATTACATAATTTACATAAAATTACTAATTATATCAGCTGTAACTTTATATACGAATATTTGTTAATATAATTGGGGGGTGGGTGTGACCACGATCTAAATGCCACAAAATACCACCTCCCACGCACCCTCCGATGGTACCATTCTATAAGCGAGGCGAGTCACAGAGTTGCATAACCTGTCCAGTGGACATCGCGAAACCGAGACTTGATACAGGGATATAACAATAAAATACCATACGCTCCGCCAAAGCAAAGAATTCCTGTAAACAGATATACAAAAAAAAAATAAAAATATCACGGAGGGCTATAAAAACGACAAACAACTTCGGTGGTTTAATCGTTGACCTTAATGACAATAAAGCCGAAAAGAAGCTAAGGAAGCCCAGTAAGCCTCCCTCTATCAAATATGGAATAGAGTAAATCACGAAACTCACTGAACACCTAAAAACCGTAGCAGATAGAGATCGTCTCATATATAAAACAGTAAGTAAAGTTAAGGGAAACATTTAATCAAGTCTGATAAACATGGTTCTCCAGACACGAAGCTTTTTAGCATTCAGAGAGTGCAACCAGTGTCTGGGACTTGCGACACAGATGTAGGTTTTAATGGACCTCTTTAAAATGCGCACACACGCTCACTTTCACTACTCACCTCCTCCTCCTCTCCCTACCTAAACCAACATTAAACGAACCTACCAATGATGTTTTTGAACTTTTTTAGAAAAAAACTGATGATGGCTCCAGAGAACCCATGATGAACCCATGAACCCATATGTGACGGATGAAGGAAATTCACTCTACGACAAGGAGATATCGGGAGAATTTGGAAATGCATCCTATTGAACTAGCCACTAGGTTGAACACACTATCCTCATAAAAAAGGTTAAAAAAAAACATTGTCAACATCTCCACGGCAATTAATATGTAACAGTTTAAGATAATAATAATAATAATAATATCTTTATTATCACACGAAAAGGATACAATATAACTCTAAAAATAATGTTTATATAAAATAATAATATGAACAACAATTTCTGTTTATTTTAGAGATTGCGTTGACAGCTGTAGTAGTATAAACTGTGTCACAGCTATCAGCGTCTACCACCCAGGAGATACTTTTTACGTACTTTTACGTGTTACATATTTTATTGGAGTTTGAGTACATTAAAACATGGTATTACAAAATAAAAAAAAAATAAAAAATTAATTAATTAGTGAAATAAAACAAAACAATAACAGTAAATTATTAAAAATAATAACAATAAAGTTCACCAAGAGAATGTGTGTGTGTGTATGCGTTTGTGTATATGTAAGTGTATATGTGTGTATGTGTATATGTATGTATGTATGTGTGTGTGTGTGCGTGTGCGTGTTATGGTAATTGCTTGTATTATTTATATAAAATATGTTCCGTTTCATTATAATTTAGTTGCTGTAACCATCTTTTTATATGTTCTTTGCATTTATGTAGGGATAGGAACACAATATTATTTATTTTATTACAAGAATTGTAGAGATAACTGCTTCTAATATAATACTGGCGACTTGCAAATGAAGTTCTATGGGATTCTATTAGACAAACCCTCCCTTTGTTTCGTCGTGCAACATAAGATCCCACTACCATTTCTTTGTGTTTTAGGAGTACCACATTCAATATATAAAGCTGCCTAACTGATAAGACGGGACATTCCTTATACAACAAGTCAGTGCTATATCTTCTGGGTTTTCCTAGCATTATCTTCAAAATACCTCTTTGAGCTCGCTCTAATGGTAGCAGAATGGTAGTACCAACACCGCCCCACGTGACAATGCAATACTGAAGCAGACTCTGAATAATGGCGTAGTATATACAAAGCAATGTTCTGTGGTCACAAGAATGCCTAAGCTTTCTAAATACTGGCATTAATCTTCTTATTCGACAAGTAACATTTGCAATGTGATTTGACCAATTTAACGAGGTGTAAGATGTTTTTACTTTAGGGCTCAATTCAATTTCAATAATTATACTTCATTACAGATTTGCTTGTATTTCTATAGAAATTACAGATACAAAGTCAAAAACATTGGAATTATTGGACTTATAACTAAACGAGATATTTTATATATATAACTAAACCACTCACTTATTAGGTACATAAGATGGCGTATGAACTGTTTTTCGGAAACCACATTCAGGTCATAGAGTTCACTTGCATATATCTGTCGCCAAAGAGTCATTTCTCGTGCTGATGCTGCTATAATCTGTCTCTCAGTTACTGCTGGTAATCTAGCTGTAAATATAACTTTTATTCTTATATTTCTAATGTCAATATTTTCTTAACTACATTTAAACTCAATTTCACAGGTGTGAGTCTTAAATCATATATATTTAAAATTATGAAGTTATTATGTTTAACACAATTGTCATAGACTAGTCAAGCTGTGCAGTTATAATTGTAATAAAATATAAGTCAATGAAATAATTTACAATAAAAAAGAAAATCTAATTTTGACAATTTCTGAAAAATAATAACATTGTTATAGCTAGAGTCAATACTCACAAACAATTTCCCAGATGTCATTAGGAACAACCTTGTCTATTTGAGATGCAATCTCCCAAATATTGATTGAATCATCATGTTTTGTATGAAACATAACTTTTACATCTGATTTCATGCTACTCACAAATGAAATCTGCAATGTTGTAAATTTTTAGTATAACAAAATGTACTGAAGTAATTTATAATCATTAATTTTAAATATTAATAGTTTTTTTAAATATATTTTTTTAGATAAGATTACTAATTTAGATATAGGTTTTAAAAATTCATTCATTAATTAATTACTTTAACATTAGCTTCTCTGGATTCATCCGCTGGTATTACCAGATCCCTAGGTGCAGTTAGCCTTGGATAATTAAACATAGTTGTTTCAGAATATGGGGACAGGGCAGTCGATGTCATAGAAGCAAGAGACATAGGGCTTAAAAAAGTTTTCAGTTCCACTTGCTCTTGCTGAGAACTGTTATCACCAAGAACTAAAAAATTATAATTATATGTGTTTCTGTTTAATTCAAATTCAATAAAATATATAAATGCAATTGCAAATATAATTGAATAACTTACATAATCTGGAATCAAAACTCTCAACAGTATACTCTGTATAACTTTGAGAAGTCTTCTTGTCTAATATCTTTTCTTGTCTCTTTAAAGAATAGGGCAGTTCAAAAACATATGATGGAAAGTAGGAATATGGCTGAGGAGATCCAAAAGTTTCCCTCTTTGGTTTTGGAAGCATTTCATCCAGCAATCCAAATGAAAAAGGATTCTGAAATATATTTGAAAAGATATTTATTTTAATTTAGATAAATGTTCTGTTAGTAAATAGTTCAGATAGTAAATAAATATAATTTAAATATATTTTACCTGAAACATTTCAGCAGATAAGTCGGGCTTAACAGAGTTTTGGAGTGCATTTAAAAGTTTCAAAACATTATTCACAAGTTCTGTTTGTTCTCCAAAATTAATACATCTTATATTATTTATAGTTTTCTTTAATTCAACAGATTTTTTATACTCAGCTACATTTCTAGCCGACTTATGTGAGACAAAATAATAACTCAGTAAATCTACAAAAGGGTCCACTCCCGAAGGAGAATTTATTGATGCACATTTTTTTAGAATTATTTCATAAGATTGCGATCGTAATTTCGCCGTAAGAGCTTTTTGAGATATTCTACTTTGAACACAATATTTTTCAGCCGCTTTTTCACATAATTTTGAAAGTAACTCGTAGACCCCGGCATTCTCAGGTTTACACTCATAATACATTAATAATATTTCTCGATGAGATTACACAAGCTTGTTTAAAACTTAAAAGAGGAAATTTCAACGTAATTCCTATTTATGACAATGTTTTTCATTATTTATTTTCAGTTTAAGGTTAACAATTGACATTTCATTTTTATTTTTTTGAACTTTGTTTGACTAAGTTCATACTCTGTATTCTATCACAGAGTACAACACTTAATTGAAATTAAATATCTTCTATATTTTTTTCATGTTTATTTCCCTTGTTATTTCAATCTCTTAACGCCCAGTCAAAATTATTGGTTACTTAACGTTTGTTTATTTTATAATGTAAACACTCACTACCATAAGATTTTAGGAAATTCTACCTTGTAACATCATGCTGATTTCTGACTAGAAAATGTTATAGAACACACCAACTATAAGATTATCCCAAATATGATATATTTTTTAAAAGATAATTAACAATTATACAGATTGAGTAAAATATTACTATTTTTTAAAACATTTTCATGAAAACATACCATCCAAATTTGGAGACTAAAGAATGTAGCATTGTGAACATAACGCTTAACTGGTAAATTTTATAAAGCTTTCTGAAGTGTCATCTGAATCCCAAATACGAATTTTATTATCTATGAGTTTTAGCAAACTATAACCTCATCTGTTTAATATTATTTAGTTTTATTCATATAATTTAAAATAATCACTTAAAAATGAATCAAGCCGATATAACAAAACTTGTTTCGAAGCTACGAATAAAAGTTCCACCTTCTCATCGTCGGCTGAGAAGTCCGCAAGGACCAGAAGGAAGATTAAATAAGTTAAGGAAAACTGTAACAGGTTTAATAAAATATGAAAGAATTGAACTTAATTATAACAGAGCGGACGAGGCTCGCCAATATGCAGAAAGAGTAAGAATTATAAATAAACTTACATAAAATCAATGTTATATTTGAGTGGGTTCTAATTCTGTATATTGTCTTCTAGCTAATTTCAGAAGCAATAAGTCATGGAGATTGTCATAAACCCACCATGGAAATAGCTGACTTTTGGCTTCTTGAAAAGGAACTAGTCCATAAACTATTTAAAGTTTTAGTCCCAAGGTTTGAAAATTCTAATTCAGCATTTACCAAAATGTATAAAGCTCCAAGGCCAGAATATGACAGGAATATAGATAAGACTGTTCTAGAACTAAAAGGGAATCCTTATCCATCACTTATTAACAGGCAGTCAAACAATAGACTGTTACTCCAGAATGTCCTTCTAGATGCAGCAAAATATGACTACCGTCAAGCTAAGTATGCTGAAATGGCAGAAAAAATGTCTTTACCAAAAGAGTCAGAAAACAAAGACTATAAAAATAACCATAATTAATTTTCAAATCATTCTAATATTTTTTATGTAGTCATCCATAAGATTTATTTTAATTCTAGTTTCTGTAGTTTAATACAAAAAATATTGTCGTATATGTTTTTTTTTTATAATGTTTATTCTGACATTAATTTTTACTATTACATGTTTATTGACCAATTTGATGGTTGTTAAACAGTGATCACAAGAAGAATATACCTTTAGTTTGTGGTGTGGTTCTTCCAGGGTGCATTTGGAACCCTCATTTAAGTTGGATAATGTACTTAGTTTTTAGAAGTATGGTAAAAATTAAATAACTGGTATTCCAAGTGTCTATATATTCTCCATTTTTGCAATTGGCATATGATCATTAGCTATCAATCAAATAAGTGTAGAATGGGAACTATTTTGTATTATTCAAGATTACTCCCTAAGCTTTAGAGACCTATTTAATGTTTATTTTTTGCTTTTTGCAATAAAACATAAATTTTAAGTTTTACAATAACTGACTGTTGATTAGATTGGTTGATAAATAAAGAAATCTAAAGTACTTCTTAATAAAAAAACATATAGTTACCACTTTTTTGAAAAATAAATGTTTAATTAGTCGCATATAATGGCCATAAAAATACAGTTCAGTAAAGTTAAATAAAAAACTAAATTTTTTATTATTAATAAAAATAGTTGTTTTAAAATTCATATTATTCATTGCGCGAAGCTCTCTATGAGAGACTTCTGCATCCTTTGCAAGCATCAATCAAAAACGGAATTTCCGAAAATGTTCAAATTTTGCACACTGATAACATCAGTCTGGTGGTGGTTTAAAAAATTATTCGATGTCATTGAGGAATAATCACGAAAAATGAAAAGAAAGAAAAAAAAATAGTCGAGGTCAGAATGCATCGACGTTTATGTAACTTCGGTGCTGTTTTCACCTCGCTTCGCTCAATATGCTAACACATACCGAGATTTTGCGAGCTCAGCGAATATTTAGTCGCTTTGAGCTCGAAATAAAATAAGGCGATAAGATTGTCATATATGCAATATGTAACTTTTTAAATAATGGACCCATTTTTTAGAACAACTTTTATCAAGTTATATTAGCATATTCTATATTACTATTTAGTTATATTTTTTAATATTTATATTTCAAAAGTCATAAAATGTTCGCTAGCCAAGTATTCCATTTTCTAACCGAGTGCAGTTAATTTGTTTTTATAAAGTCTTCCAATGAAAAACGACAACAGAAACGAGTGTCGTCCATTTTTGTTTCCGAAACCGCAACTGAGACCGAAACTAGATTTTTATGATAAAACTTGCCGAATCCGAAACCGAAATTTCGGTCGATCCTTATTTTACATTAAGTTACTTATTTTTGACAATCAAAATATTTTCGCTTAGAATTAATAACGCTTGATAACCAAAAAAATCAGGACGGATGGAAATTGGGGTCACTACAAAAGTTTTGTGTAATTCTTACCAGTTTTTTGGTAAGACGAGGATTTTCAAATTTTTCAAAAAATTTATAAGGTAATTTTTATATCACATAACTGTTTTTTTAAACAAATTTTGTTTTTCTTTAGTTTACAATTCAATTGTGGCAACTTTGAACTTTCAAAAGCCACAGAGTATAAAATACAAGTAAATATCTGTGACATTCTGACTCTATGTAATGTACTCAATACAAGGAACGAAGTAAATACTAATACCTATTTAGAAGGTAGAGGTTACTTTGTAGAATTTAAAGTTTTTATTAGAGTAAATTATTCAGGTAAAAGCTTGTTAACTGTTACAATTCTAACATTGTTGTTACAATGTAATTAATGTCATATTATATAGTAAAAAAGCCTGTTAATTTTTGTTGTCTTGTTCTATATTGTCTTGAAGTATGACTGTAAAAGTGATTTAATTGTTTATCCTTTATATATGCTTATCTTATTAATAGGTAATGTGTAAATATTCTAATGATGTAACGCACGATATAAATTTGAAACATGTTCATTAATAATTATATGACATTAACAACTACTTATGACATTGGTAATATTATTAGATATATAACTTCAATAAAAAATTAAACGCTAAGTTACTTAGTTTCTGACCTACTTATTGCAGTTTTTATTTTTATAAGTAATAATTATACTTTCCCTATAATGATGATTTGTATACTTATATAAGAACAACATTTTTAATGATATAGGTATTAACCTCATTTAGTATTCATCAATTTATTACTTAGGTATTACTAAAATAGTATTAAATTAATAAAGTTGAAGTGTAATCTTCGTATTAATCTTGCATATTATTATGTTTTAACGAACTTTATTTATCGAAACATATTAATTATACTTTTCTATTTACCAAAGATTGGATCAACTAGAGTACTAATATCGCACTGCGAAAAGGTTTAAGTGAACTCCATATCTAGTTTTTTGTTAAATAGCGCTGTCTAAATTGGATAATAAAGTGGTTGATTTTGACTTCTTAGTTTTGAGCTGATCTATGAGCTTTAAACTTTGGCCTAAAACGCTCAAAACTGTTATATTCATTGGAAACGGTAGCGTGTCATACAAAATGTTTACACCACAACTGATTTTTAATAAAGTTTAATAGATAATAATTAATAAATAATAGATTTCTATTTAAGCAGAGGATTTTATGTAAATTCTTGTAAAAAAAGATATATTGGCATGATCGACTGCTGGTTTAGAGTTGTTCGAACGACATTGTGCCTTATTGTTGTAAACCGCGAGGATCTACATAGGTATTGATACTTGAAGATTTCATATCTGATGTGTTGCGTGGTACCTACTAAATGTAAACAAGCTACGACATGGATGAGCGCTTTTATTGTAATAATGATAATACCTTATCACAAGACAAGTTACACGTTGGCAAAAGAATATTGTGTCTTTTTTAATACAAATTACGTGTATTTACATTCTAGGTAATAATTTTTATCTTGTGTACATAATCCAATTTTTGTACTAGATAATATGGAGTCGGAAACGAACACTTCTCCAAAAATCGTAGTAATTGGATCTTGCAGTGTTGATTTTACAACGTATGTACCCAGTTATTTTATTTTCATAGTGCCCAAAATAAAAAGAATATTTTAAATTATCATTTCAAATCAAGTAGTTACGCAGGTATTATGTATTATTCAGTTACTCATCACGACTTCCTAAGCCCGGTGAAACACTTCACGGCACTAAATTTACGACCAGCTTTGGGGGTAAAGGTGCTAATCAATGTGTGGCTGCAGCGAAACTTGGGGGAAATGCATATATGATCAGTAGAGTAGGTTGACAATAAATCATGTTGGTCATTGACGCTCCAAAATGTATAGTTCAATAATTCTTTTCTAACATTTAAGATCGGAGCTGATCATTGGGGTCAACAGTATAAAGATAATTTAAAAAGTTATGGAATAGATGTAACATACACACATATCACTCCAGATGTCACTACCGGTATTGCTCAAATATCAGTAGCTGAAAATGGTGAAAATCAAATTGTGATCGTACCCGGTGCTAATAGCTGTCTTAGTAAAGCTGATGTTGAAGAAGCGAATAACTTAATTATAGACGCAGATGTTCTTATTGGACAACTAGAAACACCATTCCAGACCACATTGGAAGCATTTAAATTAAATAAGGGCGTAAGCATCCTTTAATAATAAAACAAAATAATTTGTTAGATAAATGACGAAAGAACAGATTATATTCAAAATGCATGTCCTTCATCCATTACAGATTAAATTACTTAATGCTGCCCCTGCTGGAACAGATATAAACGCGATACTGCCTTATTGTACAATACTCTGTGTAAACGAACCGGAAGCATCTTTAATTGTGGGTTTTGATGTGAATATGAAGTAAGTTTAAAAAAATAAACATTTATTTCAAACATCCGAATTTTTAAATAAATATTTTTTTATTTTAAATTTAGTAACATCAAGATTGTACTTGAGAAATTGTTAGAAACAGGATGCGCAATTGCCATAATAACATTAGGAGGTAAAGGTGCTGCGTATTGTTCCAAGAAATCTGGTAAATCTATTTATGTTGCATGTGATAATGTTGTCGCGGTAGATACAACCGTGAGTACATATCCTTTTTTATACCAATAGTTTTATTATTTCTATTAATAAACCTAAAGATTATTTATAAAGAAATTGTTTTTACAGGGTGCTGGCGATGCATTTGTTGGTGCATTGGGCACATTTATAGTAAATAATAAAAATTTAGATTTGCATCAAATAATAGGAGCGGCTTGTGAAATTGCAACATTGTCAGTTACCAAAGAAGGTACCCAAATAAGTTACCCCGCAAAGTATGACGTTTTCAAAAAGATTTTTCACTATGTTGATCTTTAACTGAGAATAACACCTAGGCAGACTAAGATTTAAGGGTATTGAAATAAAATAAGTTTATATTCTTTATATATTTTTAATGTTCGTAAGGAACTACTATAAATGAAAACATTAAATATTCATAATATATTTTATACATTTGTTTTAATTATAAATGTAACGTAGACATCACGTCTATATATACCTAAGTACTTATTCTAATAAAAAACTTATACTATTTTACTCATGAAATTATTAAATAAAAATGACATTAATGCTACGTAACTAAGAAACGACTTAAATTCGTTTTTCAAAGCCCAGTTAAAACGTTATTAATCCGACATAACATTGTTCATTTATCTATATGACAGGTATAATTATAGAAAATAATCTTTACATTTTAAATTAAAATAACACGAATACAGTACATATTTGAAGCTTAATTTGGCTTCGACGGTCGAATAATTGAAATACTATAATGCGAGCTGATAAAAACACTTTCTATTTCATGAATACATTGGTGGGTAGGGCACGATTTTAACTAACAGAAGACGACGTGCGGATTACAGGAGAGGCGAGATTAGAACGGGCGGTACCGCCATTGGTAACCCAAAGACCAAGTTTAATAAAAAAAAGCATTAAATCATTTTAAAATTAAAAGAAACCATACTATTGTTTAAATACTAGTGAAAGGGAGTAATTTTTTTATACAGATAATAAATATTAGTTAAAGAGAGTTAATTTTTATTTATATAGATAAAATATATAAATAAAAAGAAGAGCTTTTTTATACTTTTTGTAGTTCACCTTATGTCGGGGTATACATGTTCTATATTTTATTTGTTTAGCGAAAACCAATAATTTTATTCTTGAGAAAAGATTAAAAACAATACAGAACATGGTAATGTCTATAACCAATACAAATCGCAGTGTGAACTAACCTTTAATAGCTTTGAATTATATAACCAGTAATGTTATAATCTTAACTATACACTTATTTAAATTTTGTACCCTTATAATAATGGATACCGATAAAAAGATACCATTATTCAACTACTATAGTTTTAGAATAAAGAGAACCGAAAATTGATAAATATTGTTAGTATTATTTTCATAGTCCTGTGAATTTTAACAAATAGTTAATGTTAGAAATTTATTAGGGTTTCCAATAAAATCGAAATTTGCCTTCAATTCGACCGCGAGTAGAAGTATCATTTCTTGACATTGAAGTACCGATAATGTAGTTAACGCTGGCGTATACTTGAATGTTACCAGTCTAATGAAAAATAGATTGCAATTTTAATGGTTTTTTCAAATTACTCGATTGCATAATGTAGTTTTGGTATGTAACAATTATTTTGTAGTTTGAAATTAACCGTTTAAAGTGCTTTTTTTTTTACAAAATACTGAAAACCTTATTAGTAAATTTAGTGTTTGCTTTTGATATTGCCCTTACAAAAAACTTAAGTATCCACATAGTATTAACGTCGTCAAGAGTAACCGCCTCAGCTTCAAACCGCCTTTATAATAGATAGGTATTAATTTGGTAGTAATTAATTAATACAAAATAATATTCAATGTTCACGACTGTTAAGAATATTATGTTGTATTATAAATATATTGATTTAACTCTCATAATCTACTAAAAATGTAATTCTAAACTTTAGGATTTGTCTGCCATCTAAATTTATTTACTTTAAAGGCACATAACTACAGAATATTCTGATTACATTTAAAGCATTTTGTTTTGTAAATGTTATTATATGAGTTCTACAATTTAAATGAGAAATAATTTGAGGCGCAGAATTGCTGAACGACATTATAAACCAACTAAATTGAATAATTACAGTTTTAAATTTCATGTTTATTAAATTAGTTTACTAATTTTTAAATTTTAAAATAAAACAGGATGTTTTAAAATTATCATTTCAAACAATATAGGTATTGCTATAATATCTATAACAAATTTAAATGAAATAAATGTATATTTCATTGTTATAACCTATCTATTATCTTATTATTCTTTAAGTAATCTTTGATGCTTAGTCCCGACACAATTATATTAGATCACTTTGATATCAACAATACACATAGGTATATCAAGATTTATAACAAACAAAATTAAACTAATATAGGATATATAGACTCTGTAGGTTGGTCTCATTTACTATCTGTAAGAGTACCTGTAAGTCTTCTAAGCTTGATATATATTTAGGAGCACCTAAAAATTCTATGGATTTCTCTTCAAATTCTATGCTATATTTCAAATTTTTAGGACATGTTACAGATTTTTGACAAATACCATCAACAATTTTTTTAAATACTACATGTGTGACTTCTTCAAATTTTGGTATTGGAGAAATACTTAAACCATTTTCTACAGATGGAAGTGGAGAACTTTCGGCACTTTGTTCATTATTAATAGATTCAGTTTCATTATTACTAATAATATCTACTTCTGATTTATTTTCAGCTGTAACGTTTTCATTTTCTGTGTTATTTATTTCAAGCAGATTTGTGTCTTTGTGTATGTGATTGTTAGGTAAGTGTTCTTCAATACCTTTCTGTAGTGCCTCATCTAATATTGAAGGACTGTGAGGGTTACCAATAACATTTTCAGTTTCTTCTTCTTCCCCTCTTTTATCACTTTCATTTGTACTAAATGCAACATCTTCGATAATTTTATTAATGTCAGTGTTGTCCACCTCCATGGGGGCCACCTCCATAATTTTATTTTCATTTACCTTTCCAAGAAGCATAGCTTCAACATCGCTTGATTGAAGATTATCTTTAAAATCTACATCATTACTTTCTTTTGGCTCGGGCGTAGTTTCTGAGGAATTATCATTAAGTATATCCATGATGGATGGAAATTCATCAACTTTGTTTTCTGATGTTTCCGCTTTAACTTCAGGTTTTTCATTATACATGAGATCTTCTAACTCTGCAGCTATTCTATCATAAACTTTATCATCCTTAGATTCTTCCACTTTTGGGAAGTAATCAATACACCACTCTTCTGATGGTAAAATATTTTTGTTAACATTTGGCAATAATTCCAATAGAGATAAGTTAACTTTAATATCCATATTATTATTTGAAATAGGATCATTAAATATAATGGCATATTGTTTTAATGTTGAACTTTCTATTTGTTTTTTATTGTAATTAGAATTTTTATCAACACTTGGCAATGTCTTTTTTAAAACATTGTTTTCCTTCAGAATATTGGAGGCCTTCTTAGGTGGTGATACAGTATTTGGTAAAATTTCATTGTTTTTATGTTTTTTTTTCACAAATGGTTCTTTTGCTGGATGTTGGTTGTAAACATTTCTGCGGATGAGAACCATGCCATTTTCGTTGTTTTTTAACC
This sequence comes from Mechanitis mazaeus, assembly GCA_959347395.1. Lineage (NCBI taxonomy): Eukaryota > Metazoa > Arthropoda > Insecta > Lepidoptera > Nymphalidae > Mechanitis > Mechanitis mazaeus. The sequence continues at coordinate 24,866,933 of OY365744.1, forward strand.
TTGCGTTAACATTATGTGCATAAGCCTCCGTACTTTTCTGGCTTTTTGGAGATGAACTACTTTCATATTGAATCTTGACTTTCGTAAATTTACCTAGGATCTTAGCGAAGTCCATTCGCGTCACTACAACTGAACAATCACGGCATTTTACTTCTTTAAATAAACGTTCTATATTTTTTGACATTTTTAACTTTCCCCTCTTTCCTTCTCGTCCTTTGTGAGCGATCATGTTTATAGCTAAAATATAATTTTATATCAGGAATTATTAGATATATCACTAATACTTGACGGGAGTATAAAACGTAGCTATACACATTTCCCGCGCAGCCGATAACGCCGATAGTATGATATATATTATATTCCACTTTTAATTGTAATGTAATATTTATTGTCTTACACACTACAAGTATAACTGAATTACTGTAAAAGGTGTCTTTCCTAAAGATTTTAACAAAATTAGATGAAACAACACACAGCAGTCACTAACATATTAAGCAAAAATGGCGTCTTACAAGTGACGTGCTCTTATAATCATAAATATTATCGATGTTAGTTAAAATGTCAAGTTTGATTACCTCTTTGTTTTGCTTCGATGTCAAACTGACCAAATTTAATTTAATTAATTATAAGACTATTTTAATGTATTTTAAAAATTCATTGCCTTATATGCTGAATTTAGTGATAAGCTTAAAATGCCTACTACTAAATCTAAAAGTTTTATACATAAATTGTTTCGGTTGACAGTTCAAAAATAACCAAAATATGCTAAAATTTTTAACAAATCTATTTATGAAAGGTAAGCAATAAACTTAACTTAAAAAACACATAACAAATCATAAGGTAAAGGCGTCTGCCGAAATCTAGCGTATTCATTATATGTATCTCTCTGAAAAGTAGGCCGCAATCTTGTATGTCTTCTTCCCTTCGATAACAATCTAATAATATTTATTGTAGCTTGATAATCGTTGTTCTTATATAGTATTTTTGGTACAGTTGGTGGCTAAAGGAAAAAGAAAGTAGTCTACGTTGTTCCAAATGGTTATCTCCACACATGAAAATTTGCAATTTAAAATATTGAGTTTCCGGCTTTCTTTACTAAATTACATTCTCGTCACCGACCTCTTATGAAATATATAGTTACTTAAGTTAATAACTCTACTTTGGCTATTGTTTAGTTTAAACAAATATTTAGGTTCATACTTTTAGCAGAGGGATATTCTGTATTTTGTCTTATTTTTTATATTTCTCATTAAATGTTTTGAAGGCCTTATTGCCTTCAAAACAAGATTTAGATTTCAATCAGATATTTTAGTCAGGTTAATACTTAGTAAAAATCTAGAGACGACAGAATTGTGACTTAATATAAATACAAGAAATATGTGGAACATGTTACAATTGTTTTTTTTTTTTTAATTAAAACGGTAAAATTATGACAAATAGAAATAAAATAATTTTTTAATTTTGAAACAGGAGGTCCTTTTACTTTTAAAAAAATAAATTTTACCTGTAAAATTATAATAAAAATAATTTCTAAATATTAAAACTATCGTTATGTAATGTGTGGTCTTATATGTGGACGGTTTTATGATTATGAATTGTCTGACATTTTTAAATATTGGTGTAGTTCTGCGATCATGCCAGGTCATACACATATTTAGTGCATTGTTCCTTGGTACACCGTTATGTCAGAAGAGGAGACATACATTTAAACAAAATTGTATATATATAGTATTTTCAAAAAAGAAAAAAAAATGTATACAATTAAAATGTTTAAAAATTAAAATGTAACCAAATTATACGCGAGTTTTAATCCTTAAAAGATTTTTTTTTTTAATGGTATATAACAACTTAATAAGTTTAGTATAACAACTTTCATTGTAGACAGTTTTGTTAAAAATCATATTACATAAAGAAATAATATTGAACAATACAAGAATTGTAATCAACAATTGTGTCGATATTTATCATTTACTGTGAACAACACTAGTTTTAGTGATTTTGATTACTCGATTATTGAGTTGACGTATACGCGCATTGCGCAGTACCACAGACTGCTATACTCCATCTGTATTCGGTAATCAAGATGGCCGTCATATGTTGTGAAAAAATCTATATTTTAAAAATTGATAACTTTGTTTAATTGTGTAAATGAATACAACGTTTATACAATTATTTTTGAGATTAACAATCTACATTTTGGAACTTACTGTATATTGATATTTCAAATATGGCCTGGTCCATGCCATCAACTGGTCAATGGAATTCCGGCATTTCAATGACTCCAGACATGAATATGGCTGGCGTAGGATCATACACACCAGAACAGTGGGCTCTGATGCAACAGCAAAATTGGCAGCAGTGGGCCCAATGGCAACAACAATATGCCCACTGGCAGAATCAGTATGGCGACAAGGTGTTTATATTACATTCGTACAGTTTAAATTATTTATAATTTTTGATATCTACATAGTGATGATATTTCTAAACGCATTAAGGTCTACTATACTGATTTTAGTATACGCAACAAATGCAAGCATTTCACGCAATGACGGGGGCTCCGCCTCCAGTGCCGTCGACGCATGCCATCCCGCCGCCAGCGCCTCCCCCGCCGGAGAAACCACCTCCACCACCACACGAAAATAATCAACCATTGTATGGAAATGCCAAAACACAGGGTACTTCTGTACCTGTTTCAGCTCCAACCCACCATCCCCAAGCAGGTTACAATGCAGATTCCAAAACAGGTAACAATTTTAACAGGCCTTCTACCACAGATACTTTTATGCAGTCGTCTCAGAATGTCAACATAGATGCTCTTAATAAACTTGCTGAGGAGGAGCGGTTGTTTGACATTCAATTTCAAAAATGGGAAGAAGAAATAAAAAAATGGAAATCTGAGAATGTCAATCATCCTGACAAGGGTGCCTATATGGAATATGAGCAAAAATTTGCAGCCTGTCGTGCACAATTGCAGGAGCGGCGTCAGCAGATGAAACTGAAAAGAGATCGTCTTTTGGGCCAAACTACAGAGACTTTATGTGCAGGTAATACACCCACAACAATTCCCCCTCCTACACCCAATAAAAATAAAATTAATTATACCTCTAATGTGCAAAAAAATACACAAAAAACAAGTAATACTACAAGCCAGAATTGTACCAGTCAGAATTCTTCCCAATATGAGCAATTTAATAATGTGAACCAACCAGGCTTCAATCGGAATCATAACACATCACTGCATCATCAAGAGAATTATGAGTATTATCAGGATATGAATAAACCTATTAATTCTAGTTTCTTGCCAACACATGATTCTTACAAAGGTATACCAGGTTTGGATTTGGTGCCAGATAATGATAAATCTGCACAAAAAAAGTTAGATGTTATAGATATAACAGAAGAAATGCAAAGTCAGCAACCCCAACAAAATAATCAAACTCCCGACTATTCAAAAATATCTAAGGGAATAAATAACATTCTTGGTGATGAAAAAATTATGACTATACTGTCTCTGATGACTAATCAAGTTCCAAGAAATGATAGCAAAATAGTAAGTTCAGTGGGATCTCACAGGCAAGATACTCGCAATCATTTAGGGAGTAGTCAATATAGTGGAAATAATAATTATATCAATGATAGCAATATTCAATGTCAAAATATGACCTATCAACAACCTAATGCTAAAAATTATACAAATCAGGGCAAAGCTTCAAGTTCCGGTTATTCTGATTCTGATTTCCAGAGATGTGGGAAACATTACAATGAACAAAACAAAAATATCCAGAGTAATGATCTACAAGATGAACATTTTGCTAATTATAATAGATTTGGAAATCAAAATATGCAAACTCGCAATATACCTCAACAACTAAGACCAAATATGCCAAGACCGTTGATGCAAAATTTTCCTCAGAAGCAAAATGATTACCCACAACCTGAGTTTGAAAGAAGGATGAATCTAGATTCAAAAAGCATCCAGTCTGTCAAACCAAAATGGGTGGATGAACCACTGTTCACACCATCATTAATTGTTGAATATGAACACAAACCACTAAGATTAAAAGGTAATTAAACCAAGTGTTTCAGATCCTATATGTTTATTTATTATTTCTTAAATGTATCCCACCTTATTTTAAATGGTTTATTATTAAAACATATGTAAATGTATATAGCAAGAAGAACTTCAATGACTGACTGTAATATTGCTGGTATTTATCAAACTTACCTCTTTGAATAATAATTATCTATATTCATCTATGAGCACGAACTTTCTATCAGCTCTTAGTTCAGTGAGGCTCTTCCAAAATTAATTATAGATCTATAAATTGCCATAAAAATCAACAATATGACTTTCTAAAAACTCAAATAATTTCATTAGATTTAAAGACATAGATTTTAAGCTGTTTTTATTATTAAAAATTGGATCAGGGTTGAATCTTTTTGGTGTTAATCAGTATTTATCTAAAAGGCGATATTTTCGTTAGTTCCAAGGCATAATCTTCACTATGATCACTAAAAAAGTAAACTTACTTTAAACAGATCAATTCTACTGAACCATGCCCAATAAAATCTGTGATCTCTTGTAGACAATTGACTCCATGCAAAATAAAATAACTTATTTTCTTTTAAATGTATCAATTGAAATATTACTGTGTTCTTTAGATTTATTAAAATAGTATATAACAATGAGAACACAGAAAATACACAGTTAATTCATAAGGTATCTGACAAAATAAAATATAAATGTATGTAATGCATTTATATGGTCATGATATTATTATATTGTTTTGATAATATTACAAGGGTAATATTATTTTGTCTTACATACAAGCTTTTGCACTTCAGAAGGTTACGTTATGTATTGTCCTTTTCCACTTGATCTTGTGGCTCTTGATAGAACAGAAGTTCTATCAAAAATATAAGGCTTACAAATTGTTATTTGTATTTTTAACAGTTTTCACAAGTTTTCATATTTATTTTTTATTTTCAGCTCGAGATTTCATTGAACCTGTACATATGTTTGAATACAATCACCAATCTAAAGATGGAGAAGAATCTTGTAAGAAAAATTTTGAAAAAGAACTGGATGATTTATTCACAAGAAAGCCTCGCAGAACTGATGATGAGTGGACCAGTTCTGACAAAATTTATTCCAGAGATTTTGAAAGACGAGGTTTGCGAGATGATGGAAGGGAACGTAACCGACCACCACGAGATGATCGCGATATTTACGATAAAAGAATTGATGATAGAAGACGAGATGATCGTGAAAGATTTAGAAGAGAAGATTACGAAAGGAGAGATAGACTTGAGTATGACCGATCTAGAGACATCGGAAGAGGCCGAGATGATAGAGATACGGGTAGGGATGTAAACAGAGAAAGGGAAACATGTCGAGATAAGGAATTCGCAAGAGACAGGGAAAGAGATTTTATTCGGGATAGAGATGTAAGAGACAGACATAGAGAATATAGAAAAGATGATAGAGACTTTCACAATCGAAGCCGAAGTCGTGATAATGAACATCGCAAAAGAGAACTTAGTAAAGAAAATGATATATCGGACACTGTTGAACCAAAAAAAGTTAAAGAATCAAAGGATGTGCATGCTCCGACAAAGCCTAAACACATAGTCATGATTGACGATCTTCTAGAACTTCCCGGACGCACTATGAGGCCAGACAAAATGGTTATTATACTAAGAGGTGAGAGTGATGATTTCTTAAACTAATATTATAAAAATCACTAAACATATAATTTTTCTACTACATAATAATTGATATTATATATAATTATCCAGTTGTATTCACGTAATTACTGTCGGGGTTTGCCTGACTAGTTTTGTATCCTTTCGAGGTTCTTATACATGAGATCTTAGTAATTACGTGAGTACAGCCGGACAATTACGAAATCATTAAAATTTGATCACAGTGAATCTAAATGTCTGTTGCAGGTGCTCCTGGTAGTGGAAAATCATATTTAGCTAAATTGATAAGAGATAAGGAAGCTGAACATAATGGTACAGCAAGAATAATGTCTATTGATGATTATTTCATGCAGGAAGGTGAGGTGGAGGAAAAGGACCCGTCCACGGGAAAAATTGTAAGTGGTGTGGGCTATAGCATTTAGAATATAGATAAGGATGTTTGAAACTGTTAAAATGAATTAGCAGTTGATTTTTGCATTTTATAATAATAATTTTATTGTATATTGTATTACATTTTGAGGTAAAAAAACCATCACTTAAATATGAATATGACGAAAAATTGGAGGAAACTTACATAAATTCGTTAAAAAGAGCCTTCAAACGAACCATTACCGATGGATACTTTACCTTTTTGATATACGATGCCGTCAATGACCAACTGAAGTCCTACGCTGACATATGGAACTTCGCGAGACAAAACGGTTTCCAGGTAGTCCATTTATAATATTTCATTATAGTTTAGTGTATAATAACAGAAATCGGTTACGGGCTTTCGTTAATCAAATATAATCTCAGGTTTACATATGTACCATGGAAATGGACGCGCAAGCCTGTTTTAAGAGGAACATACATAATAGATCGTTAGAAGACATAGAAGTGCTAGTATCTAGGTTCTTCCCGTCGCCTGCGCACCACATACAGCTGGACGCCACCACGCTGCTGCAGAGCGCCAGCATCCAGGAGGTGACCATGGAGGACGCCGGAGACGACACGGTGGAGGATCCGGACAGCCCAGAGGTGAGACGGACGACGGACTCGACCTTCATGAGGATAAGGACTACAATTTATGCACAAAAATGTTTCTCCTACTAATATTAGATTTTCTATGAATTGTCTGTTTTATTCCCTGACCGTCGTGGTCGGGACAGGTTTAATTACTTTTATTTCAGCATCGTAACTAAAGTTTCTAAGTACTGCTCCGCCAGGTCGATAATAGTTTTTCGTCGAAATGGGAAAAAATGGACGACGCAGCCCAACTAGGTAGGTTATTCGTTTGGTCGTATTGTCGTATTTATTGTTTTAAATCCCGTGTCTATCGCCCGCCCGGGGCATCGAAAACATTCCTTAACTGTTGTCATTTATCGAACGGCACGGGGAAATGAATAAGTTTACATATAGTTTTAGTCGTTTAAATATTAGTATAACAATGATGATCGAGTGTGTGTGGCAGCCCGCCTGGACGGCACCAGTCGTCCGCTGCGCTCGTCGCACCCGTCCATGGAGGCCTACCTGCGGCTAGACGACTGGGCGCCCGCCGCCGCCAGGCCGGGCAAGAAAACTGTAAGTGTACCACTTAAAGCCGTTAAAGAAAATGTGAAAATTTTAAAAAATTATTATTCGTTTTAAGCGGAATTATAATTTAACATTTCCCTTTGGAAATGTCACATGTTACCGAATAAAAGTTGCGTGTTACACGATACGGACATTTCAATTATACTTGCCGTTTCAAACGTGTCACTCGTACGGTAAGCACTCGAATTCACAATTTTTAATATTGACGTCGCACTAGAGTCCTCGATTTACGAGCCGTCAAAGTCACTGGAAATGTCAATGTCACAAAATAAAATGGCGGCAAGTTTGTTTATATAGTAGTGGGGTTTCATCATGTTGTAATTGAAACAGGTACGATGGGCGGACATCGAAGAGAGCAGACAGCAAGAGAAGATGCGAGCCATCGGTTTTGTAGTGGGACAGACCGACTGGAACAGAATGACCGACCCCACTATGGGCTCGAGTGCGCTCACTCAGACTAAATATATAGAGCGAGTTAGACGACAGTGAATATTGTTCACTCTACTATATGAGCATATTCATCATATGTGATCACATTGTCTATGGTATGAAATAGTGAGAAGCTGCTTTTTAAAATTTTGAATTACATTACATTTATCTCGAAGCAGCTGTTAGTGGAGCAAGCAAAGGTTTCTATTTACATATACAAATTTATGTATTTGAGGCCAACTTTTAAATATATAAATAATTCTCATGATCGTTGAGTGTGCTTAGGCTGTAGGTAGAATAAATTATTTGATAACAAGTTTGACACCTTGATAGTTTAAACTTAAAGTTAAATATATTGTTAATAGTTTATGGTACAGTGGTTTTTTTAATTAAAGTCATTAAATATTAAGAAGAAATAATATGAGAGTATTTCATAATAAAGATACAATAGTTTGCGGTTTGGAATCGTCTAGTTTGTTTCTTGTACAGTTTTTCAGAGGAAGATCGAAAATATGAAGAGGAAACAAGAAATGGCGTTGTTTATTAAAAAAAAACTGTAACTTCATAGGTTGTAATTTTTTGATAAAAAAATAAAAAAAATTACTTTGCGAGGTTAAATTATACATAAAATCTTATCTTGTTTTTTTTTATTGTTTTATCTTTTATCAATATTACTGTTATAGTAAAATTAAACAGTTTAACATCTAAATAATTTTTGTTCGTTACGATAAAGCTATTATAACATATATTTTTAACTTGTAACAATGTCTGAATATAAACAATAAAACACAACTGTAAGAGAGTAATGTGACTTATATTAAAATAAATATGAGCTGACAAGTTCTCGTTTTCTTTAACATTAACCTCTAATAGGATATCAATCATCAACAACTGGATTAGAGGAACCAAACGTGGAGCTTCTGTTGATATAATGTTTAAAAACATTTTGATTTTTGTATTTTTTCGACGACGCGTTTTCGGATGTTGTTATTTTCATTAAATATTTATCTTCATCATAATTGTTTTTGTTTGTATTTTGATCGATTTTATCGTTATTTGTGACGCCGGTTTTATCAACTTTATGAGAAGCTTTGGCGATGTTCTCTTCGCCCTCGCGCCCGCCGGTCATTATCATCACTTGGGGAGTTCCCATCGCGATCATGTGGTCTTTTAGACACTGCTGCAGAATGTGCAGAAAAAAGAGAAAAGCCAATAACGTGAGAGCCGACATCGCCGCCTTATTCTTGTGGCCGCCACTGTAATGGCTGAAAAACAACATAAAAAAAATTATGACCTTGTGTTTTATGTAATAACGACTTCGTATTGCACTTACTATTTAGTTACGACCGGTACATGCGGCCCCGGGGCTGATTCGTACGGATAATATAACGGTTGTTCGTGCGATGGTCCCGGATATTCTGCGTATCTAAGACCAATATGATTTAGGGCACGGTTTATAGCAAAAAAATACAGACATTCAAATGCCAATAAAATATTTTTACTAACCTTTCCGAGAACTGGCTTGGAGATATATCCATTTGAGAGTAGGTGGTTTCTAACGTCATGTCAGCGTCCCCACAACACACTGAGTGTCAAAGTATACTGCGATGTGATTCTGATGAAGTCAGTTTGAACACGCTCTACTTCATGTGCTTTGTCTAATGTGTTCACGGTACCAGTGATTTTCTATGATTTAGTCGAATTATTAAGTTTCAATTGGTAGGTAGATAAAGACGGTTTGTTAGTGTAAGTAAAAATGAAAAACTTTAATATTTATTGAAGGTTTATTTTATAATCACAATCACACAAGGACGTCCTCAATCACTCCATCACAAAAATATACACATTGTTATTACTAACTAACCGGTGATAAATTAAACTTATATCACCCAAATTTACATCAGTCATTATATAAAATTGGCGGAATTACAATATAAATTCAATGCCAATTTGTTTACATAATAAATTTAAGGATGTCCGGATAATTTTTAGGCATGTTCTAGAATATTTGGGGTGTTCTTTTATACGCTATGCCATAATTTATACAATAAGTTAAATAAATAAATAAATTACATTATCTATCCCTACCTTTACTATTTTCTCATACTGTGATCACTGAAATTACATGATTTGTAAAGCAATAGAAAATCAAAATAATTGTTATTATTGTTAAATTCACAAAATGGTGGTCTTTTAATTATGTTGACAACTACAGATGACAGCACGTACTAACTCTCTCTGCTTAGTCTGTGTAGTCGCAGTAGTGTTGTATTTGGCGGTATGTTTGTTTTTGACGGTTTCTTAAAGTGTTACACCTCGTTGCACTTGATGTAAAGCGCGCGACAGTCGACGCCGGACCTTCCGCGGCGGCCGGCGTCGTAGAACTGCTTGAACGTTCCCCCGGACTGGCTGTCCAGCACGAAACTTGAGAGATAGCTAAAAATAACACGTTATTAGCTTTGTAAATAATATCGTCATCTTTATCCGGTTGTTTTATAACTTACTTCCCCATGTCACAGAAGACGCTCTTTTGTCCTATATCAGACAAACACTCTCTATTTGCGTCGCAAATGTATTTTTGGAGGCATTCGTCGTCGCTTGTTTTGAATGACTTGACGTACGTCTTCACGACCGAAATGACGGCGACCGCTGCATCACTCATCGAGTCTTTGCGACCGAGTGACCTTGCGGCTAATGAACGGTGGGAGAACGATGTTTTCAGAGCATCCAAGAGATTTACTACGATATTTATGAACTGAAAAGAAGAAAAAGTATTAAATGGCCGATATCCATTGTCAGATTGTGTTACACTAGAAGATCTTATGATGGATATATATTAAATATCTGAACTAGAGAGTGATGTAAGTTGTGACTGGAGACATCGAATGAAGGGTAGGAAGGATAAGTCGCGTACCTCTCCAGCCTGCTTTGCCATGGAGGCGACTTGGTCAGGATCTTTAGCACCGAGCATCGTCGACAGAACCGCGGCCAATATACTCTGAAGCAAGCGAGAAGCGAAACCGTCTCCATAACCATAGTTTACTATTTACAATTTCATTATTAACTACCTTACAGAAGATTCACAATGTTTTTCTTTAATCTAGAACGTTACATTGTTCTGTGAGGTAATTTTGAATCGGAAGCCTGAAGTTATTTTTTAGGTTTTTATAATCTAAATTGGATTGCCTACATACAGGTGAGGATAAATTTTCTTGGTGCTTTACACTAATGGATGTGTCCAATATATAAAAATAAGTACCATAAATAATATCTACATAAATAATGTTAGTGGATAAGTATTGCATTCTTATTTCGCTAATTATTAAAATTTTATTTGTACAATAATTTTAAATCTTTTAAATTTATTATACTCGTATATCTGGACATGCGCGAAACTTTTTCATATTATATTGTGTACCTGCATGGGGGACGACCCGTTATCGACTTTGTCGATGCCATCGTTGGAAGCACCTCCTCCGAGAATAGCCGTGAGAATCTTGAAACCCATGGTGATTAGATTAGCCCAGGGCGATGTGGAGCCCGAATCCGTGTCGATGTTGTCACTCTTGTTGGGTCCAGTCAGTCCATTTCCACCAGGATTGAAAAGCATTTGCATTATCATACCTGAAGATTTTACTAATTTCCATTTAAAATATGAATGTAACATAATTAAGTTGTAACTTTTATCTTATAAAATCATGTTAAGTCGCATAAAAGTTTATATTTTCTTACCTAACATATTGGTCCATGAGAAACCGCCTTCAGAAATAGAATTATTCTGTATTTCATCCAAATCATCAAGCGCTACTTTCTTTAGTGCGTTGGATTTTTCGGCAAATTTACGTTCCTGAACTAGTTGCTCTCGGTTGGGAGCCGGCAACGAGTTACTATAGTATTGGGGATTTTGTGTTCGCACATTACTTGTGGCCTAGAAGTAAAAAAAGTATTAAATAAAAGGTACGAAAAAGATGCAATATAAGAAATAAATATAAAGTCTACCTGTGAGATGAGTGGTGCATGCTGTGGATACGCGAGCGTGTGAAGGATGACAGATGAACTGATAAGGGCTAAAAACGCCCATCCTGTGAATTTTTGCTGCATTCTGCCAAAATAAAAAACCGGTGAGTATATAATAAAAGAAAACAAATTTTATACGTTCAAGTATTAAATGAAATCATAAAACATGCGCAATTTCAGTGGACGACGATTAGAAAGTGTTCTTATGAGTGAATGATTCGCTCGGATTGATTGCCTGTGTTTGGTGCCAGTAGAAAGTAGCCTCTCGTACTACGTGGATATATTATAGACTAATTAGAGGATGTCCATTATAATAATTATTCTATCGGCGCCATTTGACTAAACGTTTAAAGTTTAAATAGTCATTTGTGATATTAAACTTTCTATTGAAAAGTATTACGTTGTTTAATGAAGACACGCTGCCTGATCACTTATCCGGTATGGAAGTATGTTAGCGGTTTGACCGACAATCTCTAATGCAGGTGACCCGGTCTCTACTAACTGTAGTTCGGATGTCACCTGCACCTGTTAATAAGGTGCTAGTCATATAAATTAAAGTACATTTTAACGGTTAAATATACTAAATGACCTACTGAGCCCATGAAGGCAATGTCACGAAGTGCTAATATGACCCTTTTTTATTTTGTCTCATATTAATTATCCCCATCACATAATAGATTTTGGGAAGTCTTTTCATGTTACAATTGATTTACTTTGTAAAATGAGCAGTCTTAAACAACTTTACCTCATAATAGTTCTGTAAAACTTAGAGCTACTGAATGTTAGCAACAAATGAAGTAAAACGAGTCTCACCGTTCAATACATGTGCAACATTCAAGATTCTCTCTAGAGAAATTGTGTTGTGCCAACGCCAAGAATAATTACTGATGTTTTATGTATGAGTTAAGAGAGAAGTAAATGTATTTATTTATTTTTAATGAATAAACACCGGCGGAAGTCATTAAAAAACAAAGTGTTCACTAATTCTAGCATTTAAATATATTTGTAAAGCATGAGTTTAAAAGGAAATCTTTATAACGGGTAGACTAAATTCAGTAAATACATATATTTAAATACACAATTATTTTGGTTATTATTGTAAAACAAAATACATTGTTCTTATTCCTTAAATAATATGATTACTGTAAGTATGTAAAACCGCAATCAATCTTATAAAAGTAGTTAGTTAGATTTGTGGTAAAATCCAAATGCCATTGACCTGACCCAGTAACCTTGTGCGTGTCATTTCAGTGTTCAGAACTTGCACCGGGTGGGAAACCTCACTTTCGATTAAAGCGGATGTGGTAGGTAATCTTTTACCTTTACCGCATTAAGTACACAGCAATCTTTATATATCCTTGGACTTGTATTTATTTTATAAACTAATATCATATGAAGAGCGGGGGGAACTTCCAACTCCAACATGGCGATAGGTGAAAGCAAACAGGCCTGTCGTGTTTGTTTTGTGCAAGGTTATTTTTTTTCTAATTCGGATCGAGGGATAAGACCCGCTACTCAGATAAATGGTTTCCACTTTCACCGGAAATTTAACATGAAAAAATAAAAGTGGACAATTTCACTCGTACCTATGTCAGTATGGACATTTTATTCATCTCGTTCACTTGAACCTTTCAATAATGTTATATAAAAAGTTTTCACGTCTGTCGCTCGCTCGCCGACCGGTGCCGCGATCCGCTTTCTAAAAGTGCGCACAGCCCACCGTTGTGCGTGTGCGCACGCGGATATGAACACGAACTGATTATTCAGCCGTGGACGAACGTTAGTTTTTAACGTTTGCTACACTAGATATAGTAATATACCCTGTGACTCCTATGGGAAGAATGAAGAATAATATGCTTAATTGTTTTTATACACGGTAAATAGTATGCAATCAGTTGGATCTATGCGTGTCTGAGCTGTGCTCGAGTCGTTACGGTGTTTCCAAGTGGATCAAACGGTACAAATGATTTGAAATGCACATTTCACATGTTCTAATCAGTGCTTAGGTTTGTAACACCCTGTATTATTAAATTGTATTAATTTGTATCCTTAGGGAAGGAATTTATGAAAAGTTAAATTAATTATGTTTATAGTTTCTAAATTAATTAAACAATCATCTTAAATTATCATCAAAATTATTAATAGGATTCGTATTAAAAAATTTACATTTGTCTTTTCTTTAAATTGCACAAAAAATAACATTTGAAATAAATAATGTATATAACTAAATACAAAATGCCCATTGAGTGTTAAAGAGTAATTATTGTATGTTTATGAACTCAGTCACCCAACGGGCAGTCTCTCGCTCGTCACAACTTTCACTTGACTTTTTTGTTTATGAAAGGAATGAATCAAAATGCTTTACGACCTGTGAGATGAAAACTTGTTTGGTACATTGGTATTATTGGCTTTCTAATTTTTTTTTACATTTTTTAGTGTAGACGTTTTATGTTTTGGTGTTGCACTAAAATATCCATTATTAAATATCAAAAATATTGTAAAAATATTTTGAACTGTAGTAATGCGAAATCAAATAGAAACTTCGAGTTGCGTCGATGGAATCACGCGAGCTAAGTATTGACCATTCCAATGGCAGCTTTCATCGCCACTTTCGACACCATCCGTAGACGTCTCGAGACTTAATTAGCTCCTTTAAAACTTGTAATATATTATAAAATGTTACGATTCAAACTTCATTTATTGAAGCTGGATAGCGATCAGAATCTTGAACGGATCAAAATCTTTCGTAAATTAAAGAAATAATCGGTTCAAGTAAAATTTTAAAATTTTATCCCTGTCAATATGACAGTTAAAATCGTTTCTGTAAATACACGTATTGAAGATAGATGCACGTAAAATATTTGTCTTAGTCTCATTTTAAAAAGTTTCAGATGATTACATCTGAAATTGAAGTTCTACCATTTTGGCGCCAAATGGTGATGAGTGACATGCTGTTTACAAGCATATAAAAATAAGACCTATCATATAGTCTAGATTTGCCTAATATATGTTTTGCGGTTACCCACGAGAGTAGTAACAATCTCCGTTAGGTAATCAAATTTAAACCGCTGATGATAAAGTTAAACTTATATGGACGGATAAGCTTCTGATTTGTATTGCGAATATAATTTGTTTCGCTCCATTTACAGATCAGAGTAATTAACAAAGTAAACCGTTAAGATTAATTCTGTGACAGCTCTGTAACGCGATCGAATTGTTTACTATTTATTTAATCTAAATCCTTTAAAAACAGTTAGTTAAAACACCCATTTAAAATTAAAAAAAATCAATGAAACAATTTCGTAATCGGTTTAAATTTAAATAAGGCATATCAATACATATAGTATTTACGCTTACATGCAAACCGTCTTGGTCGTTCTTTTGTTTTATATACTATGTCCAATTGATGGTTGCATATATTTTCACCTTTTAGAAAGTGAAGGTTTTGGTTAAGAGGAGTGAGGTTACAGAGAAGACCGTCCATTTGTACTCTCCACAAGTGTGAAAATTTCGTGACCTCAGTGGTTATTGTTGAATGTAATAGTATTTATGAACTATTGTGCCGAGACATGAAGGAATGGGTTATGTTTCCAACTCGAATCATAAACGATGTTCGTCAGATAATATAAACGTATATTTTATATTTTTTATAACTAGATTAAATTGATTTTATCGAAACAATTCGCTTTATCTAAACGACATAATAGTGTTGTGTTGGATAACATTAAAATAATTATAACAAATGTAACTATTTCAAATTGATCAGATCAGATTGATTGATTGATCAGATGTTCCAAAACAGAACATTTCAGATCTTTAAAAATGTAATATAAATCCTAATACTGAAACTTATATATGAGTTCTCAAATTATACTTTTACTTACAACTGAATTATACTGTTTATTATTATAATACTCTCCAGTTAAGAGTTTACATAATATTAGTACTTTTAGTTGTTAGTGCAGTATGTATGTGTATGCATTTTAATTATTTAAACAATAAATAAACACAAAATGTTGCAAGTTTTTGTAATAACTTAATTTTAAATGAATTCTAAATTATTATAATATATTTTTATCCGGAAAGTTTGCAATTATAATTTTAACTAAACTTTTTGCGTTTTAATAAAAAGCTTATATAAAAAAAATGAAGAATCGGAGTGGATATGACTATTGCGTTCCGTTTACTTAAATATTTTAACTTTCTCCACAATGGTTACTTTAATACCTAATATGTAAAGATACTTTCACATTTAAAAAGTTAATAACACAGACATTAATAATAACATAGCCTATAATACTTTAACTAATAAGTTAAAATAAAATCATAATAACTGGTTGTGAAACATCTTAAATATGTTCACGAGAACCGTCCATCAACTATCACAGGTTACACATTATTATCACTCACTGTAAAACCAAAAATCTTACCTTATCTCGTTCAAAAGGACAATCACTAAATCACTCCACACTTATTGATATCACGAGGTATCGTCACTGGAGAAAGTGCGTGCTGCTGGTGCCAGTGTTTGACTTGCAATGAGTGGAGCGCCTTGAACTTCACGTATATATAGGATGACCTAGATACGGTGGTAGCAGCTAACTGTGTTAGTCGTCTGTCCGCTCCTCGAACCTGTCCATCCCGTTGTTTGTACTCGACGGTCCTGTGGTCCTCCTCAAGGACGCTGACAAAATGTTTGATATTAACTATTCTCTCATTGTTACAGGTACTTTCAATAAAAGGTACGAGAATTAAACGTGGTGACTGTAATTGGCTGAAGATCTACGTTGTGTGAAGTGGTTCGTTTTTAATTTTTTATTTCGCATAAATATCGTTTTTATAAACTAATGAATATTTTTGATAGAATTGTTTATAGAATTACGTTTTCAAAATAATTTCTATTAATGCTGTTCTGATGTAATCATATGTCTCACAAAACATGACAAGTAGTAAGTAGTAAGAAGACGGGTCTGTCGCACTCGTGAATTTCATAATCTTGACGATTGTTATAGTTTTGCAGAGTTAAAAAAAAGTAGACTTCTCTCAGGGAAACTAGTGTCGTGGGTATGTGAGAGTGTATTGTGAAGAGGTCGCGGCTCGTAAATTGTGTCATCACATAATTCGGTGGAATTACAAAAATGTATCGAGAAGAAACGAGGGCAACCGAGAGTATGAAAAATGATATAGCGAAAAGAAAAGTAAGGTTCAACTGATCTTGAGTAAGTGAGGATGAAAGAAATTAACATATTAAGCCTTCCCCAAATAATTTTGATAAGGGCAGGTAAGTGATGATTATATAAAAACCTGTACGTTGTGAGATATCATACTCGTTTTTACCAGTGGCACCTAAGCAATCACCTAATTAAGAATGTCTTAGCGGTAAGCATCACCCAAATGGGTTCCTATCTTCAATTTGTTTTGAAAAGCCTAAGTTAAATCTTGTTAAGGGTCATTCATTCTGTAGTGATTGACAGAAGTTCTTCTCTATTAATTTTTCTTACGATAAATTTCTGCTTTTTGTTATTATTCTTAAAGTTTTGTATATTTAACTAACTAGAAAATAAGTAAGAAGAAAAGTGATTTTTAATGTTAGAATGGTAATAAAGTTAATCAATCATTATATTTCAAGTATCTTTAATTATAACAAAGTTTTAAAAATTATATGAGTCTCAGTGCTTATTAAATCTGTTCTGTTGTTTTATTTCACAAGTTCATTTATTAGTCATTTAATTAGGAGTTCTTTGATGATGCCGAATCGCTAGTGTTCAGATATCTTAAACATCAATGAACCAGAATTATTGATAAGTGACAGTTTTGAAGTCGTAGAATCCTTTATAAATTAGGGGAATACGGGCATTAGAAACATAAACATTAATACAACTGTTATAAATTCACAGATAGAAGTAAATCATCATGGATAGAAGTCCTGTTGAATACTGTCTTTGTGGTAAGTAGATTATTGTAAGAAATAATTTTAAATTATTTGTATACGTGTTTTTGTTTCAATTAAAATAAAGTTTTTTATACAAAAAAAAAATCGTTTGAATTGCATCTCATACCAAATATAGTTTTCTGATTGTTTTTGGTACTAAAAGCCGAATAAAATATTTACATACCTTATTGGAAATCTTAACTAATATTATAAAAAAGCATGTTTGTAATGAAAAAACCCAAAAACAAATCAACCGATTTCATAAATTCTTTTACTATTAGAATACTGCGTATAGATATATCTATAGTAAACTTAAAACTGGCAATAAGTACTTACTTGTGACTTTAATAAAATAATCTAAGTCTTAACGTCGCATAGTTATATATTGTACTATATATTGCAATAGTATTATGAACTACTGCTAATAAACTTATACACTAACGGCAGATAACATCCTCACACAAAGTTCCCACCCTTACAACTGTCATAGTCACAAAACTGAAAAAATAGATGAAAAGGAAACTAAAATTATAAAATCTTTGAAATCTTTAATTATAATAGGTGAGACTGAAGCACAAGAAAGCTTCTTAACATTCCATGGATTCACCGCCGTGCCGGGGCTAATATTAATTATTATTAAAACTCGACAAGCACTACGCGCTTTAACTGTCTGCAGTACAGCGATATGTCCGGCCCTCGGGGATCTTATATCGGATCAATCAAAGCCGCTTCTCAGATAGACTGAGGCTCAATCCATAGTTGTAAAATATATTAAAAACCATTTCAATACCGAAAATAAATTAAATTTGTATACTAAATTGTTATTAAGTACCTATAAATAAATGAGTAACGCTCGTATGATTGCCTCGACGCTTTCCAATGTACAATCGTCAAGATTAAGGAAGTTGAGCGCCCCTTTCACTGGCGTCCTTGGATTACTCGTGCGAGCTGAGTTTCATCTCGGTTTCATTATCAAAATATTCGAACATGTGACTCATACACGGTTTAAATACAATTTATGTAACATCAAAGTGACTCGGGAAAATACGTCCCTTTTTAAAATTTATAGTAACTGATATATTTTACATTTCAATAGTTTCTTAAAATAATGTAATTTAACTAATTTATTTCATTTTAATTTATTAGAAAAATAAATGAGTTATCTAACCATGAGCAAAATTGATTTTTAAATAGGTGCCAAATCGCTTTTCTCTCGTCTTTGAAGGATGAACTCGTGTAGGTAGTGTCGTGTACTTCAACTGTAGTAGACGAATAGCAGGCCTTTTTAGGACTCGTGTATCACTAGAATTCAATTTCTAGAAATAAGATTAAATAGAATTAAATTTACTTAATCAAACTCCCCATCAGAAAATGTTGTTTAAGAGGATGTGGTGTTAATCCCACCATTCATTACATATTTATATATAGAAGTGCACGAGATATCGCGATGTAATTCGAGGATCAGACCGGGAGATATATCTCTTCAGTTATCATATTGTAGGGTTAAAGGAAACGTAAAACCCGTTTTAAACCGAGTTTATATATCTAATGGTATTAAAATAATTAAGATTTTTAATTAATACTTAAATAAGCTGTCAAAATATTTTTAGGGTCAAATAATAATAATGATCTTGACCACAGAAGTAGTGCTTAATTTAGTAAATTTTTATTTCATTAATTTAGTTTTGCTTTTTTAGTGCGAAGCTCTCTATGACTGACTTTTCTGCATCCTTTGTGGAAGCATCAATTAAAAACTGTTTATCCGAAAATTTTAAAATTTTGCACACTGATAGAGATCGGTCTGGAGGTTAAAAAAATTATGAAAAAAAAAAACAAAATGTAACAATGTAAAAAAAATAGTTAAATAGTTGAGGACAGAATGCGTCGACGTTTTGTTAATGCAACTTCGGTGTTGTTTGCACCTCGCTTCGCTCAATATGATAACACATACCGAGATTTTGCTGAGCTCAGCGAGTCAAAATTGAGGTGTGTTTCGCGCTCCTAGTTTTGATTATTTGTACAGTTTCTAAACCTTTTTAAATATATATAAATAATCGATTAATAGCAAAACGAGTCAGGTAAAGAATGAAAAGTCGATTTTCTTAGCAATGCTAACAGTAGATCACTTCCGAGTAGGATTTCGAAATTATCTTCAATTCACAAGTCCGATATTATAAGTAAATATTCACGACACCTGTACTAGTATATTTATCAATTTGCATGTCGCAGGGTAACTGTAAACTTGGAATGCGAACTTGGTTCACTTTTCTCGTTTATTGAGCTGAGCTGAGCTCAATGATCAGGCTACTATTATAAACGGCAAAACAAGCAGGAAACTCGAGGTCAGATATAGCTATATAACTTAATTAGTTAATAATAATATTATAGGAATATAAAGAAGCTGAAATTATTAGAATTTAAAGAAATGTTAATTATTTTTAGAAATATAAGACAAGTGGTCATTTTTATTGCCTTGTTTCGTAGGTAAATTATATGATAGCCTTAATCTATATTACATAACATAAAACGGTAAAAGTAACCAATCCTTTTATTTGATTTATTAAAACTTGTGAGAATTAATTAACGGATAAGAATTAAAACAAAAACACAAACACAATACACACACACACACACAATAAACAAAAGCTTTCACTAATTCTGTTTCAAGTAAATGTTGGTAATAAATAATATAATTTTTGGTGGAAATAAAAAGTGGATGTAAATAAATATCAAGGCCCCAGTAGGGCAGTAGCACATCGAAATGTTGGCTTTCGTTCATACTTCTTACTGGTCAATGACGGTCTATTACCGCTGACTCAGAAGGACACGCATTCCGATTACCATAGCCGTGTCTAATCACACTATTGATCACAATAAACATTGCATCTCATTATCAAGTTCACTTCGCTATTTTAACATTGCGTTTGCTAAACAATAAAACAAATTGCAGACACCTTGAAATATTCATATTTAAATCTTTTCTTGAAAAAAATTGCTTCACGGTATTTGAAGCGTCGAACTAGAAAAAAAAATAGAACTAACTTCTACACATTAAATTTTTTGTAATATTGATTTTTTTAATTCATATTGTCTATTACAAAGTATAAGGTATTATTTAGTTATGTAGCGCTTGACTTCTAAAATCAAAAACTATATAAAAACGCTGGATGATCACAATATAAAATGACTAGTTATTTTGAGATATTGATGCAGTCTGTTAAGAGAGCCTTCACACTAACTGCGTGAGTCAAACGTAATGTTAAAAGCCCGATAGCTGTAATGTCTCATAGAAAGTGAAGTTTGATCCAATTGTGAAGCAGAACGAATCATTTATATACAACAATAGGTTATGATTTTGATTTACCATTTCATGTGAAGAGAAAATACTAGGAAATAGCTTCACCATTGTTATTATATTTTCACATGCGACATACTTTTAATAGTTATTACTTTTTAATAAATAAACCCTATATTATATTGATCTTGGCTTTTAACTTGATAAAAAAAATATAAAATGTGTTATCATCTATGTCAATTTTGAAAATAGGTATTTCGTGAGTAAAATATTATTTTAAAGTTATCTTATATATTGAGTCTTCACCTACTTAGAATTTTAAGTTAAGGACTGGAAATACAATGAGCTCATAATGAAATTGTCGTGAAGGACAGCTATTTACTTTTGATATTCTGTATTGTATTACATACAAGATAAAAAGTTTAATATTAAATGGAATGTTTTTTTGAAGCTTCTAATTGATTTAGTTGAATTTTTTTAATGTTAAACTTTTTTGTGGTCGTTTTATAAGAAATATAAACAGCACGGACTTAGGATTTGTACTGGGGGTTGGTTAAGTTATTTGTTTTAGTAAAAAAAGTTAAATACTTAATACCTCTAATGCATATAAAATTTTTGAGACCCAAAAAATAGTCAAAATGAAGTGCTCGTCTAGTAGGGGCATCCTCCTCTGAGGGGAAATGCGTTCCCTATACTAGATACTTATTAATATATACTTCACCTCAATGAAGTAAACGACCGTAGTTTTGCATTTATTTTTGTTAACTTGTTTTCGGCTACTCTTCAACTGGTCGTGAGCACTTTCTCTGACACGCATTAAAACTTCTAAATGTTTATTTTTTATCAACTTCTTCCTGTCGGTAGAATAAAAAAGAAGTTATATACCTATATGAGAATATCTTTTAAAAGTGTACAGTCGAGAACTTTATATTTTTGTAATGGGGAAAATCCCAGTATCATGAAAGTTGATTTCTCTTTGATCATTTTATATCCGTTTTACGTAAGAATAGATTTAATATAAATCTAAATTGTATATTATAAGGTAAGTTAGTATATTTAGGAGAGGCAATATGTGACTACTGAACCCTGAAAGAACTAATAAATAACAAATCTGAAGAAGTGAGCAATAACGATCACTGTATACCAGAATTAAGACTTAGGATTATCTTTATATTTACTTGAGCCATTTTAACTAAAAAACTAGTCAAACAATTATTTACTATTCTTGAAAAGCTCCACTTAATTAGCTTTTTTTTTTATAAGTCAATATTTTTTTTTAAATATTCTTTTCAGTATAACTTTATTTTTCAAACTGTGAATTTTAACATTTAATGTTATTTTCAAGTCCCTCCTGATTACAATTAGTCGTATTAGTATAGCCTACAGTTATCTGCCAAATAGTCCTAAAACCGCCCTTAATGACTTTGGAGGGATGACAACAACGCGTTTGGGATGCCGCCAGTCCTCGCAGCAATATAAATATAAAGTGGTAAAGTTAATTATTTCGTTTAAGAATTTTTTGTTTTCTATCTTTTAATTGTAAATGTTATTTTTAATGGAGAAGTGGCGGAAATAGAAAGCAGAAATTAATCAATCTTTTATACATATTGTAACTTATTATCGTTTTTTATTAAAGATGCTGCCAATTTCCGAGACATAGTTCTGTCAATGAAATCACTCGAATTCTTCAGTTTAACAAATATTTACTATATTTATTTCTGAATAAATTTCATATAATTTTACTGTATTGTTTCAAAGTCATGAATTTAATGTGAAAGGGGTATTTTTACTCTTTCACATTAAACCCCGCGGTTTTAAATAAGTTTTGCAAAATATAAACACTGATCAATTGTACTGAAATGTATTTTCGAGTATTTTATATTTCTTCAACAGTCTGTAGTACAGAGTCCAGAAATACAATAAAATGCTATACATTGTAGTAAGGTCGGAAACTCTACACATAGTCTATCTATCATTACGCTCTTAGTTATTCTAAAAGTAAACGAGCGGTCATGAGTGTGAACCCCATACATACATTAAAAATATGTTATATTATTATCATTATTTTTTAATATAATAATTCCCTCATTACTAGCATTTGCACTAAAGGCAACATAGAACTTATAACAGACATTAGATGTGAAACGTATAGAAGTATACAATTAAATAAAAAACCGGTAAAATTCGAATCACACTCACCCAAATTTCGATTTAGTAATATAATATAAATAACCATCACTTCAGTAAAATTATATTTTTTGCAGATATTTTAGAACGAAAAGGGAAACTATTTATCTTGTTTTCTTATATATTAATGCAGGAAGCGATTTCGTTGGCACACTGTAGCTCGAGAATCACTAAAGGGAAAAATATCGTTGATGGCTCAAATCAAAGGTCTCATTATGCTACACTGCTGAAAAATAGTGACAACTCTCAAATCTCATTAGCCTAATTGCAGTAATTAGTCAAAAAATTAATTTTTCCCATAGACTTTGCATGGGGAAATTTTGCGCGCGCTTTCAAATTTTTTGTATTATCTATTGTGACTAGCTGGTCTTAGCATACTAGTTTTACTTTAAGATAATAAGGTTCCTGAAAAGAGATGCACATTAAAATGCTTATTCTGTATCTTAGATTCCATATGTTACACTACCTACTACCTACCTCTTGCAAACATCAGGATCTCAATCTGCTGTTATCTAATTATTACATAAACCATTATACAACTGTTTCTTTGACTTTTGCTAATTCTCACATCTCAAATACATATTGTAAGTTAGGTGCTTTTTATTAGTGGTTACGATAGGTTAATAAAAAGATTTCATTGTTTTAATGAGCTAAACAATGTTAGGATATAAATGATTGAAAGACAATTCATTCATTCATTCACTCACGTATCATACACATATATAGTCATATAACAAAGCAAAAGTATTTGGCCCTATGTTGCATCTTGCAGTACACTGCTAGAAGAACACAAAGGAATTTTATTAATACTGTATATAAATATAATGAATATAAGACACATGAGTACAATAATATTATATTGAAGTTAAATTGAATGTACGTTTGACAGCTTGGAAACAAAAATTTTAAGCGGCAAAACACTTACAGCGCCCTCCGGTGTTACACATGAAAGGCGTATTGTAAATAGTCTATGCATTTCCAGAATATATCTAACTTAATTCATACATTAATGACGACTGTTTGTTAGATAATCTTTAAACAGACTTTATTCTTGCCATTAGGTGGACTGGAATCTCATTTAGGTTGATTTTTATTTTTGAGACACTTGGTTCAAGTTGCGGGAAAAAGCTAGTACGTTATGTAAGTTATGATTGATAGTAGCAGGACTGTACGTAGTTTTGTGACTTTCAAAAGCAAGTCCCAAAGACGGTTGCTACGCCACGCAGTCTCACGATTCAGACGATTATATAAGAGTTTTAAGAAAATAAATATTTCAACTAATGTTTTCAAAGTTCATTGATCTTTTTATTATGTAATGTAATACATATCCGTTGTGATATTTGATTTGTCAAAGCGTCGATTGGTTTATAACATTATGCAATAACAAACGGATATAGATAACGATGCTAATTAGTGAGAATAGTGCATTTAAGAAAAATATATTTTATAATTTTGAATATGTTTTTATGACACCCATTCTTTAATATAGTTGAGGTACTCGCATTTTGAGCATCAATATTTTTTATTTTTATTTTTTGTTTTTGAAAAATTAATAAGCTTAAGCGATACTGTTAACTCTTCCATAGTATATTCAATTTATTCCCCGCTGATGTCGTCTGAAAGTAGATGATATAATGCTGAGGCATTAGCCAAAAATTAATAAAAAAATTCTTATAACTTATATACAATATAATTTTATAGTAAACATTTATGAATATAAGGTTTTTTTTCCAGGTGCAGGGGTTCAGGTTGTGTTGGTTGTCTTCGACAGAGAAATATAAAATTATATTATAATTCTTTGGTTGCCACTCCTAGGAAGCTTAAACAGAGGTATCAATTGTTAATTAACAACGGTTCTTCATAAAGAGGCTATATCGAAAATTGAGTGTTGCTCTCTAGTAAATAAACTTAAAAAAAATACATAGTTAAGTTTGTCTATAGAGACGGGAGTGAAACTGTCGCCTGAAGCTATATGTACGTACAGCTATTGATATAAATTACAATCTTTATGCCTTTGTTCACAAATTTCACCTCTCGTATTTATTTCTTCAGACGTCGGTATGTGTTGGTACATAATCGAAGCACCCCGTGCATTGTGACTACTTCTAACACTTTCTCTGTTAAAAACAGCCTCCTGCATTTTACTTACAAAAGGCGTTATTTTACAAACTAATAACCGAATGCAACTAGTTTCTTCTTCATTTCCCTGTTCTTTAATAAGCTCTTCGATGAGATCTGGTAAGGAGTCGTTTTTAGCTGTCGTGATGATGTTCTGAAGCTGACGGGAGTTTTTGTTTAATATCCAAGTCATCAGGTCATTGGCTTCGTGAGGTCTGCGCGACCGCCTGGGACCCGACAGAAATGTTGTTATCTGCAAATAAATGTCATTTTAAATTGCTGATCAATTCATTTATAATTAAACATATAATGTCTATTCATAAGACATAAGCATAAACAAAATAAATATTCGGAATTATTCGAGCAGATTTCGATGTGATTGCAAAATTAAATGAAAATGTAATCATTATTTACCATTTGTGCTACAAATATAAGGGCATTGACAGCCACTGCAGTGATTTGATTTGGCTGCAGACCTAGCAGTCTCACGATGTGCCGTAATGGTGATAGAGGAGATTCAGCCTCATTTACATTTACGTTAAAATTAGGTTGATTATACTCTGAGTAATTTTCCCCGCTGACGGAAGATTCTTCGTAGCTGTTAGCTGGACGTTTTTTATTCGAAGGTGGCTTTTCAATTTGAAAAGCACGAACGACAAAGTCGGCTACTTTCATAGCTATAGATTCAGATCCTAGAAAAGAATCAAACTCAGTAAAGAAAAACATATTCATTAATATTTTGTAAAAAATAAAATCAATTGCTATAATTTCAATAAAACTAATTTTCGGATATAACTTGTGTTTATTATTACATTTTTATATTTAACCCGACGTTTCGGATGCTTTGCGGCAAACGTGTTCGCGGTAGGACGAGATGATGGTGTCTCCGAAACGTCGGGTGAAATATAAAAATGTAATAATAAACGCGAGTTATATCCGAAAATTAGTTTTATTGAAATATGTAGTACTCGTGTAAATCTTAGAAAACATCAATTGCTATAATCTTTTGCTTGCCATCTTAATATAATCATATTTAATAGCTTAAATTATAGTAATACTTACCTAAAAACTCTTTTGCAAATTTAATACCAGTATTCAGCTGGTGCAGAATACCATTACTTCCATAGCTTTCATTTGCAGCCACTAATTTAAACAAAATAAAGAACAGCACGAGTGACGCCATCTTGAGAGCTCGGGAGACATTACAATACTATGAGATGTAAGGCTTGCTACAAAGTAACGCTTCGCTTCTTGAGATGATGGCGGCGCGGGCGCAACTATTTCAGTAGAGCATAAAATGTGGATGTCATTATTTTCTTATAGTTACAGGTTGTTGTTTCCAGATTCGTATTTTTCTAATAATAATCACAAGGTATGCATTCTAAGTTGATTAAAAATTGAAGTTCAAAGAGAGGATATTTTGGCAGCTCCCAAAGTATCCGATAGATGTCTCTAGCCAGCAGAAGAAGTCTGATATTAATATGTAATGTAATAATATTGTCATTTCATGACATGATGTTCTAGTTATTTTTTGTTTTTGTCATGTTTTTATCAAAACTTCAACTAATTTTTTAATGTGGTTTGTAGATGATATTAGTGCTTTATCTCTAATTAATCTGAATTATTATAGATTCCGATTTCATCCTGATAAAGACAATAGAATGCTACTTACATATAGGCGGGTAGCGACACGCTAGCTCACGGCGCAGGTGTCCCGGAGCAGGCAGTTTCCAGTCCTTTTTGTTTTGTGCTGCAGATCCAGACCAGTCTGTTTTCTTGGTATTGATGAACTTTTCATTATTTATATAATTAAAATTTAATAAGCTTGACATTTATAGACAAGAATATATATAGAACATATCAAACATTAAAATAAGTTTGTTTTTAATAATTACTAATTAGTAACCGAACGAATACCGTTTTCAGTCGGATACAAAAAATATTTTACAAGTTTAAATAGCAATTCTCAATTTGAAATAAAACAATTTTGGACGGATTTAAAACGCGTATAATTTTTGGTTAAATTTTAATTTTAATTTGACTTTTCGAATACTTTGGAGCAATCATATATATTCACTGTTAGATGAGATATAAGAGTCTGTCCGTAAGTGAGTTAATTAGTCATCTACTCCAACGGTTCCTCAGTTTGCGGACATAGAGTTCCGGATTTACTCAAGACGCACTAACAGAATATTGCGGGCTGGCAGTGCGGTCACAGACGTAAGACTTTGCATTATTAATGAGACCTAGTCGTTAGATAGGCCCCACTATTAAAATTAGGATATTTTTAATTTCAATTGTCTTTTGAATCATTCTTGGTATGTAGCGGGATTCCCTAGTGTTTATTCCTTGTGCTTTATCAAATCTAATATAATGGTTGGGCTTGTCTATGGTATGTTCACACACTACTGACTTCGATATACACCTATTCTTGATATCTAATATGTTATCCCTAACTCCTTTACCGATGCTCCTTTACCAGTATTCAGCTGACCAATGTATGACAAACCACAATCACTTTCAAGTTTATATACCCTGGCACATTGCAAAGGAATATTATGTTTAATATTGTAGGTCTCAAGAATTGTCTCACTTTTCTATGAGGTTTCTAAATGGTTCTTATAGAAACCTTTTATAAGATATTACCAATTGTGTTGGTACCTCTCCTGACATGGCAGTAGGACAGGTTGCCGAGTGTGAGAGGCTTGATGTGGCTTTTGCGACACTGACAAGAGACGGGAAAATTATTTTTGATTAAGGCATGCTTGACATCCTGGAGTTCGCCCTCGAGGTGTATTAAACACAGATGTGATGGGCTATCTGAAACAAGGATTTGCTAATTGTAGCTATATGGCTATGGTGGTGGTGGGATTTACCATTGAGATCTATCTGTATGTATGGGTTTCCTATAAACAGTCGGTCCCAGTGTATTGTCAGGATTCTTTTTGATATCCGGGAAAGCAAGTGAATTATTTAACTCTCCATAGAACTCCATAGAAAATTGTAAAAAATCCTCAATATTATATTATTTTTTTATAACACTTATCACACGCAATGCAACACCAAAATGATATTGATGTTCTGAAGCGTTTAATAAATGCTATTTTGAATTATTACTAAAAGTTTGTAAGGATTAAGATATATCTAAGTAAGCAATAAGATATACATATGTCGACATAAGGTTCTGACATCAGAACTGAAACACAGGAATTTTATATAAATCGATAATAGAATGTATATAAACCAATATACCGTCAATGGTGTTGTATAAAGTAAGTAATAAAAGTAATGGTGGTAGGAGACAGTCCAATGAAACAGCGGTCCGTGATCCAAAACGCAGTCGTAAGAAATTACTGCCGACACAAATGAGTTTCTGTTTACATACAGGCGGCGGGTAGCACAGAGTATATATGGCGGGTAGTGGGGAATGGTTCCTGACGTAAGGCGCACGTGCCGCTAGCAAAATTATCATCTTTTTTTCATATATTACGGGGGTCAAAAATGTGTACATACATGTGTATATATATAGTGGAATTTGAATAAAAAAAAAATTGATTTACGGTAATTACGATATACCGCTTGTTTCAAGTCATGGAACGTAACAGATCATACAGAATTCTATAAAACAAAATAACCTATATATTGAACGTCAGTCCGACCCACACTTCCGCGCACAAACAAGTCTTAACAATAAGCTAATGACTGATACCAATGTTCTAATTTGTAACCTTAGAGAAATGATTTATTGGACTTTGCAAACAGTCAGTGTCCTTTTATGATTTGACTTTATCGAAGATTCCTACCAAAGTGACGGTTTCAGATCTACCTTTGATATATTTCAAATTCATCTCTTCAATAACTCATTTCATTTTCATTTTCATCTCATCTTAATTTTTTTTTTTTTTTTAAGCTTACAATTTTATCATAGTTAGTAATAAAAAAAATCAAACACACTGTAGGTAGAGTCCACTGTTGTGCTCATATATCTGATTTTATTACAAACGACACATATAGGTTTGTCCTAGAACAAAACAAAATTTCGCTTATTAAATATTTATAAGTATTTGTTCTCTTATATAATAAGACCAGCAATTTACAACCAAACTTTTCAAATATATCTAAAAAACCTCAAAAGAGATTTTGATGACTTCAGATCTACCGCCTTAAAAACGATTTTTACAAAAGCATAGCAGCTGGCTTAAATATTATACTTGATTGAAATATTCTAAATTGTAACAAAAATTTTGGAAAGTACGTCCCTAAACAATAGTATTATATTTATTATTATTGAGCCTAATTTAACTATATACGAAGCAAGATCTTTTACAGTTCTTTAAATAGTTCATCTGAGTTGAATTGTTAAATATGTGTATCAGATCGGTTTAAACAATCATTCAAAAATAAAGTTTATGAGAAAAATAGGGTAAGTAAGAGAGAAAAAAAGTTAGAATAGAATGCCAGAAATATAAAATATATTCAGAAAATCTGAATCTGTTTTCCAGTTATTCGCACTAAGCGGTATCTAAATGTTCCGCTCACTAGAGCACAGTAATCTTTCACGGCACCTTCATAATGTCCTCACATACACTCAGGATCTCAAACATCAAGCGTGTCCTACAATGATACATCTCTTCGTATTTATTATGATTTGGAAAACGACTTCCTCCGATATGACCACGGAAGAAGTCAAGTACCTCAGTGAACTCAGTTTGGATAAGTTATTGCTATTAAAGAGTACTTTGAAGGATTTCACAACAGAGTACGACAACGTCTCGGTTTCAACACCCTCGTATGACCGTTTCGGAGCTCAGGCCATGGCTATAAAAGCACCACCAAAAAGAAAAATGGATTATGAAGATGGAATGTACAAAAAAGGCGAACAAAACAAAATTAGCAACATATTTACAATGTCAGTAACGACGCTCGCCTTCCTCGCGTTCGGTGGATACTTGTTGTGTTTAATAGTGCAAGCAATTAAATCTAAACAAAATACAGTTGTCACTACTCCGACACCGACATTTTTTGTAAACGCTGGTATCAAGAGACCGCAGACATCTTTTTCATCATACGGAAGATTGAAGAGGGAGAGAAGAAAAAGAGGCTTAAACGATGTAGATTTTCCGCCGGAGGTACTATTTTCGGCTCTCCTCCAACTATGCGAGGGATACGCAAAATGGAGCACTAATAAGTTATAATATCAATTATATTAATTATTTTATTTTTAAATAGAAGTTCATGTTTTCAAAAAAAATCCTGTGTATTTCGATTTTGCTTTCTGTATTTGAAACTTGAAAGTGTTTCATTCGAAATGACCATGAAGTGATGAAGGGAGATATGAGTAAGTACATATTTATTATACATATCTCATATTACAATTACTGCAATTAAATGACCATGGTATAAGTATCCATATAAAATACTTATAAGTATTTATGAGCTGTGTAATAGTAAAGTCAAAATAATGTTCGAACTAAAAGTCTAAGTTGAAACCTGCTTCAAATTTGTTAAAATCAAATTAAGTTGTATTGTACAAAATATTGATTTATTATCAGTTATAAAATTCCTCATTATAATATAATAACACTCATTCTGATGAAAACTTGTCTAAGCAGTATTTACATTAAAAGCAGGAAGCCAGATTGCCACGCAATGTACCTATAATCTGTAAACGTATTCAAACTGTCAAATAATCACGCTAACACCTAATAATAGCTGTATCTTCGTTTAAACGATACTATTGTACTTAAAACTCAAGATATGAGGTAGAGTCAACAAAAAAGGCACTTTAACTGTACATTTTTAAGGTTTATGTTTCCATAGCAAGCTGTAAGTTTTATGATATTTTGGTTAGCTATGTGGAAGCTTGTAATGAGTGCGTCTGCTTCGGATCCATCGTCGAGTGAGATCTACTGTTTACAGACCGCCTCCGACGTACTTCGTTAAAACATATTAACGTGAAAACGTTTAAATGTTTTAAAACGATTTCTGTATTTTTTAACTTTAAGATTATTATGTGAAATTAAACATGTTTTAGCGATGAAGAATTCTGTCTGGATTTTCTTTATATATCCCTAATGTTAAACAAAATAACGAGTTTGCTTGATGTAAATTTCAATAATTGTTAAAAAAAAACAATAGTAATAATTTGTTTAATTTGTTTTGGTGTAAATAAAGAGGTATTGTTACGTAGACTTGTATTGTACGGCGACAAAAAAGTATATAAATAATAAAGCATATAGAATGAACTCAAAATGTAACTAAGAAAATAATAAATCAGATTTAAAACTCGCTTCAAGTTGATTAGAAGAGACCTGCTAGTTCATGATATTTGTAAATTGTATGTATGTATGTATGTATGTATGTAGGTATGTATGTATGTATGTATGTATGTATGTATGTATGTATGAATGTATGTATATCGTAGTTGTGGGAACGATTTTGTCTTTCATGTGTTACCGAAGGATTTATTTGTGAATTTGTCGTTGGCACTTGTTTTTAATTATTAAACAATGTCTTAACTGCAGATGCTCGAGTCTCACTTGCTTTCTCGTGTATTTAAATAATGACAATTGCAACTAACCATCAATACTGGCAATTATATAAAGTAAAAGTTAATATATTTTATAATTTAAATAGAATGGTAAATAATTATATTATATTCTCGATTTAATAATACCTCTTGTAATATATTGTTTTAAACATTTTGCAAGAACAAAATGGCTTCTTTAGGTCAAATGTTTACGACGGAGCTCTCTAAAATAAATTGAATTCAAGTGAAATCGCGTCGTAAAAGAAGTCAACTCGTCGTTACAATTGCGATCGATTCAACTTGTTATGGCTAATGGCCGCTGAGGCTTTACAGCTGAGTAGGAATTTTCATAGCGATAAATTTTTATAAGACAGAACTTTTAAAATGGAAACATTATACTTTCCTAATAAGAAATAAATAAAATTTACTAAAAACAAAAATATCTTTTATATCAAGTAAGTCATAAACCTTTTTAAGAGATCATCTACGATCACAGAGTGTTCAATACAGTTTTACCTATTAAATAAAGCATTGCCTTAGGTCTAATAACTTTTTGTACTTCATTCAATATATTCTAAAATTAAAATAGACGAATGATACTAGTACGTCGTTGCATTGCCTCTTAGAGTTTACATCAAGAAACTAACAATAAATATCTCAGGCAACAAAATACATCGCGCACTCTGTTGACAAATCCCGCAATAAAATATAAGCATTTACAATAAAATTAATTATTATTTACACGGCGCGGCCGCCGCGAGGTGTCGCGAAAGAGTTGTGTGGACATGATTCCATGAAATTTATCTAAATTATTGTACTGCTTTGTGATAAGAATATAAAATAAATTTGATGTTTGGATACTTATATATATTTTAAATATTTTATTTTTATATACTGGAATACTAGAATTTAATATAAAATATTTTGAGTAATTTAAAAATATTGTTTAAAGAAACAATGTAATATATACATATTATTGAAATAGATTTTTAAACAACAACAATATTTTTGTCCGCAGTAATAAAGGAAGTTTAAGTTTCTATGTATCTATTGTCTATCAAAGGGCAAGTCCACAGTGAGCTCGCCCGCGCCGGCGTGCTGGAGGTCCGGGGACCCCGCGGCGCCCTTCTTTATCGCACGCTGCGCGCGCGCACCTCACTTCCCCCCCCACGCCCCACTAGGATCACCACGTTACATTAAAATACTCATTTACTAGGTTATTAGGCATCTTATTGATGTGGCGTGAATAAAAGATGTAAATTAGTCATTTCGCTAAATTGACTTTAGTTTCCTATAATTTATTTAATTTTTATTTATTTATATACAGAAAAAAAGTCACATGCTCCTAAAAAAATCAATCTATATATTCAATTATTGATATATCGCGTTGATAATTAACGCTTTCGACGAGTTCTCATCGATTTAAAGGAAACCAAAGTTGTATAGTGTAATGTAATAAAAAAAACTATCCAAGTATTGAACCGCACCTTAGCGTAGCTCACGGCGTCTCGCAGCTATCATAATTCGTCTCCAGCCTCCGCTCAGGCGTCTCGCAGGACTTTTATTGTGATTTAAACGCGAATAACCTTTGTGCTTTCTTGCACTTTTTGCACAAACTTACGACTAGTTGGAAGGCGCTTGTTTATCATAACGGGGTATATCTGATTAATATTGGTTTGCATTTAATTTATACTCTCAAGTTGGTAGACGTATATATTGCTATACCACTTTTTAATATATTGTTTATAAAATAATCAATCTAGACAGAAAATTTACAATGGTGCTGAGGATTTTATCAAACAATAAAAATATTTTCCGTGAGCAATTTCCTTCGACTCTAAAATGTATACGACCGAATTTTTTTAAATTATGATTAAGGAGTTTAAATAAAGACAAGAA
Organism: Mechanitis mazaeus; assembly: GCA_959347395.1. Classification (NCBI taxonomy): domain Eukaryota; kingdom Metazoa; phylum Arthropoda; class Insecta; order Lepidoptera; family Nymphalidae; genus Mechanitis; species Mechanitis mazaeus. The sequence continues at coordinate 24,900,617 of OY365744.1, forward strand.
ATAACATTCAAGTCCACAGAATAATTGTTACATATTGGAAAAAATGATTTATATTAAAAATATTGTTACGTTTATTAACTTCGAGAGAAAAAAGTCGCCAAGAGAACCAGCGAGGTCGTGCCGTGACAATTTAGAATGAAATACAAAATAATACCACTATAATACATATATCATGTAAAAAAAATGTTAATTATATTCTCATGTTGAACTAATTTGAATTTAAACAGTTCAATAATATATCATATAAATTTTATACATCATAGTCACATTTATTATATATACATATACAAATTTATTGCACAGTATATATATATACTAATATTATAAGAATATTTAATTTTCATTTGATTGTACTTATGTAGCTACGATTTGAGCAGTCATTATTGGTATCATCATAATTAATATCGATATTACGGTAAGATCCGCGCGGTATTCTATCTTAGCCAATAGTAGACCTTAAATAATTTATAATTAATTTTAAACTGCTAAAACTTCTCTCACAGAAGTAATTGATACCGGGAGTGTGTGGAGTAATCCTATAGCAATATTGATGTTTAACTCAGAGTCAAAGTTTACACTCGAAGCGTCGGGTTTAAATTAAAAAAATCTAACAATAAACGCGAGCTATATCCGTAAAATACTTATATTGAAATCCAATATGTACTTCTAAAACTCCAATTACTAAGTAATTTTGTTCTAAGCCTGATTCTCTCTCTCTTACGTACAACGTAGTCCATCAATCAACTCTGCTGCGTGGTCTAGCGATTTATCGCTTCTTTTTAATGCAGCATTTGTTCGATCAATGCATTGAAGAATTTTATTCCGTACAGAAAGATTGCAGACATTTTTGTAGTGAATGAAGAACATTAAAATATACAATAACTTAAAACTGTTTCTTGATTTGATGATGTTGAACCAAATATTATCATGCAATGCTGACGTAACGATTTTATTGCACCTTTATTTTATTAAACCTATGTATTTATCAGACAGATTGACCTTGTCATATCCTTATCTTTTAGCAGCATAAATATCTAACTTTTCATTTTCAAGTTATTTAATAAAAAGATGATATAGGCCTGTAGTTGGCAGGGTCAGCAATGCAGTCTTTTGGGCAGAGGTTGTGCGTTGGCAGGATTCCAAGAACTCGACACTTTCCTAATGTCAAGAAAGCGTCTAAAGAGACGTGTCAGCATGGGAGACAACTTGGGCTCAAATGTCTTCAGTACTTTTACAAGATAGTGTAGCGTGTTTGGTATATTCAAATATCCGGTGTTGACATAGTGGCACAGGACTTGGCAGCCTTGTTAAAAGCTCTCTCACTTCTTTTCCCAAACATACATGCCCTTAAGCTGGGAGTCAACACCCGGTACCCCAGTAAGCTCATTGAACTAGCTGGGTGAGATCTAACGAGAAGGTAAGCCGTCTCAATTTCGCCTTTGCCTATGTACCTATACCTATGTACGATGGTTGGCAAGGCAATTTATTAATTTATTTTTAATAACTGGCCAACAATATCATTTATAGTGACAAATTACAAATTTAGTGTATTCTCATTGAGTTGTGTACTTGTTGTACTATCACTACTAATACAAGCCGAGTCCAACTGTTGCAAGGCAATATCGTCTCGTAAATAAGACCCACCTTTGACTTCTGGTGTATTTTTCTATTATACTTACAAGTTTTTGCGATACTGTTTCAATGTTTTCAAGTTTTTGCTTGTTTTTTTTTTTTGAACGGCCTGAAAATTATGATATTTGTGAGAATTAAGACGGAAATGACAATGATCTCCTTTTTAAATTACTTTATCATTTTTTCTAAATTTAAATGTTTTTGAAAATAAATACTTTTAGATCATTAAAAAGACACACAAATTATTGTTAAATATTTCTATATATTCAACAAAAAAGTCAAGAAGCACATATTAAACAAAAGTTAGCTTTTATTTAAAGTCAAACGTCAAACAATAAGATATGTCATTTATTAACTAATGAGGATCTGCATTAATAACTCAATTGAAGTTATAAAAATATATAAGACGTACTAACTTATTAAGTTCAAGGTTTAAAAGAAGTTATAAAAAGTTCAATATCTGCCTTAACAATTTATGGTGAAAGCTTATTTAAAAAGTTATAACATGTACAATTTTCAAATTTGCTACCTCACCTCGAAGTCAATGGTAGTGTTCCTACATATTTTATTTTTTTTACTTAAACTCAAATTAAAAATAAAAAAGTAGTATTTAAAAAAAATCACCATCACATTTTAAAGGTCGGCTGATTTTGGGTGTCAGTTATAAAAATATAATGTTATAAATAGAATTGATTGGTTTATTATTTTTAGGAGAACTTTTAAAAAGCTCCCCAAATTTTATCAGTTTTTCTATCTTCAATTCTATGAAACTAACTTTATGCATTTCTTACTTTAAAGATCTTTTATCTTTGTAGTTTTTACAAAAACTTTTAATGAGTTAAAGTTAAAGGTTTTTTTTGTTGAATTGAAGTCATGAGGCCATTTTTTTAAGAATTTCGATTTTCCTGTAATTTATATTTTTCATTATAATATTTGGGAGACGTTCAATTATTTTATTTCTTACTGAAAATAAATATTTAGATTTAAAAATTCTAATGGACTTTTTTGTTAAATAATATTTTTTTTACAATTACGAGTCTCTTAAAATTTTTATAAAACAAATTAATCATGAAAATTAAATTAACTATTCCGTTTCAGGGCCCCCTACACCTCTGGGCACTGTGCCCTGTTACGGCGCAGCCTCCGAGTCTAACACTCCCATAGGAAGATTGTAATCATTTCTTTAATTCATGTTTTCTTATTTCTTTCTTCAAACACACCAGGATGGTTATCAAATTAATAAATAAATGAATGAATGATCATTCAATATAAATGTACTTATTACGATATAATTATAACTCCACACCAGAACATTGGTGAACTAATAAAAGTATTGGTGAACCAACAAACTAAAGTAATATCTGAGTTTATATAATAATACAGGGTAATTAAAACTTTAATATTTTAATTATTCACATCCATAAAAATCGTATAAATCTTCAATATAATGGCGTATTGGAAAATAATAAATATAAATCATTTTATCTTTATATTCATACGAGTGCCGTTTACATTAGCTGTTCATATCGAACGATCTTTTAATACATTTCCATGAAACTAATTCTGGTCATTATTTGTCTATTGATATTAAATTTCATAGACGAACCTCAGAGAATTCGATTATGCAAATATTATTAGTTCTTAATAATCTAAAAGTATTCGATGGCCGCGATGGACGCGATGGCCGCGCCGCACGAGACGCAACTAATTATAATAAATACAACAACACATTAGACTCGCTCAAGTTCCATAGTTCATTTAATTTATCGATATAAAATGATGTACGGTTACAATCATTTAGTTTTATTGTTGTATATGAACGGATAATATGAGCTGTTGGCTGATAGGAGGAAAGCTTACCACGATGCTATAATTTATTGCTTTTATTGGATCCGAGATTCTCCCGAGGCGACACACTCTAACTGATGGTGGTTAACAAGACCGTATTAGGCAATCCTTCGATACAATAACTATACCTTGACTAAATAAAATACAATTATTTTATAACATTAATTCATTTAACAGACACTTGTACACATATTATTATTATACGATAAGTCTGTCAGATTAGAACAATGTTATAATGATATAGAATCTAGAAGGTAAACTATGGCACAACTTAGATATTCGATAAAGTATAACACCGAATAGAGTCCAATACGTTTAGTGTTAGGATAGTTCACGTCAACAGTACACTTTATGAACAGTTAGTTATTTGATGATATCAGAAACTACAATTAACTATTAATGTGTGTCGGAGAGGTCGTGGGCGTCGCGGTGGTATTTATGAGAGTACTCTGGGTGAACTCTGCTCGGCGATAAGTGAGTTTAAAAGTGAGAATTATTAGTAATGGCGCTGAGTTCTGTTTAATATCATTCGTATTAATAAAAAAATAATTATTTATTACCAAATTGTTTTAAAGTAATGTCAAATTTAACACTATCTATATAATTTATTGATTGTTAATTAAAAACTAGCAGATTTCAGATTTTTAAATAGTTAAATAATATTTCTTACAGCGATGCCTCGAGATATGATGATTTAATACGTGTTGTAGAAAGAAATATAAAGACACGAAGGAGAAAATACAAAACCATAATGAAATAACTAAGACATATATAAATAATCAAATTGTTTAAAGATTGAAGAATAGAATATTGAAAAAGTTTATAACACATTAATTTTAATAATGCTAAATAATATCAATGTTCAAAAGTAGTGGTAAGGATGACCCATAAAAGTGTTAGAAACAATACGGAACGCCCAAAACGAGAACACGCTGAGATACGATAATGATATCGATTAACAACATTTTAAAAGGTAATAAAGCACGGAGGGAATCTCGTATAATATGCATATTGAGAAAGCGTGCCTGCTTTAGAAAAAAACTTCATAAATATGTAGAATAAAGTTTAAAAAAAGTGAATTGATTACCTCCTCCCGTACGTAAACATGTCGCGGGCCGCTCTCGTAAACTGTAAGGGGATATTTTTAACTGCGTCGATATTTAATATTTATTGCGACACAGACATCCAATATGAACCAGTGATTTATGTATGTAATCGCCGTAGCACCGATACCTGCTAATTGATAATACCTTTTAGTCCGTTTTATTAACTTTATATTTTACTTTTTCTATTTAATTTGATTATCTTAACTGTTATCTGATGCTCTTAATGTTTTCATACTTATTACTCGCTATCTTTATACTATAAATAAATGTTATTCTAATAATCAGTCAATCATTAAGATCTCAATAGCCGTCACCGAGAACCCATAAAAAGCACAATCATAAATAAAGACATATGAAGCTCGAGTCTCCGGCGCGCGGATGTTCTTCTATTTGTTATGTTAGCGCTACGTATTTCTATTCGATGGCCTAATTGTGGGTTTTAGTTCGGTGGCAATGACTACTACTATATATTTTCTTACAAACACTAGTAACTTAGGACACTTACACACTTATGAGAAATAAAATTATGTAGCTTTATTACATACTTACTAATAAATAAATAGGTTAGATATGATATTTAAAATAAAACAAATTTCACCATCTCACATCATGTGTAATGTCCTTTTATAAACGCGTATTGTAATTTACGCACACACACCTACTCATTAATAAAACATGCTGTCTTTCATTCCAATATAAAGTTAATAGATATTTGAAATAAGTTTTAGAGCTGTATTTTAAACTCGTTGTTCGATCACCCTTACGATAAATCTTGTCAAAACGTGATTTCCGGAAACTCATTCGAATCAGAACAGCAGAGCGGTCGTTCGACGCACCCGTTTGTCGAATTTAAGTGTAATACTATAAATTAATTAAATTTATGTAAGTATGGCAGCGGTATTAAGCTTTTAATAATGTTTCTTAGTGATAAGTGTTCTAAAGGAGCTGGTTTGCTCTACATCAGAAACGTGTGTAAAATGAATGAATTAATGAATGAATGATTGAATGATTGAACTAATTTATTTTTACAGTTTTACTGCAAATAAAAAATGCAGATTGTAGTGGTTAGTGGATGGTGCTATACAAATTGTTGGCAAAATATCCTTTAGAAGCAAATATTATACATTTACTCAGAAAGTCTAATGTTTATACAATTTTCTTTTTTAAAATACTGTATTCAATATGTTAAAAAGCTTTTATGTAATTTAATATATAAATATAAAAGTAAGTAGGCGTCTATAGGCCACTATCAAGGTAAATATAAATAAATCATTGATTACAAGCTAGTCTTTATCAGCTTAGATTATAGTTTACTTCCCCTGGACTGCGAGAAGCATCCTTCTGTTCAGCGGAGTTAAGCGGTGGCTGCCAGACTGGCAACAATCGATGCTATGTGGGTGGCGGAATCAGAGTGATTGAGGCTTTGTTGTTTCACAGCCCTCGCCGGGGATCTCCATGTTGGGCATCTATCTCCGTCCGGGGGTCGAAGGTAGTCGTTAAGACCCAAAAAAAGTGTCTTGACCTTATCCTGGCGCTTCCGGATCCACTTCTCCCCGTTGACTTCAAAACTCAATTCTATTGCATCAGCTTTAGGAAGGCCTCTGCCCAACGTCGGAATGCCAGCGTGCTCTGTATCGACGTTTCTACGACGTCATCGTGAGAAGCATGGCCCTCTACAGCGGCTCTATATCTTCGGGATTTCTCACCCGCGAGTCTAAGGGTTTGCAGTAATCACAGAGGACTATCGCTGTGATGATCACCTGATCCGGGCGTACCGAACGGTGTCTTTCACTACAACGTTACTGTTGGCGAGCAACACTCCCTGGGATCTCCAGGCAGAGGTCCTTTCCGTAACGTTCAGACACCCGGTCGAGGGCTGGGCCAGGGGCCAAGCGGCTAGGATTTGGATTGGAGCACATACCCGTAGGACACTGATTGAATGGTGGACGCATATGTTGGAGTCCCCGGACGCTAGTTTGTTCACTGATGGGCACGTCAATACCTAGAAGGGTGTATAGATCGGCAGCATAGAAGTCTAACGTTCTACCTTAAGTAGACACTACCGGGACACGGCTGGTTCTGTTGGTATTTGCACTGTAATGAATAGCAGACTTAGCTTCTAGAGTTTGCAGGCCGCAGGCGTGAGAGTGCACTAAAGCGATGACGCTAACCGTTGGTTTTACATACGCATAAAAAAATCAACGGTAACTTAAAAAGGGCCGTTGCCGGGTAGCCCCACTTAACCCCCCGGCCATCACCTACTTGTCTGTCGGGCTATTCATAACGATTCTTCTAAGGTAAAAAAAAATTCATAGTGTACTTAGTTGTATTATATTAATAAATATTGCTTGATTTTCGAAAGGAAGGCAAAGGAGATTTCTGGCGAACCTTGTAATGGATCACTGTCCTACATCATATATTATGGACCAACGAATTTTATTTTTGGGTTAGAATTACGGCATTTAGAGTAGGTGCAATACCTTTGTTTTAGCATTCAGACGCTTCTTGTCAATTGTCGTCTCCTTATTCAATCAATGAAATAATTTATGAAAAGCGTGTGTTGCGTGACTACGAGTAGACTGAATTATACAAAGTAAATAAATAAAATAGACGAGAAGAAAAGAGAAATATTGTATATATAATATGATTACAGTATAGTTAGATTTGTTAATGTACTGTAGCTTGTGCAATACGTCATATAGCAAATCTTTTGATCCTATTGGCACTGGGCTTGTATAAATTCGCTGAAGCAAGATTTATGGAAAAGGGAATGTAAGTAGATACTCTTACATAGCAAAAGGGTTGACCCGACTCGGTTTATGAGAGCAGACTGTAGCCTTATTTATTGATAATAATAAATTAAATAGTTATGAAACACATAAACATGAAATTATTATAAGCAATGATTTCGTAAGCTGTCGGGTTTGCAATATTACTGGTCAAAAAATAATAAAATATCTTCAAAAAATATCTTATTTATAGTAGGTTATGATATTAAATAGAAATTATTAAAAACAAAATTTCGTGAAAAAACAAATAAAAAAAATTATAATCCAACATTTACATGAGGCACTTAATCCACAATTTATTAAGCGACATTATCTTTTGAAAGTCAATGATGATTATGAAATTGCTAGTGATTGACTAGAAATGGCTAAATCTTTAAGAATTTCGTGATGATCAAGAAATGTACTCTTGAAACGCTAACGCTATTGCGTCAGCCGTTTATAATATTAGTTGGAGACTGACTTTTATAAAACTAAACAAACTTGTGCTTTTGAAAAACCACGCTGGAACAAGAAATGATTTAAATTGAATAATTGATACGTTCACGTAAACATTTTAATTTCAGTAATGTATTATTATAATTTTTTGCATTACAGTTTACTAAATATTGTTCTATAAAAAGACTATAGACTCTCGTTATTGTGCTATGTGTTATTTAGTTTATATTTGTTTATATTTACAATATTTATAAAGTTGATCGGTTGTTTTTTTACCTTAGAACATTTGTAATTTCTTTACCAAACGAAATGTACGATTAAAAACGGTTTGATTTGGGTAAAACTGCCTTTTAAAAATAGAGGCAAAGTATAAAATTAATAAAGTACATAATAGTAGAACTATGTTCAGTAGTTGTTCTTGTAGGTATACAGTTAGTTTCGCCTAGTAGTTGTAATTATAAACAGCACGCTGCTTCTCTCGCTGTGATGGTTGCATCTATATTGGTGCTGCAGATGGGCGGCAGGTGCTCTCTGACAAGGAAAATAAACTGATTCGTAATCGATTTTAGAGGAACAGTTGTTCTTGAATGTATCGTTAATGTATCAGGTATTTAAAGAAGGTATGAGCTTTTACATTGTGAGTCTCACGCTGCTGTGTTATTAGTGTGTGGCGGAGTAAAGTGTTTCTTTCTTATTATCTGTTACTTGCAAATTAATTCATATTAAATGAAAGTTTATTAAGATAATGTGTATATAAAATGTTATTTTAATTTAATCAGACTTGGGATGACCCAGTTTTCAGATTCTTTCTTATGATTTCCCTACACCAGTTATCTATACCTATAAAACTTATTCCTATTTATAAGTTAATTTCAACATGACAAATTAAATTAATATGTTTATTAAACCTACATGTCGGTCAGTGGTAACAATGTTTTTTCTACCTCTAGTATTTTTTATTTGTAAAGTATGTTTTTTCTACTGGGGAGATTGTTGATATCTTTTCTATGAATATTAGAAGAGTATCTTCTATTAATAGATATGTAATTCGCAGAGGGATTTGTAACTATGGCTTTATGGTTGTAAAAAGAGGAGATCTAGAAGAGAAACAGAGATTTAAAATTGGAAGAAATATTAATTAAAAATGCAAGTGAAAAGTGATAAATTGTCTTTTTAGAAATTGTTATAATAATTATGATAAAACATTTGCAGTTTAAATAAGTCTTAGATTATTGTATTCTGTAAATGAGCGACTTTTATTTGATTTTGTTTTATGGTATTAGTTGAATAAGTTTCTACTATTAGTAGAAATTAGTAGTTCATATTCGAAATACTTATTTAAAACTTATAACGCTTGAATTGCTTTTAAAAGTATCTTCTAATGTAATTTTATAATAAATGTCTGAATTTTTGATAAACGCGAATATTTATTAAATCATATAGGTAGTTAGTGTCAAATATTAAGCTTTCAAACAAACTTATTCTTAACTGACTTTATCGTGTAAGTCAGTTCCTACATCTTGAGTTCATCTCATAAGTAAACGACCGACACATTAACAATATTGTACTTACAGCTCCTTGCTTTTTGGTAGTACCTGTCTATCAAAATTGTCTGCATCACAAGATGGAATATCAGAACTACTTACCTAATATGTATACACAAACCTACAGTCCTTTTATTTTATAAACTAGTTGTGACTTGTTTTTCGCTCCAAAGATGTACTATAACTAAGAGCAGCAGCGAAATGTTAGATAGCTTTCCTAATGAACATGCCTTTCATAATCAGAAAGAATTTTCCAAATCCATTTGGAAGTTTAAAAAATAAACAAACAAAAAAAAATTTTGCTTTATAATATTAGCATAGATTTAACATCTGTTGTTCAATCACTTTTGCAAATAAATAAATTAAAATTGCAAATTATACGATTAGGTATATTAAAATGTAACTAAAATATCTTTTAGATATTCATTGAGTTTACATTAGAGACAAGACTTTATTGAGATTGGATATTTGATATAGACACCTTCTTGTCTTTGTTTTAAATAGTAATAAAGTGTCGGTAGTAAGTAAGTAGTAATATAGGTATGTGTGAGGAAAGACAACAAGTCTTTAATAATTTTAAAAGTATGAATGTTTCGACTGACGTAAGTGATGTATTCAATTCTTTAAAGTTTATTATTGCTACCACCCTTATAAATGACGTAAGCTTGTGGGTAATAAAATTAAATTGAACTTGCAGAGTCATATAAAACACATTAAGGAGTCTGTTTATTGTAAACAAAAACAGTGTTAAACATCAGCCCAGTGTCCAAAGCACTCCATTGCAGCGCTCATGCACCGCCCAACTGCGATCAACCAATCAGAGTCATTAATTTAAATAGACACGCCCAACCTGCGCCTGCGCAACTCCGCCGGTTGATAACCACACTCAGTTTTTCAGTTACGTCCGTGAAGGAAGGTGGTTTATTTTGACGGGTAAGATATGGAGTCATGACTTCTATCGGTGGTGAAATTAATACGTCAAAGTTGAAGTTTAGTGTTGATAGTATTCTTGGTAACAATGACTCTGCGCCGAGTGTGCCAGTGTCGGAGTCCAGGGCCCCTGCTCAGGAGCCTCCTTGCGCGGGGTGCGTTGCGGCTCTGTATAGATGCTGCAGGGATGAAACGCCCTTATTGCAACTACAACTGCCTCTACCATACGCACACTTGCATCCGGCATTGAGGCCTACTTCTGGTATGTGTTCCATGAAAATATATATATACATATAAGTAACCAGTTTTCTTAGGATCTCGAACCATATTAATTTATTTTATAATTAAAATGAAAGTCGTACTTAACACTAATCTACTTGTTACTTACAACGGCGTAATGACTTAGAAGTTACTTTCAAGTTAAAGCTTAAATATAAATAAACTTAATCATAAACTGCGTTTAAATAAAAAAATACATTTTATTTTATACAATTAAAGCTATCATATTTTTCGTTGCTGTAGTATTCATCTCAAGGTTTTTAATTAAAAGAACATAAAGACTAGGAGATAATAGATATTTAAGAGTAAAACATACTTCACGATTCTTAACGCCTCGAAATAAATCGTCCGGAACTAATCGATATAACTTTCGCAAATGCAAATAAAAAAAGCTTAATCAATATCATTTAACGTATTTAATGATCTTTATAACGGACCGAAGCGACACCTATTAGTCAGTTAACACTTAAAAGATCCCACAACCGAATATAGTCGTAATTTCTGCTTTTTTTTAAACACGTTCAGTAAATAAATTTAGAATAGAATTACAATTTCTATTTAATATAACATATTAGTTGTAAGATATTAAAATTATTTTTCATTTACTTATGTTTCTTAACAGATCTTAATATTGAGCTAAAGAACATTATTAGCTTTGTTTTCTAAGTTTCTGAATAAAGTCACTTTAACAAGAAAATCTGATTTCTTTAAACTTTATATGTATTTAAAGAGGATCAGGTTTGTTAATTATTTATCAATTCACTAACTAAGGACCACGCGATTACGACTTGACATTAGATAGGAGTTGTTTAAAATCTTCAGTGGACTGAACTGAACTGAATGACAGTAGAGAAGATAAAAATGTACGTGATTTGATAAGAAATACATAAGAGTGGATGCATTTCTTTTATTTATGTAGATACTAACTTCAACTCGTGATGTGTTGATAAAAAACACCCTATATACTCTATATTCCTTCCCAGGTTCCGGACCATCTTTTTCAAATTTCATCACAAACAGAACAAGCCGAGCTATGAAACATCTTGTTTTTTACATTTTATTTACACACATTTATAAATAAACGGACAGAAAGAGCAAAGTTACTTTCTTTTTAATGTGAGGTAAGGATTAGTTTGCCTGTTATTGAATTTATGGAATTTTTTCAAAGTCTAACGGTTCCTACAAAATATTAGAAAAAGTAATTTAAAAAATTAACTTGTAAAATTAATGATTTTACTAAAACCTATATTGAGATAATGGATTAAAAATTAAAAAATATTTCAGTAGGTCCAAGGACCCACCGGCCCTCACCAATCTATTCATCAGAACCATACTTAGGCACTTTATAATCTCGGTGTAAATTTAATGGTTCAGGCAGAGCACGCCGAGACACCTCTCTTTACTTGATACTTATCTGTATACAAAATCTTTATTGATTGTAATCATATATTTGTAACGCTATACATCTGAAAAGTCTCATTAAAATCCGTTCAGTAGGTTGTGCTGGAAGAGGTAATAAACATATGTATATTTATTACGTATGTTACGAAAAATTCGTATTAATAATATTAGTAAGGTTTTATAAATAAATACTATTTAATTCAGTCTTCAAGTATTACTTAGTTCTACTTATTCATCGTTAGTGTTGTCTATTAAGTAAATAATATGAGATCTTGAAGTCATGAATGTTTTCATTACTTTTTCTTTCATTTTCTCGTCCTATGACGGTTACAAGATTATATAGAATTTAACAGTGCAGACAGGTCGTCAATTTATTTTAAAAATAATTTTCGCTATAATTAGCGATATTTCAAATTTTATTTTATAGTTATTTTTTATTTTAATTTAGGAAAAAAATGCTTTCATATTATATTGATAGTTTAATGTATGTTAAAACTACCACTACTACCACGAGAATATTAATACGAAGATATTAAGTATTCATGTTAGCAACTACGTCCTCGTCCCCTCTAATCAATAAAATTTTTAAACGTTTTCCCATGAAAAACATAAAATTTTCCGCAATATTCATAAGAGTAGCACATCCTTACTGGACAATAAGTTATAATCACTTCAAATTTTAAAATATTATATTTTAATGTAGTTATGGCAGGCCCCAATACAGCTTGATAGTTTGGTAGTTGTTGGCAGTTGCCTAACATAGATTTTGTAGACGTCAAAATGACGCGGGGCCCCAGCAAGAAGGGGCCCCTGGTTAAAAAAAACCGCGAGCATAGAGAAAAATTGTAAAATTTTGTAAATTTTATTATTATTATTTATACTTTATTAATAAAACCTAAATTGCACACAATCAAATTAAACAAAAAATGTATAAATTCTTGAACCAAGTATTATGTAATTAATTATTATGAAAACTTGTAATATTTTCACAACAAGTTTATTTGTGTAACAATCGTTAAAAACACAAATAGTGGCTCCCTTCCTTGGGAGAATACCCTACAATGATATCCTGCGCGTGATCCTCAATGGGCTAATGAGGCGACACAACCAGTGGTAGGCTTCGGCCGCGCCAGAATGAGTTTAATTCCCTGTTAAAAAGGATTACGCAGGGAAGTCCTTTAATGCCGTTATGAGGAGTCGGGTAGGAGCAGTAGCGTTGCTATGGATATACAAAAAAAGAACATTGAACAACAAACATCGGGAAACTAGTGTTGGAGAGTAGGGTTATAATAGAGGAAACCGATGCACCGCTGGCCAACTATACTGAGTAGGGGATCCAAATATGACCTCGCGGCTTACAAAAATCCCGGGAGTGCGTCATAGCACCTGCTAGCTAACGGATGGACATCCAATCGGTGTGCAGACTTTCAACCTATTTAAACTCTTAATAAAAACGAGAAACCATAGAAAAAAAATACTTAAACAATGATTTTATACCTCATCCCATCAACATTAGAGACCTCTTTAATATCATTCTCCCGGTGTACCTAGAACCGAATGACCTTCTCAGTAATTGACAATATGGCTGTCATCGGAATTGATCAGCCGGTATCGATTAGCTGGGGTTTTTGTAGTCCAAGCCAAACGTAATTATTGTAAGGCTATTAAAAGTTTTGGGGACGCACTGGCGTTTCTCTCTACATTTCCAGGATTTGGTTTGATCCCCTTATAAATAAGGTCTTTCTTTTTTTATGGGTTGACCTCTGGTTTCTATACGTGGTTATCAGAATTTGTAACCATCAAAGACTACCCGTATTTATTAAAACATGTCATACATACAGTCACTGTTGCCAGCTAGTACGATCAAATGGCTATGAATGGCAGTACACACAAGGGTCTTTCTGCAACTCTCTTCTTGATGCATATTAACTACCTGCTTAAATCCGTACCTTTAGGTACGGAAACTACAGCACGGTTGTACAGAGATATATAACAATTACATGAGCCAGACCATGTCCTGCACATGAGCCTCTCAGCAGATTTCAAATGGGGCGATGTCAACCCTAACCTCGGCTCTCAATTCTTACTTCGTACATAGACTCTAAAGCTCAATTGGCAGGTATTCTCTCGAAGTTGCGTCGGTACTTCAAACCGAAACAGTTGCACGTTTTATATAAAGCAGAGGTTCGGTCGTAATTAGAGTACTACCACCACCATTGATAAGATCCCGTACAAGTGTCCCGCTTCATTCCTTACTGTGAGAGCGGTGAAATTTTGGAAATTTCTACCGGGATCAGTGTTTCCTAAAACTACAATCTATGATTCTTCAAATACAAAGTGTATTGTTTCTTACTAAGTAAACGTGCAACATAGTCGTCTGCAGTGACATCTAGCGAGCTATCAAACGCACGCGAACTCTTTTAAACTATAAAGAAGTGTCAATGTTTATTTACTTAAAAACTATTATTTTTAAAATTTTTTTATTTTTCCATAAAAAAAATAATACACTAAATCTAAACATTAATAGATAGGTAATATATTATTGTTTAGATTAAGCGTCCTTAACAAATCACTATCTAAAATAATGAAGTTGTCAGATTTCAGCTCTACAAATTCAGAATTAATTATTAAATGCTTCCATTTTACGACGTAGCGCATCATAATATAAAAAATAAAAATTCACTTCATTTTAAGTCCCATTAATACCTTCTACACCGACCGATGCAACTTTAATTACAAGGTCTTAAAGGTCTTAAAGCAACGAAAGTAGCAACCAAGTTGAGATCTTATCTGATCTTTCTGAACATAACACATTTAATTTTTTTACATATTAAAATTAATGAAATAATTATTGTTTCATAGCAGTCTATCGTCTGCCTCTCCCTACGTCGTCGCCGACACAGTCCTCCACGCCACGGTGCGATGTATCTTCAAGTGGGAAAAGAAAACGATCATGGTCGCGAGCTGTATTCAGCAACCTTCAGAGAAAAGGCTTGGAGAGACGATTTCAGATACAGAAATACATAACTAAGCCTGATAGGCGGCAGCTCGCCGCTACCTTAGGACTAACCGATGCGCAGGTTCGTAATGTAATAACATTATATTCCTAGTACAGGTAAATTTTATGACTAATAATAAATAACTTAAGCTAACCACTAGGATGTGCGTGCAGCTGGTTAGGACCCTGAAGGTTTACTTAGAGAATTTCTAAGAAACTACTATTTATTCATTTCTAAATTACTGATTTATCAATTTTAATAAATTAGAAACGTTTAGAAAAGGGTAAAAGTTATATATTTAACTAAGTATAAAGTAGAGACTAATTTGCTCAGATGCAGATTAGTTTTTGAATATATATTTTGTGCCATCCCTAACCTCTTACTGCTTTTTACTTTTAATTTTTATAAAACTTATAAAGATAAAAAAATACTCAGTTTTAAGTGATCGCGTACATTTTTCTTCCTTTATAATGAATAGTATTACATTTAGACAGATTATTGATTAAACGAATGCTATTGACCAAAACTAATTTACATTTTTTCGAAGACATTATTGCACAATTAGGAAAGTTGAACCGTAAACTTCTATAACGGCTTCATGGTATAATTGAGCCAGATGATTATTAAAAGTACCCAGTGCTAATAGTTTTAAACTCCTTTAAATAATTGTAGTATTTGGAACCTGTTATTCAGGATAATATTGGTTCTTTAGATATTAGGTCTGAAAAGTGTGAAACGTTAAATTATTACAGCTTTTGAGTCTAAGTTAACGTTTAGTTTGAAATAAAATGTTGTGATTCTAGGTAAAAGTGTGGTTTCAAAACCGTCGTATGAAGTGGCGCCACACTAAGGAGGCCGGCGGCGCGCTGGCGCCGCGAGACGCCGACAGCGAGGACGTCGACGTCGACACTCTTAGCGACTAGCTCTTATTTACTTTATTGTTATTTTTAAGAAAAATAAATTATTATTGTCTTGTAAATTAAACCCTACGTAAAAATGTACAACTTTGACTGAAATTGCATGAGATTTTAATATTTATTAATACAATAAATATTATATATTATATATATTGTTTATAGCAGTTGAAAAATTCCCGGCTCCGTCGGTCTGTAATTTTTTACTCAATAGGCATATTTTTATGGTAAGAAAAAAATGAATTTCCTGTTATAAAAAGTGAAAACTTGTTCTCGCCGTTAATTGTGTGCTTTTTTGTAGTTTTAAGATAATGGTCAAAGTCCTACTTAAGTTAGTAAACAGAGCAGAGAATTTTTGTTAAATTTATTTTTAAATAGAATTTAGACACCTGATGTAACTAGCATTAAGTGAGGAATAACAAATTTATTTATCATTTTAATATAATTCATGAGTTTATTTTTGTAAAAAGCTGTATAAATGTAGATATTTTGTGAAAGATAAGCCAATTTTATAATAAATGTTTATTATAGTCTTATCTAGCTATTATACAAACAACCATACTAATTTGGCGTTTTATTTTTCTTAATAATCTACAAGTTTCACTTTATTCCTGTGATTACTGGAACTTTCCCTATCTTCATCTCGATTCCGGCTCGAAGGACCATCACCATAATGTTCAGAACTCCTATTTCTTTCGTTGGAACCTCTGTAACCTCCTCTTTTGACAAAAGGCTTTCTTGAGTTTGAAGCTGGTTCCGCTCTGTGGTCGTACCCCTCGTGGCGGTACTCGTAGTTACTGTAACTCCTGCCGTACTCCCTGCTCTGGTGGCGATCGTATCTGTTCTGATACGTCTCACTGTTGTCATCACTTCTGCGAGTGTCTCTGTTATAACTATCTGCGTTCTCAGAGTACGGTTCTCTGCTGTTTTGATAGCGTCTTCTAGCAGAGTAATTGTACGTTTCGCTCTCTGTATATTTAGACCTAGCGGGCGGCGAGGGCGCCTTTGTTTCCCACACCTGTATAGGCTTCTCTTCCGGTGGCTTACTCTTCGAACGACTTCTTTCGTCTCTTCTGATTTCGGCAAGAGATTTTCTATGAATATAAAAATAGAATTCAAATAAATTCCGTAGAACATAAGTATAATCGAAAATGAAAAAAAAGAAAGTTTTTAAGAAATAAAGAGAAAGAAACACACCTCGAAGAGGTTTCACTTTCACTTTTATCTGAATCATCTTCTTCACTCGAGCGACGATACTGCTGATGTCTCATTTCACGTTGCCTGAAGTAGTGTAAGTAATACAAAGTCATTAGCAGGCTGAGAGAGCGTTACATAAAATACAAATACATTAATCGCCCCTGTAATTAATTAATCGCGGTACCCTTATAACGCATTTTCATATTACGCGACTTGAATCCAACGTATAACGCGGGCATTTTCCCATACATATTTTTGTACTGTCAAATTTATAACGATGTGTACAGTTCATAACTAACTTCGCACGTGTTCTTATCTTTTGCACGTGTCAATGTTATGTGGATTAATAAAAATTATATTTTTTTTTTTATTTGGGTATTAAAAGGTGTAGCTTAAATTTTATTTTTATAAATTATATTTAATATAAAATAGTTTTAAGCCCTGACAAGTGAAAAGGAAACAAAACTCAAGTAAAAAGGAAGTCATTTATACGTAAAGCGTTATAAGAGGTCGTAAAAGAGCAATGTTAAGTGAACGGAAAAAATAATTATGACAGGACTCGAACCCGAACCATTAGGTAGCGAATCCTCGTGGCTCGGGGACCCCGAGCCCACCGAGTGTTAAAAATATCATAGTTGTTTAAAATGTATAATAATCTCATAAGGCCCAATTTAGATTTGTTAAATGGAGCACTTTTCGAAGCAATAGGATATATTTGGAGGAAAAATCTGTATTAAACGTAACATATAAAGAAAAACTCGACTAAAACAGATAGCTAGTCCGTCCTCACTTGCGCCTCAGTTTGATGGCGAGGTCCCTCATCTCCTGGTCGCGGCGCGCCTGGCGCCGGCTCTCCCGCTCCGCGCGAGCAGCCTCCGCGCGCTTGTCGGCGCGCACTGGACACACAGGACACACTCGTGTACACATACGACACTACCGTCATACCTCCGCGCGCTTGTCGGCGCGCACTGGACACACAGGACACACTCGTGTACACATACGACACTACCGTCATACCTCCGCGCGCTTGTCGGCGCGCACTGGACACACAGGACACACTCGTGTACACATACGACACTACCGTCATACCTCCGCGCGCTTGTCGGCGCGCACTGGACACACAGGACACACTCGTGTACACATACGACACTACCGTCATACCTCCGCGCGCTTGTCGGCGCGCACTGGACACACAGGACGCACTCGTGTACACATACGACACTACCGTCATACCTCCGCGCGCTTGTCGGCGCGCACTGGACACACAGGACGCACTCGTGTACACATACGACACTACCGTCATACCTCCGCGCGCTTGTCGGCGCGCACTGGACACACAGGACACACTCGTGTACACATACGACACTACCGTCATACCTCCGCGCGCTTGTCGGCGCGCACTGGACACACAGGACACACTCGTGTACACATACGACACTACCGTCATACCTCCGCGCGCTTGTCGGCGCGCACTGGACACACAGGACACACTCGTGTACACATACGACACTACCGTCATACCTCCGCGCGCTTGTCGGCGCGCACTGGACACACAGGACACACTCGTGTACACATACGACACTACCGTCATACCTCCGCGCGCTTGTCGGCGCGCACTGGACACACAGGACACACTCGTGTACACATACGACACTACCGTCATACCTCCGCGCGCTTGTCGGCGCGCACTGGACACACAGGACACACTCGTGTACACATACGACACTAC
This sequence comes from Mechanitis mazaeus, assembly GCA_959347395.1. NCBI lineage: Eukaryota > Metazoa > Arthropoda > Insecta > Lepidoptera > Nymphalidae > Mechanitis > Mechanitis mazaeus. The sequence goes on from OY365744.1 coordinate 24,919,420, forward strand.
CGTCATACCTCCGCGCGCTTGTCGGCGCGCACTGGACACACAGGACACACTCGTGTACACATACGACACTACCGTCATACCTCCGCGCGCTTGTCGGCGCGCACTGGACACACAGGACACACTCGTGTACACATACGACACTACCGTCATACCTCCGCGCGCTTGTCGGCGCGCACTGGACACACAGGACACACTCGTGTACACATACGACACTACCGTCATACCTCCGCGCGCTTGTCGGCGCGCACTGGACACACAGGACACACTCGTGTACACATACGACACTACCGTCATACCTCCGCGCGCTTGTCGGCGCGCACTGGACACACAGGACACACTCGTGTACACATACGACACTACCGTCATACCTCCGCGCGCTTGTCGGCGCGCACTGGACACACAGGACACACTCGTGTACACATACGACACTACCGTCATACCTCCGCGCGCTTGTCGGCGCGCACTGGACACACAGGACACACTCGTGTACACATACGACACTACCGTCATACCTCCGCGCGCTTGTCGGCGCGCACTGGACACACAGGACACACTCGTGTACACATACGACACTACCGTCATACCTCCGCGCGCTTGTCGGCGCGCACTGGACACACAGGACACACTCGTGTACACATACGACACTACCGTCATACCTCCGCGCGCTTGTCGGCGCGCACTGGACACACAGGACACACTCGTGTACACATACGACACTACCGTCATACCTCCGCGCGCTTGTCGGCGCGCACTGGACACACAGGACACACTCGTGTACACATACGACACTACCGTCATACCTCCGCGCGCTTGTCGGCGCGCACTGGACACACAGGACACACTCGTGTACACATACGACACTACCGTCATACCTCCGCGCGCTTGTCGGCGCGCACTGGACACACAGGACACACTCGTGTACACATACGACACTACCGTCATACCTCCGCGCGCTTGTCGGCGCGCACTGGACACACAGGACACACTCGTGTACACATACGACACTACCGTCATACCTCCGCGCGCTTGTCGGCGCGCACTGGACACACAGGACACACTCTTGTACACATACGACACTACCGTCATACCTCCGCGCGCTTGTCGGCGCGCACTGGACACACAGGACACACTCGTGTACACATACGACACTACCGTCATACCTCCGCGCGCTTGTCGGCGCGCACTGGACACACAGGACACACTCGTGTACACATACGACACTACCGTCATACCTCCGCGCGCTTGTCGGCGCGCACTGGACACACAGGACACACTCGTGTACACATACGACACTACCGTCATACCTCCGCGCGCTTGTCGGCGCGCACTGGACACACAGGACACACTCGTGTACACATACGACACTACCGTCATACCTCCGCGCGCTTGTCGGCGCGCACTGGACACACAGGACACACTCGTGTACACATACGACACTACCGTCATACCTCCGCGCGCTTGTCGGCGCGCACTGGACACACAGGACACACTCGTGTACACATACGACACTACCGTCATACCTCCGCGCGCTTGTCGGCGCGCACTGGACACACAGGACACACTCGTGTACACATACGACACTACCGTCATACCTCCGCGCGCTTGTCGGCGCGCACTGGACACACAGGACACACTCGTGTACACATACGACACTACCGTCATACCTCCGCGCGCTTGTCGGCGCGCACTGGACACACAGGACACACTCGTGTACACATACGACACTACCGTCATACCTCCGCGCGCTTGTCGGCGCGCACTGGACACACAGGACACACTCGTGTACACATACGACACTACCGTCATACCTCCGCGCGCTTGTCGGCGCGCACTGGACACACAGGACACACTCGTGTACACATACGACACTACCGTCATACCTCCGCGCGCTTGTCGGCGCGCACTGGACACACAGGACACACTCGTGTACACATACGACACTACCGTCATACCTCCGCGCGCTTGTCGGCGCGCACTGGACACACAGGACACACTCGTGTACACATACGACACTACCGTCATACCTCCGCGCGCTTGTCGGCGCGCACTGGACACACAGGACACACTCGTGTACACATACGACACTACCGTCATACCTCCGCGCGCTTGTCGGCGCGCACTGGACACACAGGACACACTCGTGTACACATACGACACTACCGTCATACCTCCGCGCGCTTGTCGGCGCGCACTGGACACACAGGACACACTCGTGTACACATACGACACTACCGTCATACCTCCGCGCGCTTGTCGGCGCGCACTGGACACACAGGACACACTCGTGTACACATACGACACTACCGTCATACCTCCGCGCGCTTGTCGGCGCGCACTGGACACACAGGACACACTCGTGTACACATACGACACTACCGTCATACCTCCGCGCGCTTGTCGGCGCGCACTGGACACACAGGACACACTCGTGTACACATACGACACTACCGTCATACCTCCGCGCGCTTGTCGGCGCGCACTGGACACACAGGACACACTCGTGTACAAATACGACACTACCGTCATACCTCCGCGCGCTTGTCGGCGCGCACTGGACACACAGGACACACTCGTGTACACATACGACACTACCGTCATACCTCCTCGCGCTTGTCGGCGCGCACTGGACACACAGGACACACTCGTGTACACATACGACACTACCGTCATACCTCCGCGCGCTTGTCGGCGCGCACTGGACACACAGGACACACTCGTGTACACATACGACACTACCGTCATACCTCCGCGCGCTTGTCGGCGCGCACTGGACACACAGGACACACTCGTGTACACATACGACACTACCGTCATACCTCCGCGCGCTTGTCGGCGCGCACTGGACACACAGGATACACTCGTGTACACATACGACACTACCGTCATACCTCCGCGCGCTTGTCGGCGCGCACTGGACACACAGGACACACTCGTGTACACATACGACACTACCGTCATACCTCCGCGCGCTTGTCGGCGCGCACTGGACACACAGGACACACTCGTGTACACATACGACACTACCGTCATACCTCCGCGCGCACTGGACACACAGGACACACTCGTGTACACATACGACACTACCGTCATACCTCCGCGCGCTTGTCGGCGCGCACTGGACACACAGGACACACTCGTGTACATATACGACACTACCGTCATACCTCCGCGCGCTTGTCGGCGCGCACTGGACACACAGGACACACTCGTGTACATATACGACACTACCGTCATACCTCCGCGCGCTTGTCGGCGCGCACTGGACACACAGGACACACTCGTGTACATATACGACACTACCGTCATACCTCCGCGCGCTTGTCGGCGCGCACTGGACACACAGGACACACTCGTGTACATATACGACACTACCGTCATACCTCCGCGCGCTTGTCGGCGCGCACTGGACACACAGGACACACTCGTGTACACATACGACACTACCGTCATACCTCCGCGCGCTTGTCGGCGCGCACTGGACACACAGGACACACTCGTGTACACATACGACACTACCGTCATACCTCCGCGCGCTTGTCGGCGCGCACTGGACACACAGGACACACTCGTGTACACATACGACACTACCGTCATACCTCCGCGCGCTTGTAGGCGCGCACTGGACACACAGGACACACTCGTGTACATATACGACACTACCGTCATACCTCCGCGCGCTTGTCGGCGCGCACTGGACACACAGGACACACTCGTGTACACATACGACACTACCGTCATACCTCCGCGCGCTTGTCGGCGCGCACTGGACACACAGGACACACTCGTGTACACATACGACACTACCGTCATACCTCCGCGCGCTTGTCGGCGCGCACTGGACACACAGGACACACTCGTGTACACATACGACACTACCGTCATACCTCCGCGCGCTTGTCGGCGCGCACTGGACACACAGGACACACTCGTGTACACATACGACACTACCGTCATACCTCCGCGCGCTTGTCGGCGCGCACTGGACACACAGGACACACTCGTGTACACATACGACACTACCGTCATACCTCCGCGCGCTTGTCGGCGCGCACTGGACACACAGGACACACTCGTGTACACATACGACACTACCGTCATACCTCCGCGCGCTTGTCGGCGCGCACTGGACACACAGGACACACTCGTGTACACATACGACACTACCGTCATACCTCCGCGCGCTTGTCGGCGCGCACTGGACACACAGGACACACTCGTGTACACATACGACACTACCGTCATACCTCCGCGCGCTTGTCGGCGCGCACTGGACACACAGGACACACTCGTGTACACATACGACACTACCGTCATACCTCCGCGCGCTTGTCGGCGCGCACTGGACACACAGGACACACTCGTGTACACATACGACACTACCGTCATACCTCCGCGCGCTTGTCGGCGCGCACTGGACACACAGGACACACTCGTGTACACATACGACACTACCGTCATACCTCCGCGCGCTTGTCGGCGCGCACTGGACACACAGGACACACTCGTGTACACATACGACACTACCGTCATACCTCCGCGCGCTTGTCGGCGCGCACTGGACACACAGGACACACTCGTGTACACATACGACACTACCGTCATACCTCCGCGCGCTTGTCGGCGCGCACTGGACACACAGGACACACTCGTGTACACATACGACACTACCGTCATACCTCCGCGCGCTTGTCGGCGCGCACTGGACACACAGGACACACTCGTGTACACATACGACACTACCGTCATACCTCCGCGCGCTTGTCGGCGCGCACTGGACACACAGGACACACTCGTGTACACATACGACACTACCGTCATACCTCCGCGCGCTTGTCGGCGCGCACTGGACACACAGGACACACTCGTGTACACATACGACACTACCGTCATACCTCCGCGCGCTTGTCGGCGCGCACTGGACACACAGGACACACTCGTGTACAAATACGACACTACCGTCATACCTCCGCGCGCTTGTCGGCGCGCACTGGACACACAGGACACACTCGTGTACACATACGACACTACCGTCATACCTCCGCGCGCTTGTCGGCGCGCACTGGACACACAGGACACACTCGTGTACACATACGACACTACCGTCATACCTCCGCGCGCTTGTCGGCGCGCACTGGACACACAGGACGCACTCGTGTACACATACGACACTACCGTCATACCTCCGCGCGCTTGTCGGCGCGCACTGGACACACAGGACGCACTCGTGTACACATACGACACTACCGTCATACCTCCGCGCGCTTGTCGGCGCGCACTGGACACACAGGACACACTCGTGTACACATACGACACTACCGTCATACCTCCGCGCGCTTGTCGGCGCGCACTGGACACACAGGACACACTCGTGTACACATACGACACTACCGTCATACCTCCGCGCGCTTGTCGGCGCGCACTGGACACACAGGACACACTCGTGTACACATACGACACTACCGTCATACCTCCGCGCGCTTGTCGGCGCGCACTGGACACACAGGACACACTCGTGTACACATACGACACTACCGTCATACCTCCGCGCGCTTGTCGGCGCGCACTGCACACACAGGACACACTCGTGTACACATACGACACTACCGTCATACCTCCGCGCGCTTGTCGGCGCGCACTGGACACACAGGACACACTCGTGTACACATACGACACTACCGTCATACCTCCGCGCGCTTGTCGGCGCGCACTGGACACACAGGACACACTCGTGTACACATACGACACTACCGTCATACCTCCGCGCGCTTGTCGGCGCGCACTGGACACACAGGACACACTCGTGTACACATACGACACTACCGTCATACCTCCGCGCGCTTGTCGGCGCGCACTGGACACACAGGACACACTCGTGTACACATACGACACTACCGTCATACCTCCGCGCGCTTGTCGGCGCGCACTGGACACACAGGACACACTCGTGTACACATACGACACTACCGTCATACCTCCGCGCGCTTGTCGGCGCGCACTGGACACACAGGACACACTCGTGTACACATACGACACTACCGTCATACCTCCGCGCGCTTGTCGGCGCGCACTGGACACACAGGACACACTCGTGTACACATACGACACTACCGTCATACCTCCGCGCGCACTGGACACACAGGATACACTCGTGTACACATACGACACTACCGTCATACCTCCGCGCGCTTGTCGGCGCGCACTGGACACACAGGACACACTCGTGTACACATACGACACTACCGTCATACCTCCGCGCGCTTGTCGGCGCGCACTGGACACACAGGACACACTCGTGTACACATACGACACTACCGTCATACCTCCGCGCGCTTGTCGGCGCGCACTGGACACACAGGACACACTCGTGTACAAATACGACACTACCGTCATACCTCCGCGCGCTTGTCGGCGCGCACTGGACACACAGGACACACTCGTGTACACATACGACACTACCGTCATACCTCCTCGCGCTTGTCGGCGCGCACTGGACACACAGGACACACTCGTGTACACATACGACACTACCGTCATACCTCCGCGCGCTTGTCGGCGCGCACTGGACACACAGGACACACTCGTGTACACATACGACACTACCGTCATACCTCCGCGCGCTTGTCGGCGCGCACTGGACACACAGGACACACTCGTGTACACATACGACACTACCGTCATACCTCCGCGCGCTTGTCGGCGCGCACTGGACACACAGGATACACTCGTGTACACATACGACACTACCGTCATACCTCCGCGCGCTTGTCGGCGCGCACTGGACACACAGGACACACTCGTGTACACATACGACACTACCGTCATACCTCCGCGCGCTTGTCGGCGCGCACTGGACACACAGGACACACTCGTGTACACATACGACACTACCGTCATACCTCCGCGCGCTTGTCGGCGCGCACTGGACACACAGGACACACTCGTGTACACATACGACACTACCGTCATACCTCCGCGCGCACTGGACACACAGGACACACTCGTGTACACATACGACACTACCGTCATACCTCCGCGCGCTTGTCGGCGCGCACTGGACACACAGGACACACTCGTGTACATATACGACACTACCGTCATACCTCCGCGCGCTTGTCGGCGCGCACTGGACACACAGGACACACTCGTGTACATATACGACACTACCGTCATACCTCCGCGCGCTTGTCGGCGCGCACTGGACACACAGGACACACTCGTGTACATATACGACACTACCGTCATACCTCCGCGCGCTTGTCGGCGCGCACTGGACACACAGGACACACTCGTGTACACATACGACACTACCGTCATACCTCCGCGCGCTTGTCGGCGCGCACTGGACACACAGGACACACTCGTGTACACATACGACACTACCGTCATACCTCCGCGCGCTTGTCGGCGCGCACTGGACACACAGGACACACTCGTGTACACATACGACACTACCGTCATACCTCCGCGCGCTTGTCGGCGCGCACTGGACACACAGGACACACTCGTGTACATATACGACACTACCGTCATACCTCCGCGCGCTTGTCGGCGCGCACTGGACACACAGGACACACTCGTGTACACATACGACACTACCGTCATACCTCCGCGCGCTTGTCGGCGCGCACTGGACACACAGGACACACTCGTGTACACATACGACACTACCGTCATACCTCCGCGCGCTTGTCGGCGCGCACTGGACACACAGGACACACTCGTGTACACATACGACACTACCGTCATACCTCCGCGCGCTTGTCGGCGCGCACTGGACACACAGGACACACTCGTGTACACATACGACACTACCGTCATACCTCCGCGCGCTTGTCGGCGCGCACTGGACACACAGGACACACTCGTGTACACATACGACACTACCGTCATACCTCCGCGCGCTTGTCGGCGCGCACTGGACACACAGGACACACTCGTGTACACATACGACACTACCGTCATACCTCCGCGCGCTTGTCGGCGCGCACTGGACACACAGGACACACTCGTGTACACATACGACACTACCGTCATACCTCCGCGCGCTTGTCGGCGCGCACTGGACACACAGGACACACTCGTGTACACATACGACACTACCGTCATACCTCCGCGCGCTTGTCGGCGCGCACTGGACACACAGGACACACTCGTGTACACATACGACACTACCGTCATACCTCCGCGCGCTTGTCGGCGCGCACTGGACACACAGGACACACTCGTGTACACATACGACACTACCGTCATACCTCCGCGCGCTTGTCGGCGCGCACTGGACACACAGGACACACTCGTGTACACATACGACACTACCGTCATACCTCCGCGCGCTTGTCGGCGCGCACTGGACACACAGGACACACTCGTGTACACATACGACACTACCGTCATACCTCCGCGCGCTTGTCGGCGCGCACTGGACACACAGGACACACTCGTGTACACATACGACACTACCGTCATACCTCCGCGCGCTTGTCGGCGCGCACTGGACACACAGGACACACTCGTGTACACATACGACACTACCGTCATACCTCCGCGCGCTTGTCGGCGCGCACTGGACACACAGGACACACTCGTGTACACATACGACACTACCGTCATACCTCCGCGCGCTTGTCGGCGCGCACTGGACACACAGGACACACTCGTGTACACATACGACACTACCGTCATACCTCCGCGCGCTTGTCGGCGCGCACTGGACACACAGGACACACTCGTGTACACATACGACACTACCGTCATACCTCCGCGCGCTTGTCGGCGCGCACTGGACACACAGGACACACTCGTGTACACATACGACACTACCGTCATACCTCCGCGCGCTTGTCGGCGCGCACTGGACACACAGGACACACTCGTGTACAAATACGACACTACCGTCATACCTCCGCGCGCTTGTCGGCGCGCACTGGACACACAGGACACACTCGTGTACACATACGACACTACCGTCATACCTCCGCGCGCTTGTCGGCGCGCACTGGACACACAGGACACACTCGTGTACACATACGACACTACCGTCATACCTCCGCGCGCTTGTCGGCGCGCACTGGACACACAGGACGCACTCGTGTACACATACGACACTACCGTCATACCTCCGCGCGCTTGTCGGCGCGCACTGGACACACAGGACGCACTCGTGTACACATACGACACTACCGTCATACCTCCGCGCGCTTGTCGGCGCGCACTGGACACACAGGACACACTCGTGTACACATACGACACTACCGTCATACCTCCGCGCGCTTGTCGGCGCGCACTGGACACACAGGACACACTCGTGTACACATACGACACTACCGTCATACCTCCGCGCGCTTGTCGGCGCGCACTGGACACACAGGACACACTCGTGTACACATACGACACTACCGTCATACCTCCGCGCGCTTGTCGGCGCGCACTGGACACACAGGACACACTCGTGTACACATACGACACTACCGTCATACCTCCGCGCGCTTGTCGGCGCGCACTGGACACACAGGACACACTCGTGTACACATACGACACTACCGTCATACCTCCGCGCGCTTGTCGGCGCGCACTGGACACACAGGACACACTCGTGTACACATACGACACTACCGTCATACCTCCGCGCGCTTGTCGGCGCGCACTGGACACACAGGACACACTCGTGTACACATACGACACTACCGTCATACCTCCGCGCGCTTGTCGGCGCGCACTGGACACACAGGACACACTCGTGTACACATACGACACTACCGTCATACCTCCGCGCGCTTGTCGGCGCGCACTGGACACACAGGACACACTCGTGTACACATACGACACTACCGTCATACCTCCGCGCGCTTGTCGGCGCGCACTGGACACACAGGACACACTCGTGTACACATACGACACTACCGTCATACCTCCGCGCGCTTGTCGGCGCGCACTGGACACACAGGACACACTCGTGTACACATACGACACTACCGTCATACCTCCGCGCGCTTGTCGGCGCGCACTGGACACACAGGACACACTCGTGTACACATACGACACTACCGTCATACCTCCGCGCGCTTGTCGGCGCGCACTGGACACACAGGACACACTCGTGTACACATACGACACTACCGTCATACCTCCGCGCGCTTGTCGGCGCGCACTGGACACACAGGACACACTCGTGTACACATACGACACTACCGTCATACCTCCGCGCGCTTGTCGGCGCGCACTGGACACACAGGACACACTCGTGTACACATACGACACTACCGTCATACCTCCGCGCGCTTGTCGGCGCGCACTGGACACACAGGACACACTCGTGTACACATACGACACTACCGTCATACCTCCGCGCGCTTGTCGGCGCGCACTGGACACACAGGACACACTCGTGTACACATACGACACTACCGTCATACCTCCGCGCGCTTGTCGGCGCGCACTGGACACACAGGACACACTCGTGTACACATACGACACTACCGTCATACCTCCGCGCGCTTGTCGGCGCGCACTGGACACACAGGACACACTCGTGTACACATACGACACTACCGTCATACCTCCGCGCGCTTGTCGGCGCGCACTGGACACACAGGACACACTCGTGTACACATACGACACTACCGTCATACCTCCGCGCGCTTGTCGGCGCGCACTGGACACACAGGACACACTCGTGTACACATACGACACTACCGTCATACCTCCGCGCGCACTGGACACACAGGATACACTCGTGTACACATACGACACTACCGTCATACCTCCGCGCGCTTGTCGGCGCGCACTGGACACACAGGACACACTCGTGTACACATACGACACTACCGTCATACCTCCGCGCGCTTGTCGGCGCGCACTGGACACACAGGACACACTCGTGTACACATACGACACTACCGTCATACCTCCGCGCGCTTGTCGGCGCGCACTGGACACACAGGACACACTCGTGTACACATACGACACTACCGTCATACCTCCGCGCGCTTGTCGGCGCGCACTGGACACACAGGACACACTCGTGTACACATACGACACTACCGTCATACCTCCGCGCGCACTGGACACACAGGACACACTCGTGTACACATACGACACTACCGTCATACCTCCGCGCGCTTGTCGGCGCGCACTGGACACACAGGACACACTCGTGTACATATACGACACTACCGTCATACCTCCGCGCGCTTGTCGGCGCGCACTGGACACACAGGACACACTCGTGTACACATACGACACTACCGTCATACCTCCGCGCGCTTGTCGGCGCGCACTGGACACACAGGACACACTCGTGTACACATACGACACTACCGTCATACCTCCGCGCGCTTGTCGGCGCGCACTGGACACACAGGACACACTCGTGTACACATACGACACTACCGTCATACCTCCGCGCGCTTGTCGGCGCGCACTGGACACACAGGACACACTCGTGTACACATACGACACTACCGTCATACCTCCGCGCGCTTGTCGGCGCGCACTGGACACACAGGACACACTCGTGTACACATACGACACTACCGTCATACCTCCGCGCGCACTGGACACACAGGACACACTCGTGTACACATACGACACTACCGTCATACCTCCGCGCGCTTGTCGGCGCGCACTGGACACACAGGACACACTCGTGTACACATACATCATTACCACAGGACACATTTGTGTACTCGTTTACATTACTACAATTACACCATTCTTACATAGTGAATTGAATGCTAAAGTATTTATACTAATGAGATTATTTAAGATATTTTTTATTTACTTGTTGTTTTAGTATGTATCACATTATAATATTAATGAATCAATAAATAATTATATTATTTTTAATATTTAATATAAATGTACCAAATAGTGGTGTGGACATGAGTCATTGGAATTTGTTAATGTTTATTTTACAACTTACATTGCCTCGATAGTTGCGCCTGCATTTTTCTTTTTAATTTCTCCTTCATACTGAGCGCTTCACGCGAAAATCCCTGTAAAATGAACATGTGTTATTTTTAGGAATGACTTTACAAGTAGCCTCTGTACTGAGGTAACTTTCCACAAACAACATCAATTACGAACATCGATAAATTAACTACTACAACGAAGACAACACATTGAAATTAGAAATTAACTCATTTTCAACTACAGAGGATGTTTTAAGAATGTCATCATTGAAAACATAATTTCTAAAGCCAATATAAAAACAGATTTAATAATATTGGTCAAACAGAAATCATTTAATCTTTGAACAGCGCCATGCAAGTAACAATAAATATATATTGAGATAAATGTTAATATATATTTTTTTAATTGTAAAGTATACAACCGTGTAAAACTCAGGTGTTGTAGTTAAACTGACCCATAGATTACAGGTTTTTGTTAAAAATTGTACAAATATAAGATTAAAAGTGAATGATAATAATACACCTTTTAATTTAATTCATACATAATATTTGTACAAATTATACAAATAAGCAGTATTTTGTTCAGTACAAAGACAAACAAAACAGAACATATTTATGCGAAAATAAGGTCACAGTGAAATAACACAGTATGGCCATCACCATGCGCAAGGTGTTGTTTTTCGTTCCCACTAATTTCTATTACCAATTACTAACAAAGGTGAATATTTTTTTAAAGAAAAGTCGAATATTGTTTTGCTCTGAGAATGATATTTATACAAACGACATTAAAATAAATATAATGAATATGTTTATTTTTCTGTAAAATTAATAAAAAACAATTTTTCTAAGAGAAACAATAATCTTCATCCAGTTGCAAAACATCCAGTGATGCTGCCTCATGTATATTTTTATTGAATTATGAAAGAACCATATCTCATATCAAAGAGGAAACAGTGACTAGTCACTTCAGTCTTTTGTATGAAGAGCAATGTAAGTGTATTATTTGTATTATCGGTAATAACAGCAGAAGAATGAGTTCTCCAATGAAGATATCTTCATTCCGTAATCTAAAGGTTAACTATGTACTAAAGTAAGCGTACAGTTTAATAATAAAATGATTCTTACTGACTTTGGAGCTGGATCCAGTTAATCGTAACTGATTCTGGTTTGAGTTTGATTTTTTGCCACCGGCTGATCTGAAAACAGATGTTTGTTTCACAGTTTAAACGTTGTTGCCAAAAATATACTTTCTTTCTTTTAATTAATTTGTTCACAATTCACAGAATATAAATTAATTTAATTTTTTCAATGATGGTGTATTGTAAGCTATGTCTCTATACTTAAATAATAAAAAAAATACAAAATACCAGATGATGATAATAAAATAAAATACTTATATAACGGTCCACCTCTAGTGATTATTGATTAAAATACAACATATGTTTCAGTTTTAACTTGCAACTAAATAAAAGCATGTTATATTTTTGTTATACTATTCGTATATTAGAAACACATTAATATGTAATGTCATATGTAAGGCGCAATATAACTTACTTATTTTTTTCATCTGAATCACTAGTGTCGGAATCTAGTGACAACTCACTCGACGAGTTATCTTCCTTCCGCCGCCCGTAGTACCGAGGTACTGGCTTTTGCGTTTGCTTCTTGTCGTGACTGTAATTGTATTAAATAAAATGTATTTATATTTATTTTCGAAGTTTTCATTGTATGATTGTAGAAAGTACAGTACAGTACAGTACCGGGATAGTTTTCAGGAGAGGGTATTCGAAACGCATATAGGAATCTACATCGAGCGGGGAATCGGATGGGGGGTACGAAATAATTAATTTATTGAAATGGAGGACATCTTTAATTTACTATAGATATTATGTAAATTAAAAAATAATGTAAATCTTACACACGCTCGTGTAAATACGGCGATGTAGAATAAACTTACCGCCTGCGATAATAATCGATAATATTGCTCTTTTAAGCTTACCTTTCGTAGGACATCGACCTGGATCTATTACGATTTGTATAACTTGCGTGGCTGTGGATAGTAAATTAACAATCATTTTAAAATTTGTAAATTGCTTCATTACCAGAATAAAAAATAAAACATTAAAGCTCCAACACCGATACGAGTCATCTAGTATAACCCTCGCCATCTCGTTAACATAAGTACAAACTTCGAAATACTCCGAGATCTCCTCCTGTAATTCCTGGACCTGGACCTCGATCGTGACCGTGTCCTCCCGCACGAGGTGTGCGAGCGAGACCGCGAGCGAGAGCTGCTGGAGCGGGAGCGAGAGCGCGACTGGAGTCGAGGACCGATCGGGGGACCGGCGGCACTGGAAATAAACAGATACACGTTTGTACTATTTTCTAAATAGTCTGAAGCTACTTACTATATTTCTCTGGATATACACAATATCGACTGGATATATAAAAAACATAATGTAGCCATGAAGTTGGGAATAAAACATTTTAATATCGAATAGCTTACGATAGTTTAGTCTTCCTGACCACCTCGGAGTACGACATCTCCTTTTTTAAATTCTGTTTCAACTTGTCGGCGTACAGGGGTTTGGAAGGAGGAGCTACAAAAAAAAAGAAAGAAAATTTATTAATTAAAAATCTCCATTTCAAAGGCTCACGTGAAACAAAATAGAGTACTCTCAAAGAATATAGGTGTCGGTACACTTATTTCTTGTTTTCCATTCGAGACAACCGATCCTCTGAGATAACGTAACACAAAAGCGAACCCAATTTCTAAATCGCATAGTAGAAGAACGTCACGCCATTAGATGGTAGGGATGATAATACAGGCGGTGATATGCTGGGCGGTGATGAAATTCAGCGGCACGCATCAGATCAAATAGCTCTTCGGAAAAGTTCCACTAGTAAATACAATAGAAGACGCACAAGGAAGCCACGTCTCTATGCAATACCAAAGAGTCCGGCCGTTCACAGAGCACTGGGTCACCGACAATTCGTACGGCTCTCAGTTTTACGCAATCAAAAAGTAGAACCTGATATTGAGGTGTTCCGGACCAGAAATGAGAACAGTACTCCATATGTGGTGGGACCTGCGCCTTATAGAGCGCAAGTCATTGGCCAGGATTGAAATACTGCCTCGCTCTATTGATTACACCTAATCTCATCGAGGCCAACTTGACCTTGTTCTCCAGATGACCACGAAACTGAAAGTCGCTTGAAAAGTCGAGTCTGATACTTGGCGAGGCGTTGAGGGGTGCGCTGTCGAAGAGCGGCGATACGACCAATGGGTTTATTTTGTGGTAAACGCGCAAACTTATGTCTTTTGGGGATTAAACTGAACCAGAGTCAGTTTACCCCGTTCTGAGATCATCCCCAGAGTGGTCTCTACAGAAGACAAAAGTTTCTTTCGGCAATCGTCGACGTTTTCCCGAGAGCGACCTACACGGCCGGAATATACCGCGGCACCAGTGCTGTCATCCGCATAACAATATATGTTGCAAATATCCAACATATCATTGATGTGCAGGAAGAACGGTGGCTGATAGCACCGCAGCCTTGGGGTACACCAGCGTTCACGGGCTTGGGGTCCGAGTAAAGACCGTCGAGAACGACCTGTATGCTTTGCTCAGAGAGGAAGCTGGTGATCCACTTGCATAAATTTTCGGGAAAGAAAGCCCTTGTGCCATACACGCGAGGGACGCGAGGAGTTGTAGGTTAATGATATTCTACATTATTCCGGGAAGAAGAGAAGTGATGGCGATAGGTCTGTAGTTAGCCAGATTCGGCTATCACCTTTTTTAGGGATCGAATGGACAAAGGCACACTTCCATGAGACCGGGACTGCGCCTTTGAGAGAGGAAAATTATGTGCAGCCATAACTTTAATTTCTTTAAATTTTTTTTCAATGATCTCTTGGCCTCATGTTGTAAATTGCCCGAACAGCTCTCTTCTGCAGTGCAAATATAGTATCAATATCTGCTGCATTACCCCATGATAGGATGCCGTATGACATGACATTATGAAAATAACTGAAGTAAACTAATCTAGCCGTTTCAACTTTTGTTAGTCGGCGTATTCTTTGAATTGCATATGCGGCAGAATTAAGTCTATTCGATAAATCGTACATTAGAAGCTTATTGCAATCTCGAATCCCAGGTAATACCCAAGAAAACAAAACAAAACAAAATAAACAAAAAAAAAAAAAAAAAAAAACGGTAGACTTGACCAAATCCAGTTTCTAATTATTGGTTTGGTTAGCCAAACTTAATACAATTTGTCTTCTTTTCGTTCAACAATAAATTGTTAGCGTTAAACCGTTGTACAATATCTGAAAGCGCATTGTTTATATCGTCATCTTCTAATTGATGTCTGTTAATTTTAAAGATAAGAGAAGAATCATCAGCAAACAATATGGGATAGTATTGTTTATCCCTCAAACGGTAAGGTAAATCATTTACGTAAATGAGAAACTTGAAAGAATCTAGTATAGAGCCTAGTGGTACACCCATTTAAACAAATAAATTTGTAATACCATAGTGTTGCAATTTACTAATTACACTTTCATGCTGTACTCGAATGCCTTTGAAAAAGTCACAGATAATGTCAAGTGCATCCCGTAATTCTTCCCAGGCCTCAAAAATATTCAGCAACAGCTTTATACCAGCGCGGCGGCGGGCGGCGCGGGGGAGTGAGTGAGTGAGTGAGTGAGTGAGAGAGCGAGTGTGTGTGAGCGAGGCCGCACCTGGTCGTTCGTCGTCGTCGGGCCCGAAGGAGGTGATGTAGTGCACGGCGCAGTCGGCGGGCGAGTCGCTGCCGTCGCTGCGCGCGCGGCGGCGGGCGGCGGGCGGCGCGGGGGAGTGAGTGAGTGAGTGAGTGAGTGAGAGAGCGAGTGTGTGTGAGCGAGGCCGCACCTGGTCGTTCGTCGTCGTCGGGCCCGAAGGAGGTGATGTAGTGCACGGCGCAGTCGGCGGGCGAGTCGCTGCCGTCGCTGCGCGCGCGGCGGCGGGCGGCGGGCGGCGCGGGGGAGTGAGTGAGTGAGTGAGTGAGAGAGCGAGTGTGTGTGAGCGAGGCCGCACCTGGTCGTTCGTCGTCGTCGGGCCCGAAGGAGGTGATGTAGTGCACGGCGCAGTCGGCGGGCGAGTCGCTGCCGTCGCTGCGCGCGCGGCGGCGGGCGGCGGGCGGCGCGGGGGAGTGAGTGAGTGAGTGAGTGAGTGAGAGAGCGAGTGTGTGTGAGCGAGGCCGCACCTGGTCGTTCGTCGTCGTCGGGCCCGAAGGAGGTGATGTAGTGCACGGCGCAGTCGGCGGGCGAGTCGCTGCCGTCGCTGCGCGCGCGGCGGCGGGCGGCGGGCGGCGCGGGGGAGTGAGTGAGTGAGTGAGTGAGAGAGCGAGTGTGTGTGAGCGAGGCCGCACCTGGTCGTTCGTCGTCGTCGGGCCCGAAGGAGGTGATGTAGTGCACGGCGCAGTCGGCGGGCGAGTCGCTGCCGTCGCTGCGCGCGCGGCGGCGGGCGGCGGGCGGCGCGGGGGAGTGAGTGAGTGAGTGAGTGAGTGAGTGAGTGAGTGAGAGAGCGAGTGTGTGTGAGCGAGGCCGCACCTGGTCGTTCGTCGTCGTCGGGCCCGAAGGAGGTGATGTAGTGCACGGCGCAGTCGGCGGGCGAGTCGCTGCCGTCGCTGCGCGCGCGGCGGCGGGCGGCGGGCGGCGCGGGGGAGTGAGTGAGTGAGTGAGTGAGTGAGAGAGCGAGTGTGTGTGAGCGAGGCCGCACCTGGTCGTTCGTCGTCGTCGGGCCCGAAGGAGGTGATGTAGTGCACGGCGCAGTCGGCGGGCGAGTCGCTGCCGTCGCTGCGCGCGCGGCGGCGGGCGGCGGGCGGCGCGGGGGAGTGAGTGAGTGAGTGAGTGAGTGAGTGAGAGAGCGAGTGTGTGTGAGCGAGGTCGCACCTGGTCGTTCGTCGTCGTCGGGCCCGAAGGAGGTGATGTAGTGCACGGCGCAGTCGGCGGGCGAGTCGCTGCCGTCGCTGCGCGCGCGGCGGCGGGCGGCGGGCGGCGCGGGGGAGTGAGTGAGTGAGTGAGTGAGTGAGTGAGAGAGCGAGTGTGTGTGAGCGAGGTCGCACCTGGTCGTTCGTCGTCGTCGGGCCCGAAGGAGGTGATGTAGTGCACGGCGCAGTCGGCGGGCGAGTCGCTGCCGTCGCTGCGCGCGCGGCGGCGGGCGGCGGGCGGCGCGGGGGAGTGAGTGAGTGAGTGAGTGAGTGAGTGAGAGAGCGAGTGTGTGTGAGCGAGGCCGCACCTGGTCGTTCGTCGTCGTCGGGCCCGAAGGAGGTGATGTAGTGCACGGCGCAGTCGGCGGGCGAGTCGCTGCCGTCGCTGCGCGCGCGGCGGCGGGCGGCGGGCGGCGCGGGGGAGTGAGTGAGTGAGTGAGTGAGTGAGTGAGAGAGCGAGTGTGTGTGAGCGAGGCCGCACCTGGTCGTTCGTCGTCGTCGGGCCCGAAGGAGGTGATGTAGTGCACGGCGCAGTCGGCGGGCGAGTCGCTGCCGTCGCTGCGCGCGCGGCGGCGGGCGGCGGGCGGCGCGGGGGAGTGAGTGAGTGAGTGAGTGAGTGAGTGAGAGAGCGAGTGTGTGTGAGCGAGGCCGCACCTGGTCGTTCGTCGTCGTCGGGCCCGAAGGAGGTGATGTAGTGCACGGCGCAGTCGGCGGGCGAGTCGCTGCCGTCGCTGCGCGCGCGGCGGCGGGCGGCGGGCGGCGCGGGGGAGTGAGTGAGTGAGTGAGTGAGTGAGTGAGAGAGCGAGTGTGTGTGAGCGAGGCCGCACCTGGTCGTTCGTCGTCGTCGGGCCCGAAGGAGGTGATGTAGTGCACGGCGCAGTCGGCGGGCGAGTCGCTGCCGTCGCTGCGCGCGCGGCGGCGGGCGGCGGGCGGCGCGGGGGAGTGAGTGAGTGAGTGAGTGAGTGAGTGAGAGAGCGAGTGTGTGTGAGCGAGGCCGCACCTGGTCGTTCGTCGTCGTCGGGCCCGAAGGAGGTGATGTAGTGCACGGCGCAGTCGGCGGGCGAGTCGCTGCCGTCGCTGCGCGCGCGGCGGCGGGCGGCGGGCGGCGCGGGGGAGTGAGTGAGTGAGTGAGTGAGTGAGTGAGAGAGCGAGTGTGTGTGAGCGAGGCCGCACCTGGTCGTTCGTCGTCGTCGGGCCCGAAGGAGGTGATGTAGTGCACGGCGCAGTCGGCGGGCGAGTCGCTGCCGTCGCTGCGCGCGCGGCGGCGGGCGGCGGGCGGCGCGGGGGAGTGAGTGAGTGAGTGAGTGAGTGAGTGAGAGAGCGAGTGTGTGTGAGCGAGGCCGCACCTGGTCGTTCGTCGTCGTCGGGCCCGAAGGAGGTGATGTAGTGCACGGCGCAGTCGGCGGGCGAGTCGCTGCCGTCGCTGCGCGCGCGGCGGCGGGCGGCGGGCGGCGCGGGGGCGGGCGGCGCGCGCAGGTAGCTGGGCGGAGACACCACGCGGGACGCCAGGCGTTTGTCTCTGCCAGTGTCGCACGGCGTGTTACGAATTTAATTGACTCGAATACTATCAAATACATATTATCAATAGTAGACCTATGCGCCCGTCTCTCCCGCCTGCTCTTTCTGCCGGAAAACATGGCCTTCTCCTTCTCCTCCCGCAACAGCTGCTTCTGATGCTCGGCGTCGTCCGCGTCCCCCGTGAGGAACGAGAACAGGTCGCAGCCGGCCATACCGTACTGCGGCCCCACGCCGTTCAGCTCGTGCGCCTGCGCTTCGTGTCTTCGTGTTACGTACGATCGATCGGATAGTGATAAATGAAATATCATATTTTCTTAATTTTTAATCTCATTGTAATAGGTGACATAGTCGAATAATGTGGCAAGGCAATTATAGAAGATCTCAAAATCTTAAATAAAATATATAAGTCATACCTGAGTTGCGTCCATTTTATTCACATCAATGCTAAGATCCACATCAATGATCTCCAGGTCTGAGTCATCATCGGACTCTTTGGAATCTGCTTTCTTGAGCTCTGGGCCTGTAATTAATACTGTATGCCATAAAATAAACCCAAAAATTCTAATAGATGCCACTGATACCCAAACGTTAATCTTCATCCAACTGGTTTAAGAAATGCTGAATCTACCGTTAGAGGTGGATGGTTGGGCCGTTGGATCACTATAATTGTATCCTATGGCAGCACCCGTCCCTTTCTTTTCACTTAACTTCTCCCTTTGCATTTCTTTTTCTTCTATTGTAACACCAAACTGCTCTTCAATTGCTAGCTGTTGAAGAAACTTGTCTTCACCTAAAAAAAAAAAAATAAACTCTATTCAAAAATACCAAAAAATAAAAAAATATTGTCTTATGTAAAGGACGTAAAATGTTATCTAATAATAATCTATACATTAATTTTCTTATATTAACTCACTTATGCCCAGAAAGGCATTTTGTGCCAGAATCCTATATCTTTCATAGTTGCATTGTCTTTCCTCTTGATTGAGATCTTCTGGTGGTATGTACGGTGCTTTTATGTCTGGAATAATATCCAGATGTGCTCTGACATCAAAACGATCTATCATGTTACTAGTATCACCCTGCCATGGCATCCTGCAAATATTGATGAGTATAAAAATAATCTAAACTTACATAAATAGCTCAGTATGGGTAGATTTGAAGTATATAAACAATATATCTTTATAGACTAAGAAAATAAAACAATCAACTAAATGTTAGTATGTAAGTAGTGTCAAGATATTCTACCCACATAATAGCTGGTCCTTCTCCAGCTGCAGCGACAACGGGATCTAAATGTATCTTGCATTGCCTTCCATGTAATTGTAAAAACTGTGTTGGTTCTGCTTTCTGCAAATATCAAAAGATAGAATTATCAATTTAATAGAGAACTTGGCGTTTCTAACTATATATTAAACATTTTGTATATGAATATTACTTCGAACCAAACAAAACGAATAAACCTACTATTTTTTCATAAAAATCTTTACGACGTTCGGCTCTGCGGCGATAGTCCACAATCATTCCACGAATCATACGCTCTTGTTTTCTTGCTTCGTGCCACATTTTTAAATAACACTAACAGAAACTTTCAATTAAATTCAAGATATTTAAAACTTAAAAAAATATACAAACACTACGAACAAGCTCCTTTCGCTATCGCCATTTTAATTTAAGTTTTTTTTCTTTTCAATATAAAATCTTCTTTTTTTTTTAAAAACCATTGACATTTAAGAGGTTGCCACATAATTATTTATTTATTATCACCTACTTCAATTTAAACTTATTTTAGACATTCAATATCATTATCCGTAGCCATAGTCTTAATATTGCTAATTGCTGACAATTTTAAAACTATCTACATACATGTGTACCATGATATGGGACATATGTAATATGTCTTATTACGTGGAGTGGGAATTATGGACAGAATCATCGTTCTCTGTCCTCTGACGACGATTACGCCAAATAATCGAGTAGACGGCTACAAGCACTCAGTAGTATCAATACTACTAAACCTTAATGCTATTGAAGTATTGATAATTATATTGAACTATTGATGAATAATGGGCTTGTTACTTATACTATCGATATGGTCGTTATTTCTATATTGTCTGCCAACAAATTAAAATTGCAATTATTATAAAATTTGTGTTATGGCCCTACTCGTAGAAATTTTATATTAAGCGTTTAAAAACGACACAATAATTGTACAACGTCAAGTCTGTCAAGATAATAGCTGTTTATAAAATTAATTAATTAAACTATTTTTTTTTACAATTTCATATACTATCATAAATTTTTACAATATTTTCGAATATCTCCCATATTTTAAATTGTATATAGACTATAAAGTATTTTATGACTACGTACCGAGAGAATTATGATCAATTAAATGGTATTAATTTTGTAAAGATCCGTTTAAAATGAATAAAGTCGGCATAAACTCGGTTTAGTCGGTAGTGACACAGCCGTAGTACAAATTTGTCAGAATAAGAAACGGTATACACGGTAGTTTCCGACACTTTGTCGGGAGTTGGGATACTCTTTCGCTTAAATCTTTCGAAAAATCAAGAATAAATTTTAGTATATCGGCTGTGACTCGACCTTAAAAAAATAACTTTGTTTAATTGAAAACGATCCCTCTGTAGTCTACAGCAGGATCGCTAACCCCCAACCGTGACAACTGGCCCTTCCAGCCGGATTAAGGGTTTATTATAGTGAGAATTCGTGTCACGTGAGACTTTGGAATGTCTGCATCGCCATGCCGTAGCGGATCATTTTGCGCCTTGCAGTAAACTATTGTACTTTTCTTCTGACAGTATCATTTCGAACTCTAAGAAAATGAAAAAACACGCATTCTAACTTAGACGAAAGAATTATCTTTGTGTTTGAAAACAACTATGCGTAGTGTTCTACTTTCTAGTTATGGATAAATCGAGTATATTTTATTATTTTTTTCTGTCGTTTTCGGTAACAGAAATAAAAAATAAGCTATTTCAAATTCGTTCATTTCGTCAATGGATCTAACACGCCTTCGAGCGCTCCCACCGCTTAAACGAACTGCTAGAGCGTAAAGAGACTTAGTGCGGTGCGGTGTGGTGCATGTATTTATGTAGGTATTTTGACATCGTAATAAATACAATTTAAATATCAAATATTTAAAAAAAAGCATAAATTAAATCTATAATACCTACAAAAAGTCTAAAATGACTGAAACGTGTTTTCATATATGAAAATCCTGTGTTGGCAGTAGAAGTGAGAAAGTGTATCTGGAACACTCGAAAACATGTAAACATTTTTAATGCAAATAAGTAAGCAAATGCATTCTATTAATTCTATATATTAACAAGATTAAATACGAAGAGGAAATACGAATTATCACTAAGTGAATCAGTATCCAAAGCAGTGATACCACCCTTGTTGTAAACAAGAACATTTGAGTTCCACTCAACAAACTATGAATTATTAATCACTAAATTGTTAACTACCTTTAAATAAGCACTCTCTGTTTAGGATGATTTAAAAAAGTTAACAATTATCATCTCGAGTGATGTATTTATTATAAATGTAATGAAAAAATAAGCATAAAACAAAAAAATCATCAATTTATTGTGTAAAGATATAGTTCACTATAATCTTCTACATCAAAGAATATTTCATTTTCCAGTTGGTATGGTTTACAAATGCTTAACCAATCTGAAAATTCTTCAAAAATCTCTAAATATCCTAAAGTTTCTGCCATACTTCTGTTAGTTACCAGATAACTTCCTTTCTTGATATTCTTTTTAAAGAAAAACCACATTTCTTTATGTTTTTCAACATCAACAAAAAAATCTAAAACATTTATTATTATAAGATCTGCAGATTTAACAATATCTTCTCTAGTTGTAACGTCTGCATGAATTACTTTAATTCTGTCTTTTTCCATTGATAAATTTTCTAAAATATTTTCTTGCATTTCACAAAATTCCTTATTTATCTCCACCCCTACTATTTTTGAAACATTTGAATAATAATAAGCCTGAAATAGAAAAACACATATATGTTATTAAAAATAATAAAATATAAAATTATACATACTATATATTATTAAAAAAAAATACATACAGCATACAAAACAGCTCCTAATCTTGAGCCAACATCAACCAGCTGTTTATTTTCCATCTCATTTGGCAGCAAAACATAAAAAATGTACTGCAAAGCTCTTCTCGACATTGAATGGGAGATGTAAGTCAATTCCTATGAGGCAACAGAAAAACATCATAAGTAAATAACTAAAAGGATTCATTTGTCTTTCATATGTATTCTAAAATTTATTTACTTTCACATTGTGAGATTTGCATTCTAGACAATAATGTCTCTGAAGTCTTCCTCTTTTAACTAAATCATCAACTTGGCTCTCATCATAAAGGAATTCATCAACATGACATCTGTTCTCTTTAGTGCAGTCTACCTGGTCGCCCACTAATGGTGTTTCTATAATTTCAGTAGACATTTCAGCTTCAAATGGTATATACTTCTTAATAAAATTTCCTATTTTTTTTAACTTTTTTTCTCCTTTTATTAAAGATTTCTTTTTATTTAGATCTGGAAATTTATAATGTACTTGACAACTATCAATTATTTTTTAAATATCATACTATGAATTGTATTGTATCATACATTGTTGTTGTAATATCTTTGTTGTGTTGACAATAGTAATAGATGTTAAATAAATATCATTCATTGTAAAAACTTAAAAGTGAGATATTAGTACAAGACATCATGGTTCTAGACCAAAACAAATAATTACCTTTTTTGTAGGCCTGTGAAGAGATCCATTTTTCTATGCTTTCTAATTCAGTGTCGTCAAAGTCAGCGAACATTTCCAATAATTTACATTTTGCGGATATTATACCGTCGTCTGACATTGTGCCGTTTAACAAAACAAGATTGGTTTATTAATATTTAAAAAAATATATAATAAATATTAAATTGGACGTTAATTATTATTTTTAATCGAACGTGGTCCTGTTTGTTGATTATAAACAATCATTTCATATTAAACTCATATATCTCGTATCTGTACAGTGCACGTGTTTATTGACAACTTTAAATTTGATCTAAATTTTGAAGTTTACATCTATTTGACATAATTATTGAATTACTGATGCGCCATAGAGTATAATGTAAATAGTTAGTATTTGTAAATTGCTTGTAATCTTATATTAAAGGTTTATGTTACTCCTATCATTTTTTACTTTGTCTAATGGAAGGTAGCAAGGAGTACCATTTTATATATTAAAGAATAAATTGAACAAATGGTAAGGTTTAGCAATTACGTTATTTATGTTAGCTTTTTACAAATTTACGATAAAAAGTTATAAATTGTAAACAAAGTCAAATATTATTATGCTGACCTAATAAGCAATATAACCAACATTTCTCATTAATTATAAAAAACACCATAAGAAAACCTGCTCTCAGCTCGTGTTAATGATGTTCAAACCTAAATTTTTGCATGATTTATTTTAACAAAATCAAGAATTGTTAAGTCTGAAAAACAAATGTAAATAAATAATAGTTCAGTTAACGTTTTTATACCAGAAATAGGAACATCTTTATTAACTTAGTGCTTTCAACGCAAACCGTAGCATTATATTGATAGAGTACTAGTTAGTCCTTATCTCTACCCTTTATAATCTAGGTATTAGGCAAAGCACTGATTCTAATTTTCAAATTCTTAGATAAAAGACAATCCATATAATCACTGTCAAATATTATTTCATTTTTAATTCTTTTAGTGCTTTGTATTCAATATGCAAAGTAATTTTATCGCTTACTGTTCAATTTATTATAACAAATATATCTTACAACAATGTACAGTATTTACTGTTTAGTGTAGTATGTACTAGTTGACTGCCCGTTTTACAATTTATTCTTTTCATTTATTTGTCATCTTGCGGGAATTTAAATTTATTTCCAAGTGAATACACTCGATATTATTGATATTTCTAGTGGTATAAATAAAAAAATTTTAAAGATTGATCATATAAAGAGCAACATGGGTGACAGTAATGCTATTGGCAGAAATATTGGAATATGGATATCTGATAAAAAAAGCACAAAACTTAATTGGAGAGAGTTAATCAAGACATGTAACTCACATGGTTACAACATTCTTAAGGTAATTGGCTAATTGTTTTTAATTTCATAATAAATTTTGTTTTATAGGATTGATGTTGAATATTTCATGACAATAATATCTAGTTTTCTCCTTTAGCTAGATCTAGAGATTCCGTTTGAGGAACAAGGTAAAATTGACATTTTTCTTCATAAGTTGACTGATGTTATAGCAGCAGCCGACCAAGGTGATGTTAAGGTAAGATGTTGTCACATGTTACCTAGTATTTATTTAGTCGCTACTTCCTCTTTGAGAAAGATTTATTGTTATTGACTCTGTCCATTACCAAAATTAGACTTAACTATACTTAATATCTCCAATTTATTAACTATTTTATATTTTCTTGCTAAATATATAAATATTTTTTCAGGCATCTGCTATTATTGGAAGAGTAGAGCAGTACTTATCTAATCATCCACAGATTACTGTGATTGATCCTTTGGATAATGTTCGTCTTTTACTAAACAGGTGTCTATCATGATAATGTTACGAAACTTAAATAAGTATAATATGAAAAAGTCATGACCATACTACATGTTTATGTATTTATTATTTAAAGTATTTTAAACATGTTGTAATGTTATGAGTCATCTGACACTTAATGAATAACTCGTTATTGCAAACAAGATGATTAGACTTTACCAATATTTAAACATCCCCTTTCCCTATATAGAGAGTGTATATACTAATGCTCTTGAATATCAAGAACTTATTCTATTAAATTATTGCCCAGTTAGCTTATTTTTTTGATTTGTTTTTGTTGTTATATTTAATTATTAGAGATTTTAACTTTTCAGATACTGTTATTATACAATATTAAAAGAAGAGTTATCATTCCAAAGCCATGGCATTTTTACTCCAATGTTTGCTGAATTTACAACTAGTGATATTGAACAAAATATAGATATAATGAAAAGAAGAGGTGTAAGATTTCCTGTTATTTGTAAGCCAACAATAGCACATGGGTCCAAATTGGCACATAAAATGATATTAATATTTAATGAGAGGGATCTTGCAGTGTGCAAGCCTCCTTGTGTTGTACAAAGATTTGTGAACCATGATGCTGTCCTTCATAAAGTATTTGTGGTGGGAAATAAGTAAGGACATATTATATTTTTTATTTAATAATAAAATTAAAATGCTTATTATACTTAATTATGTTTTCAGATACCACATTTCTGAGAGGCCAAGTCTTAAAAACTTTAATGCGTCAGAAAACCTGGATCCCATATACTATAGTACGGGTGAAGTCTGTAAAGCAGATAGTCAATCCACATTATCTATATTAGATCCTCATGATAAGGCTGATATTAAAATGACCCTTAATGAAGATAAAATAAAGACTATAATTAAGGTTCTTAGAAGAAAGATCGGTTTGGTGTTAGCTGGTTTTGATGTAGTGATAGACAATGTGACAGGTAACCATGCAGTCATTGATATTAATGTATTTCCAAGCTATGAAAGTTTTCCAAATTTTTTTGAACATCTAATAGACTGTATTGAAGACACAGTGATAAAAAATGGTGATATTGTCCTAGACAATATTGTTGATAACGGAGTACAGAATGGTTTAATTAATATTGGTGGCAGTTATAGTAACAGTAACAGTGTAGTGGGTATGAACATTAACTAAGTTGGATTGTTTTGACTTATTTCTATTTAATCTTTTATATTTAAATAATTGATATGTTTTTTTAAAAGCCTGATATACAAATGTAAACTATATTGCTGAGTCTGTGAAACTTAAAAAAAAATCTTTATTAAGAAGAACAACTTTATATTCTGAACCTAGTTAAAACCTTTGTGGGTGATTCAAAATGCTTTTTTAATTGTAGTATCTTGTACTGGATCGTATTTTTATGTAATATTTATTAGAAAAAAACTAATAAATTAAAAATAGTTATCTATATAACTCATGACAATTTCCTAGTCATATCTGTTAGGTCTAATCAAAATCGGTGCAGCTATTTTATTAATAAGCTTAAATAAAATAGAGAACACTTGTTGAAATTGCTTTTATAGCATGAAATTAGCTAAAAAAAGTTCAATCAAAGATGGATCAGAGCAACCTATACTTTTATTTATATGTATATAATAGCTATGAAAAATAACTTATAAGAGCACTTTACACGAAGCTGCAGCTTTAAATTATAATTGTATTAAGATTGCATTTAACAAATGACGAGGGCATTTATTTGTCATATTTATATACATTCCATTATACGCATATTTAAAATTTGATAAATTTTTTGCTTTTTATAATAAGTAAAAACTATGATTTGATTCAAGCAATCTTGTGTTGTACATTCATTTGTGAAGTTTTTTATTATTTAAGCCAATATTATTAATATTTATTTGTATACTTTAAACCACAGCTTTACTCACCTTAGAATACGTTAATTGTTTATGGTGAAGAACAAAAATGTTAATATTAGTTATAATAAATGTTAAACTTTTAATTATTTTATACTTTTTATCTTTATAAAAAATTTTAATTCTTAAGTTTTTCATACTTTATTATTATACAACAGCACTTTTCAACATTAGACATTCATGAACTGATGAGTTGTTTATAAAATATTTTATTAAATTTAACAATATTAATCCTAAGATTATAATAACACAAAATCGAGCTATTTTTATTTTCTTGACTTAATATTCATTTTCAACTAGTTATTGCACACTTAATCAGCTGTTCATCACTAACAAAATATAAAATTAAAATATTGTACCGTAGTGTACTCTAAGATACTGTAATATAGGATGTAACTAAGTCTAGGGGTATTTTTAATGATAAAATTAATTCTAAGGTCAGATAGTCTATCAAGTTTAATATTTCAAAACTGGTAATTTATATAAATATTTACTCATGTGAGTAAATATTTAAATGAGTTTAATGAAATTTTAGACAGCTTACACTTTTTGACAGGAGGGAGAAGTAATAGTTAACTAAATGCTGGAGCTTAATTACCTGTATAAAATGATGAATATTAAATTTGGCCGGATTACAAACATACGGATTACAATCAATAAACATCTCAAAGTGTTTCCTTACTAATATGTACGATAAAATAATATTTCGCGTTTTATTCTTTAGCATCCATTATTTTGTTCTTCAGTTTTCTTCTTAAAAGACTTATAAATGTCAAGAAAAGAAACATTGTGCACGAACAATTTAAAATATTTAAAGGTCTGTATGAAGCAAGTACAAAATATCTAGCCTTCTTATTTTATTAAGGAACACACGTTCACCGCGGCTTCACGACGATTGTGTATTTTTTGTGTAAGAAGACTGCGGCCCACTCGCAACTGATACGTAAATTTAAGTAATCATGACTGCGGCTAACACACCGGTGTGTTTTTTTAGTATTTTATCGGCGTAGCGAAACAGACGCTCGTGCGGATTTTGAACGTCTACTTGTTCGTCTTATATGACTATAAAAGAGATACCAAATACAAAACATCCATAATATATCGATAATTGTAATCAGTTTACACTAATAAAGGCATTTACGTAGTCCGTAAATGAAATATTTTTTTCAAGAACTAGTGGTTACCAAATATAAATTTAATAGAATGATTCTAATAATATATCCGCGGTAAAGAGTAGTTAAGAAGCGACTGGACTAATAGTAACCTTTGTTGCAATGTAAGAAACTTTATTTATTTTAGCAAGTTATTTTTAAACATAACATTTTAGCCTATTAATTAAGACTTATTGTAACTTTGTCAGTAATAAAGACCGTCTTATTTTTGCTAATTTTCAAATAAACGTCTTGTTCAGTGAATGGAAAATTAAAGTTTCAACAGTTTAAGTCTATTTTAAATCGATTGAGTACATCATCACGATCACAAACATTACGAAAAATATACTACTTTGGAAGCAAGCAATAATACTGTTGGTGGATTAAATAATTAATTATTGTATTATATTATGAGATTAGTTTTAATAAACAATAACTTCGATCCATTAGTTATTATAATATCATCAAAATGAGATAACTGGTTATCTTGCGATCCTAATTACAATATTAATGTTATAATCTTGAGACATTCATATTGAATTGATTGCGGTAACTAGTTATTCGTAAAAAATGTTAAATATTTTAATTTTTGTGAAACAATGATCACAGTAAAAAAATACCCGGCTAAGTTTGTTGTGTGGCCGGAGAGGGTCCGGAAGGGCTTATTTCGATAAGTATGATATCAATATGGGCTCTCCTGACTCGTCAAATTGATGTACACGAGTGATCACTGATATGGATTTAAATCTTAAAAGATATAAATAAATACAGACCTGCAAATATTTTGTTACCTAAAAAAGGTTTGTAAATATTTACAAATATAAAAGCAAGTTTTTTTTTATTTTTGTTTTTTTTCCTACGCCCTTCCATTTAGGCGCCTCCGTGAGACTGATACGGTATTACGGGTAGACAAAATACATGTGTAACTATCATCAAAGAATTACGATTTGAAATGTTAATAAATCTTCAAAAATGTCATAAGTCTCCATTTGACACAACGTTATGAATGAGCCGCAGTCAGTGATATCAGTCGGTGTCGGGGCCGCAACTTGAGATGAAAAGTTTAATTTAAGGAATAAGGGATAAAAATATATATGAAAAATAATTGTAGGTACTTTATGATTACCATTTTGATTTAAAACCATATTAACCACTATTGTATAAGGTTGTATAAATGTATAGTTAGAGACCACTCGGTCAGATGATTAAATAAATAAACGTCATGACTAGTTACTAATGATACATTTTTATCATACAGTAGTCGTCTAATTTGTTTATTTATTTATAAAAATACACACACATATACGAAAATATTAATATAACTTAAACTAGATTTATATATAGCTTTAGTGACATTTATTATTTTAATAGCATAAATAAGCATTTCATAAGTCCTGTCTTAAAGAAACCTGTCTACACTTTAAGTTTTGAATTCCAGCAATTCAATCAATCACATCTATAGACTAGCCTATGTATCTATAGATTAAAAGGCCTAGATGACGCTGATTTTATACTTATTACTAAATTCAGTTGTAATTTTAATCTGTATTTTCCATTTATAACCAACAAATATTCCCTTATCTGTAGGCAAACCGTCATAAGAGCCTACTGTAAATTAGATTTTTTTTATATATGAACTGAAGAAACGGACCTTAAATCATAAACATTTTTAATTGAAAAATTCTTTATTATTAAGTAATATAATAATGTAATTACATATAAATATAATGTGTATAATTATTTCTACGAGTATAGTGACACGGTCAGTGTTATTTTGTTGGATTGAGTTGAAAAGAGTCGTGTGTAGTTTTGTATTAATCTCAGTTAATAGAAATCCTGAAACCTTACAGGATTAAAGACCTGTCTTGTTATGGTTTAATTCAGTATTGAGCAAAATGCTTCAAATTTTAACTACGTTTTGTGTAGTATAATCCGTCCCGAGTATATACATATATTATTTGTATGTTAATTTCTATTATAAATACAATTAATTATACTGAGAATTAATTTTAAACTACTTATATATTATTAAAACTACTTATATATTATTAAAACTAGCTTATTGTCGGTCTGTCCGTTCCGGTATTACGACAAATCTATTTGTAAAATATTTTGTATATTTAATGTATCGGTTTTTCACTAATCTGTGTCTATTTTAAAATAGCAAATACTTTAACTTTAAAGCTCTCTTAATATCGTGTTTTAAAATTACTGAAAAATTGTTGGTGTAGACAGTACATTTATTGCACAATTTGATTATTTTTTTTACTAACAATATAAAAAAGACAAAATTTACATTTTTAAAGGTTGTGTTAAAGGTTTTGGTGAAATATTTAAAATATATCTTCTCGTGATAAAATAAATTTTTGTTACATTCCAATACAATATTTTTTAATATACTAAGGTAAATTTCTTCAATAGATTCAGTAGTTACGAACCTTAAGAGCCTGTTATATTTGAAATAATCTTTTTCTTTGTTGAAATTTCACTAAATATTTCTTACCTTATAATACTTTTAATATCAAGTCTTACTTTTTTTTTACTTACTATTTGTTCTATGTTTAAGTATTTCATTTAGCCAAAATTAGTATGTGTTTGTTTTAATATGATAAAATATCATTTATAAGCTACGCAGACTGGCCGCGTCATGTGTTACGTAACGAAGCGGTTTACTGTCCCGTAAGTAGTTATCACTTTATAACATGGGACTTTGAAAGTTATGCTACTGTCGATATAATTAATTAACTCTTGCTTACTTTTTTCTATTATTGTAGTTAATATTAATTAACACTTAGCATGAGAACCCACACTATGTACTATTATTTATGAGAAAATATTAGTTGTAGTAGTTTTAAATAGTGGGTAGTATTAAATTGTATTGAAAAAGCAAATTCATTAGTCTAATTGTAAAATAAAATCGTTTCAACCGTTTTATTCAGTTTAACTCTGCCTTCAACATGTTACGTATTATTTCGTGAAGCAATGGGCGACGTGTCAAAGCGAGACTGATTATGACATAATTTATTATGTAGTTTAATAATATGTTTCTATGTGTCCACAATAAAATATAAACAGAAACGCTTTACCCTTCTTTTTATTTATACCCTTTCACCCTTAGACAATATTAAAACTAGTTAGTCTGCGTTAATATGTACTATATATTTAAAAGAAATCCATTTGATCTAAATCCTTCTGATTTCTAGCTATCACCTCAGTAACCATTATACAATGACACTGATAGCTACTAGATAATCTATTTATATATAGTATCTTATAATTGATAATGAGTTGTTGTTTTTTATTCATTACTACACTATGATGTATGACTGATGTGACTGGCCGCCTTCATTAATTCAATATCAAGAAATAATAAATAGTACCGTCTACACTTAATTATTTACAACAACTGACTGTAATAAATTAGTTTACATAAAATATGTAATATTGTGATTTTACAAGCAGCTCATAACGGCCGTCTAGCCGACATTACTATAGAGACGGTAATTGTTAATTCGACACAGTTCCGTGCATAAATCACACCTAGTTGCAGCGAGAAGTATATCTACAATTTATAATACATTAAGGTGCCCAACTTCCGCGGTGCTCGCTGGCTCACAATTGAACACGCAGGAAGTAGGCTCTACTTCGGTGATATTGTTACTGAGATAAAGTCGCTAACGGTGGATGGTAAGATAGAAAAATTGGAACCTTGTAATTATTGTTGCGTTGTTCCGAATTGCGATTCAGTCAGCTGTCGGCACATGCGGCACACGCACGCGAGTCGCGCGCGCACGTCGCTAGCTTCTCTGTTTTCGCGCGATAACCGTTCGAAATGTAACACCACACATTTGTTATGTTATATTTTATTTTTTTCTTGATCTGAATGTTTTCTCTTAAAAGAAAAACCCTACTACAATTTATATGATACATTTTAGTGTTCGTGACAATCACGCTGATTGGTTTAGTTGTTAATTTTCCGGTAATGTGTACGAAGAAAATACTTAAGTGTGCGTAGGATTGTGCTAATTGGATTTTTCGGCGCAATTACCTACCTCGTCAGGTTAGTATGAAAATATCAACAACTATACGTTTAAGTTTTTAATTTGAGATCATGTGAGATGGTCGTTTATTAAATAAGTTTAGATGAGTCTAGTATAATTCAATGATGAGTCGTAGCGTTCAATTAGCGTTATATATTTATGGCAAATGCTTGATTCTGTATGCAAATACAATTAGGTATAATAGACACGGAACAATGGAAAGGCTAGTTAGTTGGTATATTAATATACTGAGTTTCACTTGAAATTTACCTACATTATTATAAGCGAGACTTAAGTTATGTGAAAATAAAATAATTTACAGTACAATTATTTTTTTAGTATTTCTAACTTCTACTTTAAATATTCATAAAAAATATCATCGATCTCAAATAATACCTTCAAGAACTAAATACCTATTACAACTTATAACTATGTACATAGTACAAGCTATAGGTGCGTCCGTTGTTACGTAACGATTAGGAGCTAAATAACAAGAGCATTCTATTTAAAAACCTTCTGTTTTTGTAGTTACTGGTCTAGACGTCCAAGTACTAGTGCACTGATGTAGTGCACTAAATAACAATAGTCATACCATTAATATAATATTTGTCCTCGAAGTCTTTTTGAAGAAAAATACCACTTCAGTACTTTTTTTATTTACTAAGACAACAAACACAAAAAGGTTACTTACTTACTAAATAGCTCCTTCCAATCTTTGCCCTTGATTTTTTTACCATCAAATAAATTAGTACTTATCATTAATTTCTTTGAAGCAGCTTTGATACCTCGTAGATACCGGCGGAAAACTTTTGATGTCATTATGATATTAACATTTCGTGCAACTTTAACATCGACATACTTAATGCTACTTAATTCAAATATAAAAAATAATCATACAATATTTTAATAGATTATTAAGAATAATCGAGAAATATTTTAGTTCATTTATATGTAGCATATTAAAACGTAAATTTTATTTCGTCCTTTTGTTTTTTTTTAAATTTTATCGGATACTCTGTAAAATCTGTAAATATCCGTATGTATGTGACATATATATTACTTTTCAACGAGAAAGTTATTTGATACAAAATTGTTCTCGATTCTGCTTGACTGAAAATTATAATATAAGATTCAAATCAGTTTAGTAAATAATCGTCTTCAAAAGTTTAAGAAATGTAAAGTTAATAAATATATTTTAAAAGCGTTTAATAATAATCGGCAAGCTAACGTCGAAAGCCAAGGCCAATATATCATATGTATAAACAAAATATATTTGTAGTGTATGTAGTCATACGTCTATTAGCGGGCTTACAATATTTGAGGATACATAATAAGTCTTTAAAATATACACTCAGTGAACTAAACAAACAATAGAAATAGTACCTAGCTGAGTTCATCGAACCCAAAATCCAAAAAAACATACCTACATAGAAAATCAAATGAAATCTTCACCATCACGTTATAACACAAACATCAAAGACACCATTTTGTATAATATATATAAAGTTGCGTGTCGTCGTCAGTTCATAAGTAGTTATCATGATTCACTTTATACAGACATGTCTATCTACGGGATAAGTCGGATACTTATAAGAAAACAAACACCGAGCAAATAGGCAGGATACTATACTTGTAGTCCGGTCGAACACGAGGTCTTACGCACTTGAAGAAAAAGTGTAGAAAGAGCACCTACCGTGCGGAACGTCCGATCCTATTAGAGAAATGGCCGACAGTCAAACTAGTTTCACTTTACAGTTACGAAGCAAGACGATTAGATTCTGCGATACTTACCGAAGGTCGCGGGATGTCGAGCGGGAATAATTTGGAATTTGTTAAGCTGCGGTGCTCATCTCGCCTCATTGAGTAGCTATTGTCACTCGATATGAGTAATAATTAAAACTTAAAATAGAAATATAATTATTAGCTGATAGCCATCCATTTCTACTCTAGTTAGCTTATCTATATTATCTATAGAACGTTTTGGCTTCCTGTGGCAATTATTCGAACACGTTGCACCGTTTTAAAGGTATTTTTATAAAATTCTATAGGTTTTTTTGTGACTGAATAAAATGAAGCATGTTGAATAGATTCATTTTCCTCGTTATCTCGCAATAAAAATATAATAGAAACAAAATATACAAAAAACAAAGTTGTGAAAGAAATATGATAACAATGAATATTAAGTTATATAAAACTTGATCCTACATATAAAGATAGTTCAAAACACTTGCCTGTCTGTGAAGTTATTGATAGTTAGATTTTTGATTGAAACATTAATAAAGAACAACAGAATTATTTTAAATACCTACTTGGTTATTCTATTTATTTGTATAAAAATTGCTTAGTTTTATGTTTTCATAACGGTTTTACAATTCGAATACATAATTACATTCAATACGTTTTCATACGATATGATACGGATACGGATAGTGTTTTCAGACTCGAAGCAACATTCAGATTGACTTAAAAGCAAATAAATATTGACTAAACTCGCTGGCAGCGTTTGTCAAATGACGAATCGATTTCAGAGGTGTTCCGGGAATTCAGATATATTTTTGTTTGCAATTTTTTTGTCTATTATATAGTACCTACACTACATGTAATACTATGTATGATGGAATTATATAACACAAAATTACTGGTTATTTTTTATGATGGCATCTCGAAGACACTTGTCGCCTCACTTTAAATAATTTAACAATATTTGTAGGTGTTGAAGTGTCAATAATAACATAAAATGGTAGATGTTTATATCAGTTATTTACTTTTGAGTTGCCTTGTTAGTAATAAACTGTCATTTGTGATAGAAGTTTATGTATGCTTTATAAGGCGCAGGTTCGGCCACATATGGAGTACTGCTCTCATCTCTGGTCCGGATCACCCCAATATCAGCTTCTACCTTTTGACCGCGTACAACGGAGAGCCGTACGGATTGTCGGGGACCCGGTGCTCTGTGAACGGCTGGACTCTTTGGCATTGCGTAGAGACGTGGCTTCTTTGTGCGTCTTCTATCGCATTTACAACGGGGAGTGTTCCGAAGAGCTATTTGATCTGATGCCTGCCGCCGAATTCCATCACCGCACAGCACGTCACCGCCTGCATTTCCATCCACACCACCTGGATGCGTGGCGATCTTCTACTGTGCGGTTTTCAAGGACTTTTCTTCCACGTACCACTAAGATGTGGAACGAACTTCCTTCGGCGGTGTTTCCAGATCGATACGACATGGGTACCTTCAAAAAAGGCGTCTATTCATATCTCCAAGGCCGGCAACGCTCTTGTGAGTCTTCGGATGTTGCAAGAGTTCATGGGCGGCGGTGATCACATTTTATCAGTGACCCGCATGCTCGTTTGCCCTCCTTTTCCATAAAAAAAAAAAAAAAAAAAATCGAGTTGCCACATCGGACAACCGTTGACAAATATACAATTTTTTATGTTATTGGACATACATAATAAGTGTTTCCAAAACTGGTTCTAGCGAGGTGTTTTGTTAGTGTGACGGGTCAAGGCTGCCGGCTGTAACAATTTGTACGTCATGACGCGGACTTGCCGACTGACACAAGTCATTCAACAGCAACGAAGGGTCATCGATTAATGAGGTAGCACTTTTGAGTCTTATTATCATTAATAAAATATAACGTTAAGGTCGAGTCAATTTAGTTTACATTTTTATGCTCAAGTTGATTCTTTAATTCATAGTTTATATTCATAATCGAACATCGTTATTGTATCTTATAAAAATTACTACTAGTAATTGAGGCCCGGAACAACGTAATACAAGACAATACAATAACTATTACGATACATTACCCGAGAAAAGAGGTATTTTATGCTTAATTCAGAGGCAAATCTATTTGTTTTAATAAACAAGGTCGTGCTTCTGCTCCGTAGGTACTTCCTTTAACACGTCGGTGGCAATTAACAGACAGAATGACGCGGGTTGTACTACGTTCATTTAAATTATTTATTAGTGTTTTGATGTTTTCATCATTGACCTTTTGAAATAAATATAATTATATATTTTTTTTTCAAATTCAGCTCAGCTCAATATTTGTATGTAATTACCTATTAAACATGTTTAGTGGTAATAAATACATAGATATGACATATGCACAACCGTCCCGTCTATCTGTATGTTGAGCCACCGCGTCGCGAGCCGGTGTGACCGTGTTATATCTTGATTTATAAATATTAGTCAATATTAGTAAAACGTGATAAATATTGGGTAGAACTCTTTAGCTTGTTACGTAAGCCTCGGCTGCGTCTTCGCACGCGTCCTTGTTCATCTCGTGCTTCCATGTCCTGGTGTGTTTGTTCATGTTCAAAGAGTATTATTTTATCTTTATATAAAACATATATTAATATGGAGAGTAAATGTATTTAATGTTTGAAATTTTCTATAAACTACAAATTTGATATAAATATAGATTGAATATTATTATCATACAGTAAATTGATCAAACGAGTAGGGATACGGTAACACAATTGGTAGAGTTAAGAGATGTTGATAAATTTGCAACTGATATAGTTATATTAACAGCTCCGGCCTCTTTGAAGGGGATTGCTTTATTTGGGGTTCATTGCTACTCATCATTGTCTGTGCGCATCTGCTACGAGTTTAGTTCTTGTTTTTTATTAAAGAATCATCAACGACTCATTGACAACGTGATCTCTCAGAGTTACCAAGATAGGATAATATTATATATTTTATAAAATAAAATAAAATCCCCGACCGTGTCTGTCTGTCTGTCTGTATGAACGCCATAAATTCAAAAACTACCGAACAGATATTTGTACGGCTCTTACCAATATATAGTGTGATTGCTGAGAAAGATTTAGGTGTATAATCTATTATGGTTTATATGCAAATTACCTGAAATTAAACGATCAGTGTCGCAACAAAATGTTACCAAAGAAAATAAAAAATACAGTAAATTGAATATCTTTGAGAATTCCTATTCTCAAAGATTATTGTTCCTCCAAGTCACTGCTCGAAAAGAAGAAGAAGAATCTTCTGTGTATTGTACCGACGACGCCACCCAGTACATTATTTCTATTTTATTTTATTCTAGATGGTTTGCATGTTATTTTTATAAATAAATGTGGTTATTAATTCCGTGAGTGATCTTACAGACTATAAAGTTAATTTCAAATAATTATTATATAGACCTCGAAAATATTTTAAATTTTCCTGTTTTCTCTCAATAAAATAGTAATTTTACAGTTAGTCGCAAGACGCGTACCTCATGATGACTTTAATAAGAACAGAGTTTAATTAAAACTTTGCTATTTTGATTTTCAATTTCAGATAATTAATGTAAACTTGTAAACGTAATATAATAATAAATTTGATGTCTTTGACAGTTACATTAATTAAAGATACTTACGATATTCGTATCAAGGATAAATTATTTTATTTACTATTAAGATAACTAAGAGCAGGAGCGTAATGATAGATTATAAATATTTTCATGAACCTCCTCGTCATAATCACAAAGAATTTGTCAAATCCATCCGTTATATTCGAAAATTATCGTGTTTAAACAAACAAACAAACTTTTCCGCTTTATAATAATAGTATGGATAAAGAAGATATCATTTAAAATTAAGTAATAACCAATTCAAACCTAAGTTGTTTGGTGCTCTTCCATCTTCTCATTAAGGACCAACTGAATACTTAGGATAAGTTTAGGAAGTCTAGTATTAATGATAAAAGACTTAAAACATTTTTGCCAAATTAAATGATAATTAGCTTTAATAATGAGTGGTAGATGAAACGGTTTTGCTTGTCATTATTGTGGGTGTTGTTTAAGAGCGTGGCGACAACAACCGTTCCCTTAGAAGTCATTACTTGCGGTAGCGTTGGGGGTCTGGTTGCCTCCTCCTTCACATATGACGTGGTGGTCATTGCTGGTCCTTGCGTTATACTCGTGAACGGGTGCTGCCGGTGGTGGCTGGTTGTTTTGCAGGCCGAGTTTGCAATATTTATTTTACTAGAAACATTGGGGCATCACGTCGGAATGATTGCGGTGATTTTAGTTGTTCGCAAATTGCTTATTAAATATTTTGACAATTGTGAAACAGTGATCCAAATGGGCCCTTCAGACACCTCCATTTGACAAACATAAGACAAGAGATCACCGGTATTGATTCAAATTGGAAAAGAAAGAAGGAAAGAAAGAAATAATAGAAAGTAGTAGTTATAGTTTAATATTGGATAAAGATTTCTTTTTTTTTTATCTACTTACGTTATGTACTATCTTTAAAGTTTCAGTCGTTTCCATCAATATTTTTCCATTTATAATAGATATAAATATATAAATATTTAATACCTAGCTTATAATGCATTTATAAGTTGAGTTATTTAAGTATACGTTACAATTCTTTTCTGTGGAGGTACAAACTGTTCTATGTATTAATTGTTTTTTTATGTTTTTTATTTTCTCTCAGTAAATTTTAACAAAACCTGCACTGTATCCAGTGTCATATATGTAGTGATAAAGACACAAACGGATGTTTCTATCCATTTATATTTTAGCTTTTATTATATTTGTAAATTATGTAATGTTTTTTATTTTCATCGACATCTACAAATACTATCTGAATATAACAAATTAAAAGACATTTATCGCCTAGTCGGCCACTGTCGTAGTCGGCCCACCACTAGTATACACATATAATATATTATTATACCTATGTGCAAGACACTATAATTTTAATAAGATTCTGAAATACAGACAATATGTATTATTAGTACTTTGTTCAAACATTCGTAAGTCATAACTGCGCGACGCATTTGTAACTCTAAAGGTGCGTTCTCACTGTCTGGTAATAATAAGCTGTAAGATTATACTATTTTATTTTACAAATTTATATCTTAACTTACAAATGCACAAAATACAATGCTGTACATTTGTTTTAAGGTAATGGTGTATCTAATAATTGTTTAAGTTAGCGGTAATGTAATAGTGAGTGTGAACGAACTTAACCAGCTGGGTTAGTAGGTAAGAGGTGAGTGCTCCAGCACCCGATCGGGTCATGCAAGTTTATTTTGCTTTCTACTC
The DNA here is from genome assembly GCA_959347395.1 of Mechanitis mazaeus. Lineage (NCBI taxonomy): Eukaryota > Metazoa > Arthropoda > Insecta > Lepidoptera > Nymphalidae > Mechanitis > Mechanitis mazaeus. The sequence continues at coordinate 24,959,608 of OY365744.1, forward strand.
GCTCTGAATTGTATGTATGTTGATAGGTGAGTGTGAATTATACGCGATATACTATAAATGTTAATATATTATATAATAGTTTAATATGTGTTCCTGTATATACTCTATCCACTTCTATTCAGGTCTATTCCTGGTCAGTTCGTAATACCTATTCATTTTAAATGTGTGATCTCTGGGGGTGTTTGTGTCCGAGGGAACAGTGAGCTCCACAAGTATTACGTGCCGTAACTATCTACAGCACAGGAATATGTCCGCAGGGAGTTTATATTGTTTCGTATACGCGTCCATCATGAGAGTCCAACCAGGAGCTGCTTATTTTATTGTTTTTTTTTGTTAAAGATGGCATTCTTTAACAAACCCTATTAATCATCTGGTAGTTGTCATACTCTTCTATGCTCTTGCTACGGAAAGACTAAGCTCTTCACGTATGGTTTCTAGTAGTTCATCGTAGCGACGCGACTATTGACTTTTATCTAATACCTCCCTGCAGCACCGACAAGTATTTAGTTGTTCCTGCTGCCTCTCTACAGACATTGTAAGACTTTCCGGTTGCTTTACCCCACCTCACTAAAAGAGTGATATAGGCGAGTCGTTTGGAATGCATTAAAATATAATTTGAATAGCGCTGGCTTTTTTAGTTTGGTGTCCACCAATCTTGAAGCAGGAAGCGCCACCTCAAATCTAGTGGAATACAATGTTACCTGTGGTCATTCACTCGTTTCGTATTTCTAGCTTCATCGTGCACTCGATAATTTTCGTTTTCTTTCGATCTTGCTGACTAAAGGATTTAGGTAAATCAACATCCTGTACGTCACGATTCTAACCCTATTTTACTTGTTTCAGCAACCGTCATCATAAACTCCTTATGAAATTGAAGTCGTGATTCGAGCTCTGATGTATTTTTATTTTTTGAGACACGTTACTATATCAGCATAAGATTTTTGGATATGTTTTAGTAATTCTTAGAAGTTTATAGAGGTCTAGAAGGTTTTTTAAATTTTCATTTTTTAAATAAAGCGTCGCTGAAGGCGCTAACCCAAGCCATAACTTCAATGTCTTCATGACGATTACATCTAATTTTGATAAAAGATTATAAACTAGATAAGGCTAGTTGAAACATGATCATAAATTGTTGAAGTATATTCCAGCTTTTTTGATCTTACTAATTGGTTGATTGTCTAACTTCTTTAGATTATTTAAAAGCTATCAACTATTACATTTAGTGATGAAGTGTGACCTTTGTTATTTTTTTAGCTAGGAATTCCGATATGGCTGCTTCAGTAATGGTAGCAATCGCCTGAGCGCCTGTTCGTCTACCGAAAACAGACAGTGATATTTACTGGCTTTTGTTCGCAGTCCAATAATACACGCAGAGAAATTCTCTACTTCAATTAAAAGTAGCTGATATTTTGTTATAGATTCCATGTCAATATCGCGAGGTCGTCTGCGTGTGCTGGAATAGATTCTTGTTATTTATTGTTTGAACCTGTAGCCCCACTTTTTCTCATAACTTGTTAATTTATCTATTAAAATGTTAATAACTATAATAATATAATTTGAGAAATAAACTTATGTGACTCTGAGTTTTAGAATGATTCTCGTCAGATGTTGGTGATGTAGAATTAGATGTAATCATCGTTAACTACGGTAGGAAAGTTATGCTATCTCAGCGTGAACGCCATCGGTTCATGTCGTACCGACCCAAAACCGTTCTTTAAGTCTATCCAACAAACCGCAATTTGTCTCTCACTTGTTTAAGAAACGCCGGGTTCTATATGTTCATTTGGCCTGAAATACCTTGTATTAACTATGAAGTGCGTCTTTAAGTTTGTAAAAAAGAGAAAAAGTTCTAAGAAATTGTGTCTGTTAAAGCTATCGGTCCAGTGTCCTTAGGATTAGTGATATTATCTTTTTTTTGGATGAGGACAAAAATGATTTTCCGAATACTACCGGTATTTGCGTTCTTGACCAGATATTACCAAATATATTTAAGAGGTGTTTAAGAACCGACGGACTTGTTTTATTTATTTAGCTCGTGTGCTTTTCAGCTTGTTTGCTTAAATTGATTGTATAATGAATTCGTGATAATTTTCGTTCAATGGAACACTTTATGATATATGATGGTAGACTCTATCCGTAGTGAAAGCTGAAGATATCACCGACGGTTGCCGCCCTTCAGCATCATTTTGTTATTTAAGATGTTTAAGATTTCTCTTTTGTGTAAATTTTCCCGTAAATAGGCCGTTTCATTTTCCTTTTAACGTCGTTTTCGAGCTTATTGTAGTATGATATGTGATTTTTAAAAATTTTTCTAAGATTATTTATCTGAAACGATGTCGTTTTATTACATATGTATGTGCATATGTTTAAAAAATATTAATATGTAAAAATATGCACCAGCATGTTTTTTTTTAAAATATTAACTGTGACATTTTTCCTATGATTCATGTATTTTTAAAAAAATTGGTTTGAAAAGTTATGTATATGTAAGAATATGAGTAAAATACAATATGTTTTAAAATTTATAAATGCAAGTAAATCACTAACGAAGTCTGACTACAGATCAAATGAACTCAATATAGTATCTATCTCCAGGAAGCCACGAATTGATATATTGTCATCACATTTTATGTCATCACTCGTCGATAGATGATTTGACATACAGAGGTTATCATTTCAAGTTGAATATTGAAATACGGCGACACCGGCGATCATTTAGTTTGTTATTTGCTTTATTTTCTTAAAAGACAGTGAATAACTCCTTCAATATTTTGTATTTATAAAAAAAAAGTAAAATCAGTAGAAACATATAAACCTGCAGAATATAAACTGCGACCGCTGAGGTACACTCCTCGTAGCTTTTTAAATTGAGTTACCTTGTCGTTACTCGACTCCATTTTAGCATTATTAATAATATAATGCATTTATTTATAAATATATTTAATAGGCGGTGATTGTTTAATTGTTTGAAGACGATGGCTAATATTAAAACTAGGCGTCTGTTCTCATGATCATTGTAATCCCGTGAAAGTGAAAGTAGTATAGCCGATAGTATCTCCTACTACCTTCATCACGACACTGCTGTGGCTGTGTTGTGACTGAACATATACGAATGGATTGCCATCACGTACACTGAATGTTTTATGATTCACTCGCTCGCTTTAAATAACTCAGTTTTATAAACATACAATAATACGAAACATTTTTCTAGCAACTCAATTTGCAGAATGTTATTATAAATTAAATTTGGTAAAAATAAAACTAAACGGAAAGGTAACTTCATGAAAATTTTTAAATATTAAAGAAGAAATAAAAGTGGTATAAAATAATTTTGGAATAAAAATATTATATTTTACTGTTCAACGTATTTAATACACGATCTTAATCCGTAGTATTCTATTGTGTAGAATATGTATATCATATTAATATTCATTGGGCCCTAGTGAAAGTGTGCGACTGAACCGATATCATCTCACCTCATTAGTTCACTCAGGATCTAATGACCGCGACACTCCCATTGTTGCCTCTATTTCACTCACTCACTCACTCACGAAAGGTCGTGTCATCTTATAATCAATATATTTATGTTATTTTTTTTTGTTTTCAATAAACCTAGTATTAGTTTTGCACAATAAAATTTTAAATTAATTCAAATCAAAAGCTCAATTTTACATTAAATATATACGTTTCTTTCTTCTCTTTATTCAGAATTTACAATAGTAAATATGTTATCTTAAATAGAGAAGAGTCGGGAATAGAAAGAGGAAATGAATGTTGTAAGTTATTATCGTTTTTATTAAATATGCTGGTATTTGTGGGATACGGTTTTGTCAATGAAATCACTTGAATTCTTAAGTTTAACAAATATTTCCTTTAATACATTTATATCTGAATAAAGTTCATCTATTTTTCAAATCAAAGAAAACTCCTGTTTTACTTTTAGTGATTTATATATAAAATAGGACAAACTATCAAAATAACAAACAAATAAATGCATTGCAATTACAATGTAATTCAATACCCGTACTGTTTCAAAGCAACCATTGAGGCAATGTCGAAGTATCACCAATAGTTTGTTGAAAGCCTTCACAGGCGTACCTCTAAAATGTCCAACTAGCAGAAGCAGCGCTTCAATAATGAATGCGTACTACGTGTTTTGCGCTGAAAGGGTTAAATACGCTAATGTTCGGAGTATGTACTCAGGTAAGTGTAATACCAGTATTGGAAAACTAATCCTTTTGTTTACTTTTTACTTTACTATCAATGTATAAAATATTAAATTTTATTGTTAATTATGTAAATCTTCCGAGTTCAAATTAAATCGTCAGCTTGTTAATGCCAATATTATTAAGTAATATATATTGATATACCTTTTAGTTATTTTCTTTAACTTCAAAGTTACAAAACAATTTATTCTATATTTTCATTTGTCATGTTGAACGATCACGAAAACTAGTTTTAAGAATACTCTCATTTTGAATTAATCGTAAAAATAAATATATTCTTTGTATTATTTCTTCAGACTAACATATCCTCGCGTCGTAAAAGTAAAAGTTGATTAAATATAGATATACATATAATATACTTAATGTAACCATTAAATTAATATATTGAATATTACTGAATTCATCTATTAGGCTTTATTTTCTTTAAAACAATATACACTTTACTTTCGTTTGACATAGTCTCGTGAAAATATTTATAGAGATATAGAATGAAAATAGGGGCAGGGATTGAACCTGCGACTTCGGGGATAAAATCTCGTCGCTACGTCGATAGAGCTACCGTGTCGTTACTGCACTTGATATTCTATATACATAATGTTCTTCATCGACCACATAAACGTAACAGATGTCGTTTATGTTTCTTTCAAAATTGCTATTTGACTGCATTTCAGAGGTTGTAGCTTCGAGTCCTGCTCATGTTCATCAATTTTTTATTCTGTATTTATTCAAAATATATTAATTTAATATTAATCTAAAAGTGTTTTATTTTAATTAAAAACTCAATCAGAGATGTCAATAAAATTAATTTTAATTTTATCTTAACAGCTTATTGCTGTACTAATTGCTGTATTAATAATTATTTATGAGTGTTACCACTGCATTTACAATATAATATTTATTAAGTAAATAAAATTTATAATCGTAATTAATCAATAACGTGTAAACCATAACACATGATCCACCTTATTAAGATAGTCAAAGGATGTGGACGTGAGGATGACAACTCAGAGGAGTCAGGAGACTCAGTGATGAGGGTCACCGACCGAGGCTGTGTTTAATTGTTAAGCGCGTGTAATGGATCGATCACTTGTATCAAAACATTTAAATACTTCACACCGAACTGACACGCATCTACCTCTTGTTACTTGAAGTTGCTTATAATTATAACTTTGTTTTTGTAAACATAAAGATTACGTTCATATTAAAGAAGTTTTAAATTTAAAGTTAATTAATTTACACATTAATATTAGCATTCAATTTTACCAGGCGTTTTGTTTTAAATGAAATAGTAACAGGTCGCGGGGAGTTTGAACAACACGTGGATCACACGCTGCCTCGAGTGGGAACCGAACCCGCGGCCTGTGGTGCAGTGAGCAGAGCCACTCACCACTATATTCTAACCAATAAATTCCGTATTTTATATACATGGAAATATTAAATTACATATAATCTTTAAATAAATATACATATTTAATATATAATTACTTTATGCTACCGACTTATTCATCTTTATCAATGCTCGCTCTAGAAACTTGAATTTCCATGAATTTTCCATTTTTAAAGAAAGGCAATAATAAAATCTCCACAAATCAATGACTCCTCTCTCGAAGGTAGAGTGAAACTGTGAAAGACTGAAAACAAATATAAGCCGCAGTCTAAAGTGTAAGTTAGTTTGGAAATAAGAATTCTTTACGATTATTCTGTATAAAGGATGTTGCAGTTCACGCAGGCGGGGCCGCGCGCGTACATTAGTGTAAAATTCGATACGAAACTGCAATTAGTGTGTCAGTGAAGTAGACCCTGACCACCCGTGACCAGCGGATGTATCGAAGGTGAGACCGGATTCTGTAAAATGTGTTTAAAATACAGAAAAAATATTCCCAGGGCATAATGATCTTTCATTTCCACTGATGTCTTTTGTCAGACATCATAGAGAGAGGATTAATTACAACTGTATAGTATAGTTTTTTTGACGAGGTGTACATAATTAATTAAACAAATAACTTCAATAACATTTAAGTTTTAGTTACATTTTGTCAAAACTGTAAATCGCAAAGTCAATACTTCGGTCCGCAGATGAGGATAGCTGTTAAACTACATTCATTTACATACATACACCCACGTACAGGGCCTTCATATGTTTTACTTGACATTTACTGGTTAAACGTGTAAGTTATGAGCGCGTTAAAAATACCTTTGTTGGAGTCGTTTGGACAGGTGGGAATGCGAAAAAGTTAATTAAAGCCCCCGAAATATTAGAAAACATGCCTTATAGCATTATAATAGAAACTATTACGTAAATAAGAAATAGGTCATTGTTTTCACACAGCGCTCTATCCCTGAGAGAAGTTTGGCGCCCAGCGAAGTCGATTACTTTGAAAGCATTTTCGTTTTCTTTGAAACTATTTCTTTAAAGCTTCCGCGGAAACCTTTAGGCAAAACGTTTTTTGATCTCGTATTGAGAGTATCTACGAGTATGGATAGACGGGATCGTAGTTTTAACTTTTACATTATTCAGTAGTTTCACAAATAAACAAACACTCGTGCATTTCGAAATATACTCTATGTTCGATTTTAATTGAAACTCTGATTTATTTGTGAAGGTGCACTTCTACTTCACTACCTCAGTGAGCTTACATCTGTTACATAATTACGAGTAAACAATGAAATGTAGTATCATGTTGTCGTATGCCGTGGCCGTGGGCGTGGGCGTGGGCTTGACTAATGAACTGATGCACATCACTAGTGGCCATTTTGGAAAACGAACTTTGTTTGTTGAATTCGAAATATCCCTCTTGAAATAATACCTCGATAATAATTAAAAGAAAAGTATATTTAGAAAAAATATCTAAATACTTATATAATAAAAGACGTTTATAAAATAAAAAATGCGAACATATTATATTGATGACTTGAGTATAAGATAAATAAGTCTCACTGTCCTCAACACTAGCCTCTGAGCAGAATTAGCATTATGCAAGTTATTTAGTTTTGTAAGAACAATGACCTGTAAAAAGAGTGTTCTATGTGGGCGTTAAAGCCTCCGTGACACGCGACAGAACTCGGAATTCAATTTCACAATTATAATGTACGTACAGCCTTTTGTTTAATTGTAACTATAAATTTAAAATTGTTATTGTAAATATAAAATATTTTGCAAAATAAAAACAAGCGGGAACAGTTGTGAGACCCGTCGCATTAACTTTCTGGTTCAGAAATATGTAAAATTATTATTATTATTTTTAATGAAACAACTTATTAAGATATAGTATATTGCAAAACTTAAAATATCTTGACAATGTCTTGTAAACAAAACTTCAAAATATTATTTTTCCAATAATAATTATTTTTTGTTGACAATAATACGTATTGCGATCATCACAATCGCGCAATTATGTTTTATAACTCGTGAATAAGCGATTTTATAAAAAATAAATAAATAAATAACATACGCCTTTTTCGATTTCGCTGAAAAATGAATCCGTTCTCAGTTACATGAATACGCATTGATTGATACCAAAATGAAATCAATTGCATAATCAGGGGAAAATTTGTTTATAATAACTTTCTTAATGAAGTTAACAATTTACATAAAGCTAAATATTGTATTTCTTATCAAAATGTATTAAAAATTTTAATTTTGTGAAATTTTTAAATCATAATCCTCTGTTTATGATTTAAATCATGAAACCTTTACGAAACCTTCCGTTTTAATGCCACGATGTATTTAGGTGTTTCATTTTAATAGAACTTGTAATAATTCATACATTATTGTATGTGATATTTTAAACAGTACGTTTTTAATATTATATCTAGTATTTAGTATGACCTAGCGTCCTTTAAAAATATAAGTAATTATCTTGAATTTGCGGTTACAAATAACAATAATGGCGAAGGTTTGTCAAAAAAATACATTCGGAAATCATATTTGTAAAATATATTTTAAAACGGAGATTTACAAAAATATATAATGATTTAGTTTATTGTTGTTCCCGACGTTTGACGAACAGTTATTATTATTAATATAACAGTTCAAACATATAGTTTTAAGTGAGCAATCAATTATATTAGTATTCTCAGTGACTCATGACAATGAAACTTAAGAGAGGCCATTAAGGAGTTATGGGAAACGTGGTTTCTAACAAGAAAACTATAGATCAGACACATGGTTAAGAAATAGGAGGGCAGGTGAAGAAGTCTGGAACTAATATTTTGAAACCACTAACGAACTGCCAGAAAAATTATTGCTATTTACTGCTGTTTGTGTTTCTCTAGTCCTGTACTCCTAGCACTGGGCAGTTCAAGAGCCCTTCCTCAATCCTGTTCAAGACGACATACTACTATCACTACTGTGGATACTTACAATATAATATAATGACATTACAAAACCTAATATACATTTACGTACAACTAGACAGTTAATAAATATTATTATATATTTTAGTTAACACATCTATTTGATATATAAATCTAAGATATTAGAAAGGTACAAAATTATATTAGGAATATTTTTCTAGTGTGGGAATCGACCCCAGGACCTGCACAATAGTCAATCCTTGATGTATGTAAATGTTCTGTTCGTATTACTCGTATCTAATTAATGGAAAGCAATTGACATGCAAATTAATATTGAAGATCGTCGATCAGCGACAGATGTTGAACTGAGATGAATAATTGTACCTAATGTTTGTACCTGTACCTGAACCTGTACCTGTACCTGTACCTGTACCTTGTACACATTATTACTAATTAAAAGATTTAATCCTGCTGTAATAGATATTCTATAACTTTCCTAAATATCAATTTATACTTTTTATTTTTAAATTCCGTGGGAGTTGAGTAAGTACGTGCTAAATTTCAAATTAGACGGCTTTGTAGTTTCGTTTACTGAGTTATATAAAGATGAAATGTTTCTATATATTTTATATAGTGTTGTTGTTATTATTTATATATTACTTTATCAACTTACTGAATTAGAAAGCTGTTGTAATCATCAAGATTTTAGATTTTCACGTTATGAGGGTTGCACACAATTACAGACACTTGTTAAACGTATATACGTGTGTGTTTGTGTGTGTGACTGTGTGTGTGTAAGCGTTTGTTCGGCTCAGTTTTCTTTCTATCTGATTATGCAGTTGACTTCATGCCATGCGGTCTTTTAGTTATTTATAAAAATCTGAAAACCGCTTGTTCATTATTTCTAAGAATCTGATTGCGCTATCAGTGTGGTAAGTTACGTGAATACGCATCGATTGGTACCATCAGGACAGATGAAAGGAGCTGAAAAAAACGCTTACATACATACACACACACACACACACACACATACATACATGTCTTTAAAAAGTGTCTAGAATTACGTGTGACCAAACCGTAAAGATATAGTATTGCGAGTATTGAAGATAACATTCATTTAATTGTTAGCAATCATCTTTATCTTAAACTATGTCAGTACATAATTTTTTTTAAAGTTTTATCCAACTATGTTTATAAATCAAATGATATTAATTAAAGAATTAAATATAATTGCATATGTTTATTTATTTTAAGAGTGTATTCAAGAGTATTCATACTTCTATCATTACTAACCGAAGGTTCTTTAAAAATTCCCATATTTAAATTCAGCTGTAGTATCTTATGTTTATACATAATTATATTGTTTTAAAACAACATGTCTCCTCTATAAATAGAAGTGGATGCTTCGTATTACTTTCATATGGCTTCAAAACATGCTTATATATAGAACACAAAAGGGGTTTGCAAATAATCGATAACAGCCCTGTTAGAAGTATTGGGATTATACATTACTAGCGATTCCGTATTGTGTATTTAGACGAGTCTTATAAAGTTAACGTAAGTGAAGATATTAACAATACTTCAGATCATACTGAACTAAGCTAACATATAATAAATCATTTTAGAAAACTCCAATGATTTGTATGTACAGTAGAATCGTAACAGAATAACATTTGTTAAGGAAATACATATTAGAGCTTCTATAATGATACTCTAGTATAGATATCTGTAGAAATGTGATACACAATCAACGAAACCTCAAATCATTCAACATGAATATACTTAGGTAATCGAAAAGCAATGTGGTGTACGTGATGACGCGCTGGTTCAGTGTCGAGGCACGCGCCTCGCGTACTGCTAACAAAATACATAATAAAATGGTAACATGGAGCCCGGATGCTCAGAAGACTGATATGTGGTAAATGATAATAATTTTACTAATATACAGTGTCATGTATTATATTTTTCTTCTCTAACTTGAAATATTATTGTTATTATTTAAATCTACAAAAATTAATACATTAAATGTTATAAGAATGACACATAATTTGAAATCGGTAGACTTTTTTTTTTAATAAATTTTATTCCTTATTAAGTTATATTTTGCTAAATTAGTTCAAGTCAAAAATATTTTTTTAGTCAACCTTTTTTTAAATAATTTAACATAATATTATATTTTGAGATTAAGTTCATTACCAAAGTTAAATAAAACCTTTTCCCCGAGCGACGATTACTGTAAAATATTTAATTTTCTCTCTCCTGTTGTAAAATGTGCTCAATTTGGCTGTATATTATTTAATATCTGGTGTCCGACAAAAAACACATTTTTCAGCCGAAACTCAAACCGAAACTTACTTAAAATTTCTATTTTACACTCCAGTATAGAGCGCGAACGTGTAACAATACTCAAGATACACATACTTGCATAATACACACGAGTGCCGACTGCTGCAGAGTGCGAAATAAAATAAACAGACAATTACTCGTGTACTAGTAGTTAGATATTAATTAAAACATTACTTAAAGCCTCGCAAAGTAACATATACTACAAGTATACTTCACAGTTTCTCATATACAATCATTATATTCAGAGAAAATCCTTTTACATTGAACAAGATATTGCTTGTAAATAATATTAAGCTCGTATGAAACGCATTTGAATTCAGGATGAAAGTGAAGCTGAGGCAGCCATTTTATTGTTCAATTTACACGCACGAGGTGAAGTAGGGTTAGTGTCTCTTAGTGCTAGCTGTTAGTGCGCCAGTCAGCCTGATTAGTTTGTTACTCGCTATTTGTTTTGCTTAAATAATGATTTATAAATAAAAAGTAAAGTTTGTTTAAACGCGTTAATTTTCGAAACTATTTTATGGTTTTGAAAAATTCTTTGTGTTTATCATCTATTATCTAGTACTACTACTGCTCTTAGTTATTATAATAGAAAATAAAATCGTACGTCCGCGGGCGGAGTCGCGAGTGACACCTAATTGAATAATAAACTGGCCGCTTCACTGTGCATGGATAAAGTTTAATAAAAATACCAACAATATTACATACCTAGGCTTCATGAGCTGGCGGTGAACCAACACGAGCCACTAGCAATATTTGATAAATGCAGATTTACTTTGTAAATATTAACTTTATATTAATATTGTTTGATGATTTTAGTAGTGCTATTATAAAGTAGCCTGACTTCTTAAATGACGCCTAGCTTTGCTTCCATTGTCATTAAGTATGTTGCGTTTAGTTGAAAGTGCCTCTTACGGATAATATTACAGGAGCTCTCATATTACACGAATAATTACGATGATCGAGTGAGACTTCGCTTTCAAATAAAATATTATTATTATTTAACTCGTAACGTAAAATATAATTTAGTACAATTTATCCATTAGAGTTTTTATTATGAAATAATAAGAAATCTCCAAAGACTCAACTCACGTATTTAAATACAAAGGCTGTGAGTGTGATCTAGCTGCGGCGGCTTCACCTCAAATTGGATCATGTAGACTGTGTTCATATATCATTGTGGTGAGATCAAAAACAGTATTGTATGTGCTTTTGTGTCGGTTCGTGTTGTCTCTGTGCACATCCTGAACGGTGTCATTAACCTCTAATGAAAAGATGATCTCTCTTTGTGATGTGAATCGCTCGGATTTCATGTACGTAATTAGTTCTCAATTCGTTTGTTTTACACGTCATTTGCATACAGACGGATTTGTTAATAGATACTTGACATTAGAAATCAAGGCCCGGCTAATGTACATATGTGTGTGTATGTGTGTGCGTGTTGTAGGTACGTCCAAGTATCATCTACTTCAGAATTGATTCAAGTTTTAATTAATTAATTAATTTATTTATCTATTAAAAAATTATTAAATATTTAATCAAAAAATTAATAAATATTTAATAGTAGGATTATTTTTACACTTCAAAGATGGGTAAAAATAATAAATACGTGGTATCGTAGTAAAGTGAATAAATACACTTATTATATTATAGTCATCTTGTATCATTTATCTTTAAAGATAACTCAATTTTTTTCTTAAGAATATAATTAGCTGCTGTTATTATGACATTATGTAACACGCGTTACATTCAAGAGATGCTATCATTAGATTTAAGACTTGCTGACTAGCGTTTAATTATAATTAATTTGTGTGGAAGATTACTTTAAAGTGAGATATAAAATAAATTAAATTCTAGGCTTTTATTTCGTTATCTTTTAAAAACACTAAATCGAAGTACGATTGTAACAGGTGCTTCAATAACATAATAACTCGCTCCACAGCGAGTGAGAGACGAGGGACGAATAGTTGAAGAATCCTTGAATTTTCGTGACTCATTTTGGTGAATTTTTTAACGAAAATTTCGATTTTGAGTTCAACGATGTAGAGTCTTCGCTCCAGTGGCTTAGAGTTGGGAGGTGTCCAACTATTATTTTAACTGGCGTGGGTTCCTTCAAGCTTCCACGCAGGCTCTGTGGCAGATAGCGATCCGAAGCTGTTTTGTTTTATCAATGTTTAGCCTCGTAAAAATATATACTTAATTGCAATGCATGTATTTATATAATTATATGTTATATATATTTATCTGTCTTCTGTCCTTGTTACCTTTAAAGTATAAATTTGCATTAACGTTAAAATGGTGTTTATAGTGTGGAAATGAAAAAGTTATCGTTGTTATGTTATGTGATAGTGTCAGAAGGCACGCCGGAGCCCTATTAATATTAACTATGAAGGTGTGTGCTGAAGCTGAAGGCGGTGGATGAAGTTTCGTACATGTAGTAATATCTAGCGCACTATATATTGCATCCCCCAGTTGAAGTGCCAAAGTGTAATTATATGATACAAGTTTAAAACTTATTCTGTAATATTCTTTGAATCTGTCGTTGTTATAGTGGGTAGTTTAAAAGTTGTGTTGTTATTAATAATAATAAAAATAATAATATTTATTTTTAAGAAAATTACAGTCCGCTTGTTAGTAATAATTACAACTATGTTAGTACTTACATAAACACAAAAAAAACACTAAAATTATTTACTCAGCCTCACTCGTCTCACCGCCACACTAATAAAATGCTGAAGCATAGGCTCGGCAAGCTTGGCTTTAATATGATCAATTATTTTTATAAGTGGTGTCAGTAAAAAGGCTTAAAATTTTTTAAACTGAACCTTGAATACTTTTTTTTATTTGAAATTTGATGAAACGCAAATGCGAACGATAAAGTTACGAATAGTATTATTTATAAAGCCGAACACACAGTTTCTTAGGAACGAGTCAGTTCCTGCATTAAATCACAAACGACCTGTAATTTCAGTATAAATCTTACCGTCATCTAAATATAAGGCAACTCCATCTAGTGATTAATAACCAAAATAAGTGTTTATAATTTTAACGGTAACACTCGCTTTTATTAAATTCATTAAAATATGACCATTTACAAAACACTATTTAATAGAGACTTAAAATTTATATAAATGACACTTAAAGCACAACCTTTCACTATACGAGATGCGTCCTAGTCCAGTTAGTGCTCAGTCAGTTGTATAATGCAGCGTCTGCTTAAGACATAGGTTCACGTACTTTACGTTCATTTAAAACTTTTCTAAATACGTTCTTAGTGTTCTCTGAGAGAGCACTATTTGTAGTAAAATAAGATCTCCATAATAATAAATATTGAACCACACCACAGTATATTATGCACTGTGACCGTCTAAATCTAATGTTAACGTTACATGCAAGGTTCGGTGCGAAGTAACGGTAATATCGGTAAATCATTCTTCCACTAACTCTGCTGTTACAGAATACGCCCGTTTCAAGATTTGTGTACGTGTTATATTAACTTAATGTCTGTCACGATACATTACGTTGGTACCAGTACTGTTATGAAATATTATGATTGTTTTTAATATAATTTAGATGCAAATGTGAGATGTATAATTTTATTGAGCTTAAAAAAAACCACATGCCTGGAAAAGGGTGTACAAGTCTGTACTGTATGAATAGACTTAGTCGAGTCTATTCATAGTACGTAATCGGTTACTACTACTGTACTCAGTAGTCAAGGCTATTTTATAAATATGGTATGAAAAGAATATATATTCATTGAATTACATCGTTATAAGGATTATGTCTCGGGAACGAATCTCTTACTTTAACCAACATTACGTGAGAACAATCTCGACGGTGATCTATTATAAAAATATTGAAATCTGTACATTCGCTCATAAGCTAAGATGTAAACAAAACACTTACAAATAGACAGCGCAAGCCGCGTTACGTCTCTGACCTCTTACTGGCCGGTTCAAATTAATTTTTAATTTTATTCAACCGGTACGATAGATTTTATTGAAAACCATTTTTATATAATTAATAATGTAGCTAAGTTTGTAATATTATCAAAACTATTGCAAAAACACGGCACTAAATATAACAATATCGTAATATGAGCTGTTTCCTCGTCACCAGTTATTAATAAATCTACTTTATTATTGAAAAACTGCTGCTTTCAAACCTAGTATATTTTTATATTTTAGAATTATAATTTCAGATATTTTATTCCGTACATCTCTTTCTTATGTGTTTTGTTTAAATGAAAAATCTATTTATTTAAATTAAAGATTTTTTTAGGTTTTGATAATTACTATTTTATTAATTACTAAAAAGAACACCTATTATTTGTTATTTATTAAATTGTAGTTTCCGCCAGTCAGGCCTGTGACTTGATGACTCCTGACAGAACTCGCTGCACAAGTTCAATTAATATTTTTTGACATATAGACTCCTCGTGCAATATTTAATAGTCGCTGTACTGTGTGTATTCCAGTATTTTTATACAGTATGCAGGCAAGATGTAACTCGATCCTCGTCTTTAATCGGCAGTGACCATCTACTTATTAATTGCAGGACATTTCTAAAGACAATCTGTTACAAATTGACAACTAACACATTGAGAGAACGATTATCACGTATGTCATTATTTGGCTCTCTCTTTCGATCAAATCTAAACAGCCGGATGTATAAAATGTATGTGATGTATGTGATATATAAAATGTCTAATGGACATGGAACCACGAGTATCTTAATACAACAATTGAAAGGTAATTTATTTATCAACCTGCCTATAGACTAATAACAAAATATCAGGGACAATACCCTCAGGTTCTCTCACAATCGAATTATTAAGCTGAGTATCTTTTATTCAAAACACTAAGTGCCCTGTGTCACATGAAACGCTCTCAAGAAACTGCAAGTTTTAAATAATATTAGAGAGTTTTGAGTTTAGAAAGATCCAAAGAGGAAGAAATAATGTTTTATTCAATTGTTTCATATTATCGTTATATTATCTTATCTTTTTTACAAGGAGTTTGATTTTTAAAATATTTTCTGAATTCGCTAATGTGATTATCCAACTTATCTGTAATAGCTTGTCACCCTCTCCCCTGAGTTAATGTAAGCGACACCGTCCGCCGTCCTCGATGCCTACCTGTCTGTACTGTCTGTATTTTGCTTTATTTCAACAACTTTTTGTCCTCATCAATAAGTCAGGTTTCGTAATACAATAAAAGCCTGTTAATTTCGTAATTGGATCTGTTTGAGGTTTTAAAAATCACTCAACACTGTATGTATGCACCTCTATACAAACAATAAATACTAGCATATAACATTTATTTAGTTAAAAACAAACGCACGGTGGAGTTTCAAGTTGATTTGTTTATTTTTATTAACAAATGAGTGTATATATTGAATCTGTAATAAAGATCTCAATTCAAACGCTCTTGATTCGTATTCCGCAATCGACTCGAGTGCAGCGTTGATTAGAATAAACAATGATATTCAGATGTTAGGAAATGCATATTATTGTATCGAGACTTGTTTTATTTACAAGTTAACTTTGTTCAAGCAGCGCTATCGAGACGGTTTTGAACTTTATATCTTGTTATAACGTTTTATACAATGTTCAATACACATATGTTTTTTTAAATCTAAATTTAAATGAATTACTATTGTGTAACAAAAACTACAATGGTCGTCGTAGTATACTGTACTTATTATTGCTATAAATATCTGAAAGGATTACACAAACGGCTGACATGAAATATCACGATAGGAATTTGTGTTCAATTTTAGGGATCGGCGACGCAGTGACCTTTAGTATTTAATATAGTTTAGATTAAAATATTATTAGAATAAAACACTACTGGACACTGTTTTCAGATCTTCTTAAAGTAATATAAAATATAGATACATGTTTTGAAATATTTTGAATGAATATTTTAACTAATGTCGTCTCGTTCGCTTAGTTTTGTGTTTGTTTTTGATTCAAAGAAATAGAAAATATTGCGTTTATCTCCTGTGTACCAAAAAAATCGCACCCGAATTAATGGTTTGGGCATAAGAGTGAGTCATGGACTCCGTCAGGACACACTGGCGACGCACGGGCCCTTGCATATATTAAAGACTAGATATACGATACAAATATGCTAGTTAAGTACATATGTATTACTTTGTGACATATCTTTTCTAAACAGAACCCTGGAAATAATTTATTTTGGTATGAGTCGTCTTATTGTACACTCGTCTCTTGATGCAGATATTTTTAGAACACCTCCAGGTGTTATAACGTATATGAATTACCTAATAAATAAATGATTAATGTTTATTTAATTAATAGATAGAAAGTTATGAAGCTTATTGGAAAACTGAATAAAACTTATATATTAATATCATCGTATTTTAAATAATTCGCTCTGGCACGAGTGAAACGGTTAATCCAGAGAATTTTCAATTAGCTCGGTTCAACGTGAGCGCCATTGTTCCGGTAAATAATACTAAGTTACGGAAATATTTACAGTTATATTCTTCCATTTACAGCAAAATATGTACGTTAAATTTATTTATTTGGCGTTTGGAGTTTTTCGTGAACACATCATGAGGGTCTGTCTTGATAGAAAGGTGTCACAGATTTTGGTAAAAGGTTATTTTTCAATGCAACATTTAATAAATGTGATTGAATTAGGTTTTAAACATATACGGCTATATATGTCAGGATTATATTATTTTAAAATCTAAATGAAAAATTTATCGATGGAACAGGATTCGAATCCGCGACCTCTATGAAACTGTCTCGTCGCCAGATCTCGACGAAGGTGACATCTATTTTTAATAGGTAGCTCACTCGGTAGTGTCGCGTCGGTTGTCCATAGGTCGCGGGTTCGAATACTACGCGTATCAATAAATATTTAAAAAGTTAATGATGTTCATATTATGTACCTACAAGCTGCAGTATGTTCTGGTATTGTACTGCAACATGGCGTCACGTGGTATTGTACTGCAACATGGCGTCACGTGGTATTGTACTGCAACATGGCGTCACGTGGTATTGTACTGCAACATGGCGTCACGTGGTATTGTACTGCAACATGGCGTCACGTGGTATTGTACTGCAACATGGCGTCACGTGGTAGCGCTCAGTAATTTGACGGTTGACAGATTTATAACATGTCTCTACGTCTTATGGCATGTTTCAATGTATTCTGGTCGGTAACGTATTCCTCTGTAGAATGTGTAAGACAGGCTATTTCATACGGCCGGATAGTAGTTTACGAAAAAAAATCTCTTTTTTACACTGTGTTAACTTTTATACAGTTCTTATTATTCGCGTATTCGTAAATAATATGAAGATTGTCTAAATACGTCTATTAATGAAGGAAAATAATATATTTATGTTTTTAATTTTGATCTGTTCCGTGGAGATAGAAACCATTACAATTAACGGTACGTAATGAGTGTTATTACTCTATCTCGTATTTCAGATCTAACGTTTGGTAAATGGTAAGTTATTCAATTATTTCTCACGGCCAAATAAATCAAATAATGAATTCAAATTGTTCGAGGTCTGTTATAAATATATATTATAAATATATATTATTGGAGATGCTTCTTTGTAGCACGTAGGCTGTGCCTCGTTCGATGCTAAAGGATCCTGAGTAACACTATTATCATCTATTCAGTTTTATTTTTAAAGCCTATTTTGTACTTGTTTAAATGATACAAACTTTTCATTTTAAAATTAGATCACATCATTGCCTACAAAAATAGTCCAATATCATAAAATATTCACTAATTTAGTCCAATTAAAACAATAAATATGAATCAACTTTATTCCAGCAAGTTATAAAAATAGTTAACAAATAAAAGAATTGTTTTTTTTACAGCGAATGTAATTATCATAATTTAGGTTTAAATAACGTGGATAATAGACGAGTCGTCCTTGAAACAGATTTGATTTCTGCGGTCCATCGAGTAACGAATATATTATACGGTAACTTATATATGCTAATGTTTCTTTGTATGTTAGTAAAGTGCTTAATATTATTAATAAATAATTGTAATGACACTTCACTATGTTAAAGATATACACTTTTATTTAAACTAAAAAAAGCTAAGACTCGACGGTCAAGGTTTTCGAAACATAATCGCAGTAAAATCGGTTCGTCCGTTTAGAATTTACGATCGAACAGACAGACAGACAGACAGACGCGCAAATACTCGTAACGCCCCTCGTTATTCTGTGGTGGTCAAAACAGTTACTCTCACAGCTTTTTATTTTTAAATCATAAAATATTACTCAAAATCACACTATATAAAATATTTTTATGGATTGAAACTTGCGTATAATTTGGTTACATTAGTAGGACAGACACATCTCGTATACCCGTGAACACGATTACTGCAAAGTATTCGAAACATCGGGTTAAAATCAAAATGTAACCAAATTATACGCGAGTTTCAATCCGTAAAAGTAGTTTTATTTCAAATGTGTTCTCGTGAAAATCTAAGAAAATACGATTTTTTTTAAAATCTATTAATATCTCGTCCTACTACTTTCGTTTCTCGATCATATAATTTTAAATTTCTATCTATATCTGTTATTACAAGCTAATCCTTAGCAAAACCTGTATCATGGAGTTCTCTATCTAATATTTTTGTCTTCCGCATATCATCAATTAAAATATTTACACGTGGCTGACGCAAGCGGATTCTTTTAAACCGGTTCTGACAATTGCTCGTTGGAGAATGAAGTTCGGTTAGCGCCACACCAATATACTTTGACCCTTGCCTAAATTCATACATGCGGTTACTCGGTACGACCTCACTGCAATAGGTACACTTCTGTTGTAACTTGAAGCGATAAAATGTTCGTATTTAGTTTATTGTAATATGTCAATAGCAGCTATTCTTCTGTGAATTCAATATGACTATTATATGACTTGAACAGTCGCCTCTAACTGTATCTTAGTCCCATCAGGATTGTATTAACGACGGTATCATGGATTTGTGTCTTGCCTTTGTTGACGAACTTTTAATTGTCTGTTTATTTATAATTTAAATTGGCTTAACATATTTAAGGATAATTCCCGACATTGGTGACAGTTTTTTTTTATTTTATCAAAAAGTGTAAAATTAAAAGCTTTATTCAATACTTTGACATCAATAAAAGTGTGATCTCAGTATGCTCCGTCACGTCTGAATGCATCATTGAATAATGTATTACCTGCACTTCTCTGGATCTCAATCACATGATCAGATAATAAACTGAATAGCGTTAAATATATACAAATAATTATATTATTTATTAAATTTATGTTAATTAAAACATTTATTTGCCTACGTTTCCCGATTAGAACCGACATGCTGTGTGGAGTTGATGTGGAGGTCGAAGTTTGACGTCTTATTAAATCTGTAGTTAATTTTATATGGCATATTTAAACTGTGTAGTTATACCTTAAAATAATTAAATATAATACTGACTATAAGTTAAAAATAAAATTAAAATTACTAAGTAACAAAATTAAGAACGTAAAAAATAAGAAAAAAATGTCTATTGACCATTTTTTCTGTTACAACTATTTTATATAAAATAAATTATTATATTTTAAGTTAACTAACAATGAATTGTGGACATTGATCCCAGGCAGTTCGCGACAGTTCATCTTACAATAGTCATTCTGTGTATCTATATGTCGTTCTCAAGGCGATATCTCGTTTCGAGCATAATAAAAATCTTAACGTTCGTGTTGCGGTCCATTGAAGGAGGCTGACAACCGTCGCCTGAGTCGCGACTTGTCCTCTCGCACTTGATAAATATGGACACAAGAGTAATGATTAATGTTATGAATAATGATTTATGTTGTTTGTAATGATAATGATTCAGAGCTTTGCTATTATACTATATTATATTAAATAATTGGTGTCATAGTTCGTAACAAATTTATTATCTGTGAAAAAGATTGTTGAAGAGACGCGAGTGTAACGAATAAGATCAAATAAAATAATTTCTAAGGAGCTGAAACGTTTTGAAATGTCTCTCTCTTTAGTCTTTTGCTAACAAAATGCGAGGAGTAAAGTTGATATTTTATATTTCTATGTACTATTATAAAGTATGTACTATTAGAGAATGTTAATCAAGGCAAGTTTTAATTAAGTAGGAGCGGGGAGTTTCATTGTAGAAATTGCATTTCTCCGCTATAATAATTAAAATCGAATCAAAAGTTTTTGACGAGAAATAATTGCAAGACGGTAATTGTAATTTATTTTTAATGTTTTATAGCGCATTGTTCTTTGTGGATTGAGATTTTTTATACAAAGTGCCTTGAACTCTTCGTTTTTGCTATCATTTGGCAGTCTAATGGCCTCGACTTAGCCTTAAACATTTCCTCAATTAACAGTACCTTATTACCTACGCCTTTAGTATTAATTTCCCATGACATGGAAGTCGCTGAGACATTTATAAAAACTAATTAATTACTATGAAGATAAATAAATGTATACGTGATGTATTTAAATAATAGTTAGCTATTTTTATTTAATAGATATTACATCTGATGGTTCTGATAAGGTGTTCAACTAAAATTAATAAAATTTATGTATAACAAATAAGATATTTATTTATAACAAATAAGAGGTCAAACTGTTTTAATTTTAAAGAAATGTTATATTTGCTCACTCACTCTGGTGTTAAAAAATTAAACGCCACAGAGCACGTGGTACGTTAAAATTAAACTTTGTTTTGTTGATTCCTCCTCGCGCGGGGGGGGGGGGAGGTGAGGGGGGCGGCATCCAGTAGGCTTGTAATTTTTGGCATTCATACATCCGGTGTCATGTTCGAAAGTACATATATTTTTTTTTTTATCTTTTTGAGATATATTATTAAATAGTCGATTTCTGTTTGTTTATTTTTTTAACACAATATTATTGTTATTGCAATGTTAAATTCATTGTAGTCCCTCGTCCTGACTCACTTTAATTAAGAATATATTAATTTCTATAATTAATCTTTACAATAACGATCGCCAGAAATACCTATACCTGTCATTTTAAATGTAACAAACACGTGATGTGGTGTGATGTGTAAAATATCTTCTGTTAGTTATTATAAAAGTTATAAGAAATATAAAAAAATATTAATATTAACCTTACAAGTTACAACTAAAATATTTTTTTTTTACATTTGCTAAGGTTGTGAAATTTCTAATGTATCTTGAGGTATAATATCCTCATTTGTAGTAAAAATAAATGAAATGCTACCAATAGTAGATAATGAGATCTCATCTCAGCCTACGAGTTATTGAGAGCATTAGTAGAAATATGAACATTTTATGAACACATCTCAAGATCTTCCCAGAAACATCCAAATTCAGTAATTTTAAGGGATTTCAAATATATGTTATTATATCAACATTTGTTACATGATTACAGAAACATTTTCGGTACATGGCTTACGATTTTTCATTGTTTTTTGGTTTTCGGAATCTCTTCCAAGTTTTAACGGATGAAAACTTTTTGCTCCACAATTTTCTCGTTTAGAAAGTTTTTCAATTAAACAAAATCTAAAAAAAAATAGAAAGAAAGAAAGGAAACTCGAGCGTGTTTAATTAATAAGAATTGATAAACTCATTGTAATCACAAATATTTCAAATGACAATAACTCCATCTTCATTTCCGATCGTTTACTTTGGAGCGGATGATCTAATTTTGATGACAATTTTTCGGAAGATAGTTTGCAAGAATGAAAAATAAACTGCTTTTAATGAAAAAAACGTAATGAAAAATACACAAATACGTTTCAGGCTCGAATTAATTTAGAAGTTATGACTATAATATATTGAAAATTTCAATTCAATCTGAAGTCGTTAATACTGAATAGGTTTATAGATGTTTTTAATATTTACGGCGATTACAAATATGGTTATTGTTTTTCAAAGAATCCTTATATTGTGATATCATCTCAGTCCGAATAAAGAACATTACAGAGAGGTATATTCATCTCGGTAGTTCAATATGCAGGGTGAGGGGCGGGGCGGGGGCGGGGGCTGGGGCGGGCGGGGGCGGGGGGGGGTCCCAGGGGTCACAATTTGGAGTTATTCCTTTATTGATAACATTGCATTTGATAGTTGTTGGTAAATGTAGGTATTATTAGTTTTCAACCTATTTTCGTAAACTATGTTACAATATTTTTTTTTACATGCATGAGGCTAAATTAATAAATAAAGAAATTGTTCGCGGTGCATGTAATTTTTATTTTAGGTTTGAAAATGTGTTTATTATCGCTGGATTGATTTACATTGTTTTAACCATATTTTGTGAAATAAATACTATTATTATTTAAAAGAGACGCGTCTCTGCTGTTCGCGTTCAGTTGGAACTTATCACTAAAGCTGGTGAAGTCATCTCGTACACAATGGACATTCCTCATCCACGCCAGGAATAGCGACCCTCACATATGTCTTTTTATATCACATGCACTTTTATGTAAGATTTTAAACGATGGTCGATTGGCAGATGTTTCCCACGTCTCGTCTACTTGACGGCATGATTGTGTAAGTGGTATCCCGGTATCTGCTCCATTACAGTTGGCATCTGCTCACGAACACACTCCGGGAATGTTACTTGCAATGTACCCGGCGACGGTTTTGATAACCGACATAAATACAGCTACATGTATAATGATCGACTTCATATTGCTATTGTCTAAAATACTTGAAATAACTTTTCAATGATTAAAGTGACGCGTTGAAATAAATAACATAGTATCATTTTATTTCTTTAAGAAACGAATTAAAAAATAATTTAAATAACAAATAATCCATTCGGTTATATCAAAACGTCATTACAAATACGTTTTATGCTGTGGGTCAAAGAAGCTAAGAATTTTTTTTTCTTGTTGTGACATTAATCTTTATTTTAAATCGATACGGCATTAGCTCCTGGGTGGTCCGTTAACGTATTTAACTCAAACGTTTAATTCGATTAGATATTTTTTATCAGTTTATATAATTTAGTTTTAACCGCATGTTAGTGGTTTTTTACTATTCGGATACCAGCAATAATATATTATGTTATGAGAACGGTACTTCCGAAATGTTTGCAAGATGGCCGGTATTACCGGTCGGACCCACCCTCGATTCTGTCGCTTCATTGTATGCAAATCGGTTTGCCGCGCCCGCCGCTACCAAATATTTCACGCCTCACCCTGCGGCCGACATCCAGCGATCAAACTACGCGACCTCACTATTGAGGCTCCTATGAGCATTCTGGCCACTGGGCATGCCGAATAACAGATTTGTTTATGTCGTATCGTCGTCGTGTCGTATACTAATACAGCTATTAAGCCTCTCTGCCCGTCGATGCCGTCCTGTCGCGACGTCTAATGATAGATAGTCGAGATAGTGTAATTTGTACTCTCACGTCTGGGCGCAGTCGAGACTGCAATTTCTCTCCTCCTTGTCTTTACAGGAACATAATGTCAATGATACTCGCCTCCATTCAATGTTCTGTAGTCTGGAGCGAAGCCGCCTTCGATCTGAAATCTTAATAACACGTTGTCACTCCCACGACCTCCGGTCCGCGAGTTTGACTTTATGAATATTAAACGGTTAAACTATTCCTCGAAAGCTCTGCGCGGTGAGGGATCTTTGCGACTCGAGCTCCAATGAACTTCTACTTCATTTGCATATTTGGATCGCTCAGCTCGGCTCTTGATTAGTCGCCTTGTTTATATTATAATATTAAGTGTTACTCATTAATATACTTTTCGTTTTATATTTATATATATAATAATAGTGTGCAAGTTCAGCTTCTGTTAGATAAGTATCACTGAGTGTTACAATCTGTAATTTAGTGGTTTTGGTGAAATGTTGATGTTAATTAGACGCTGGGGTTCGAGCGTAGATGTATGTTTGTATTAATTTGGTTTATTGCATCAGCGTGGTGTATACGTTGAAATATCAGACTAATTTTAATTATGAATATACATTAAACCCCATACATCTTATTTAAAACATGTTTTACCGTGTGTAGCTTACTTGAATGTAATGTTTTTCCACATTATACGTTTTATTTTACTAGTTGCAATAGAATTTTTCGAAATAGGTTCCTTATTTTAAAAATGTATATTAATAATACTAATAATGTATAATGTAATGTAAATCCTTTAAAACAGAGGTGAGAACCCTCGCTGGCTCCGGCTGGATTACGAAGACACATGACAGTGTTACATGGGTCTGTAGGGAAGTGTGGTAAGACCCGGTAAGACCAGGGACAATAGTGCTCGACTGTTTGGGTTTTACCGGTAAGTCTTTATGTTACGTTATGGAATATGACATAACATAAATAAATAATACAGGTGAAAATATAAAGAACGACAGATCCATTCATTTATTAAGGTGGGTAGCGACACAGTAGCTCAATTGGCAGAGCGATAGAACGGTTTCCAGGAAATCGCAGGTTCGAGTCTCTGGTGTGTCAAGATTTCAACATTAAACATTATTTAACACGAGTTAAACATTATTTTGGTCATTAGTTATTTTATGTTATTTTAGTAGACATTAGGTGTGTAAGTTATTACTAAATTAATGTCCATTTTGTGTTAAAACTTCCCACAATCCTATACCTTCAAACGTGTCTCTAAGAACTTGTACAGAACATATTAGAATTATAAACTGTATCTAAACTACAATATACTGTATTAATATTTTTAGGAGTACACATTGCAGTAAAACTATTTTTAATTTTTTTTCAAACAATAATTATATGAGCTAACTGCGTTAAACATTTTTTATTTATTACTGTGCTATTATTTGTGTTCGCCAGTTTTATTTATTTTATCATGTTATTGAATTATAGTATTTTTTAATATTCTGTCCAACAGTTCTAGGAAAAAGCTTTCATGAATTTTTGAATCACAGCTATGAAACCACATTTTATTACATTCTACTGACTAAAATTTAGTCGTAATTTTTTAGTTAACTAAAATAACGTGTAACCCACACTGTTACACGTTCCGAGAAGCTTCTTCTGATTCATAGATTCTATTTATTTAGACATATAAATTGATTTTGTTTGTAATAACGGTGTTATTATTTTCAGTCAGTCAGTGTCGCAGTGGCGTCACCACACATGTCCGCCAAAAATGATTCCGGTGAGTCTTACCTCAAACATTGTTGATATCGAATTAAATTGATTATTAATAAGACTTAATTTTAAACTTTTACAGCATTACAATGTTATTCCAAGACGCTAAAGTTAATTCTCATAATAATTATATGATGTTTCTAATGAGGATAGAACTAAATATATTATTTATTATAAGCATATACCTATCGCTATATAATTCTAAAACCACTAGTACTGAAAGGATTGTAGACCTTGAAAAATAATGATACGACAGACAGAAGTCCTTTGCGTATAGATATATAGTGTTCGTTAAAATATAAGTAATATTATAGTAAAGATATTATTTATTTTAAGTAAGGATGAGTACATTAATTTTTCGTATAAGTATAATAATAATAATTTTTTGAGGAAGGCTCTCAATGAGAGACCTTTTCTGCATCCTTTGTGTAAAAATTTAAAAACGGTATATCTGAAAATTCCCAAATTTTGCACACTGATAGACATCAGTCTGGTGGTTGTTTTAAAAAAAAATAATATTCGATGTGGTTGAGGAAAAAATAAAATCCCGTAGACACTTTAATGGGAAAAATTTTTCGCGTGAAAAATTAGCTTTATAAAGAATGACATGCGCGTGCCGAATATTTCCTTTTTTTTTAGATTTAAATTTTTTTTATACTTGGTAATAGTTAAGAACAGAATGCGTCGATTATTTGTAAACGTATATTCGGTGCTGTTTGCACGTCGCTTCGCTCAATATGCTAACACATATACCGAGATTTTGCGAGCGCAGCGAGTCAAGATTGAGGTTTAGTCCGTGCGTCTAGTTTACATCTCTAATTAGTAAAAGATATAATAATACTATTAAGTAATAATATTATTATAAAATAATATTATTATTATGTCAACAGTAGCAACAAGGATATGAATAAAAATTGCTCAGGTTGTTCACAACGTTAAGTTCTCAAAGAAATTTAATCAAGTTTTAAATAAATGTATAATGAAAAATCATTCCGTCTTTCTAACAATTGAGTTACCTTACCGATACTCGCTTCTATGAATGTAACATTCTATATATATATATATATATATATATATATATATATATATATATATATATATATATATATATATATATATGACGATATATCAAATTTATTAAGTTACATAAATTTATATAAATAAATGAAAGCATTAAAATATAGATCTGACGGTAATGATCTGGTGTTTTATTTTTTATTACTATTTTTTAAAACAAGCACCAATTACCAAAGACCGTCGTGAATGTCTCCACCCTTAGCTACCTACAACAATTATATGAACATCTGCTCTAAGGCAGCTGACTCATTGCAAGCGCTCTGCTCTGCGCTATTACTGCACTAAGCTAACCCTTTTGAGACTTGTTTTGCTTAGCTTAGAATTATTATTGTGAGGATATATACCTCTAGACGAGCAGGTCCAGTGACTTCACATAAATGGTCATGTTAAAACGTTATAACAACTAGAATATGTTACATAATATTCATAAATGGTAATTGTTTTCTATATTTAGTTGTCTTGGACGTATGATCTTTGACTTATATTGTTCAATATTAAGCAATGTATTCTCTTTATACATTTCTATAATAATATTAAAAGGAGACAATACAGTCGAGTTAACTAAAATGACTCTCTCATAGGTTCCATAGATAACTTTAGGTAAATAACACTCGCAGCAATGAGGCACTCCACGTCTTAAATTGTATTTTAAATACTTTGTTTTCCGTAACTTTATATTTCTGTGTTATTAGCTGTTTACAAAAACTATTTTATTTACTATTTGGATAATTGTTAGATTGCCTTTCTCGTGATCTTGTCTTTTATGATGATTGAGACTTGTCAAAACAAATCAACTTCCGATTTATAATGTGAAATTGATAGTAACCATATATTAAACAAATAATATTATATGTTACATATGTGACGTACCAAGTATATAAGACTAACTAGTCTCTATCAGTGATATCATAGACATAAATTCGTTAAACATTTTATGTTGGTTACTGTAATGTGCTGTAGTTGCAACTTGTTACATTACCAACTTACTATTGCTGGAAGAATTCATTAATGTGCAGAACTTATACCTTATTATAATTGAGGAAGACACACTTTCCTATAGCGTTTCTTTCATAACAGCAATCGCCGTGTTTCTAATCTTAGTCTGACTTAACAGACAGCTCTATTCTGATGAACATACAGACAGCTGCCAGCAGATGGCAGTGATTACTATAAAACTTATATGATGTCTTAACAGGGACCTGAATATATGACTATATGATATCCAGTTCTACATTACGCGACTCTTCGTAATTTGTCCACTTATTAAATGTAATATAGAATTGTTCTTAAATGCAGGAAGTTTATTATTTTAACAACATTAATGTATTTAATTCGCACATTTTTTCAAAATCTTTACGAAGTAATAAATTTTAGAATGTTTTAACAAAAACTTAAATGTTAAGTTAAACTTGTCCTTACGTATAGTTTCTATAATATATCTTCAACTAATATAATTCCATATATATTGATTTGTCGTTTCATACATTGAACGATTAGTATCAGAACATTTAAATTTTGTATACAAAATATACAAATGTGTAAAATTTATAATTTGAAAAGTATTTTAAAATAGGTATTTTAGAGTTAGAGGGAATAATAAATTTAAAAAAAACAGAGTTGTTTTCTTCTTCTAAGTTTCTTGTCACATCAGAGGGTGAGCTATCAATGAAATATTGTATACAAAATTATTGTACATATTGCAATTGTAGTTGATAAATAATTCCAATGTGGTCGAGAGTCTACCAGAGTCCTGATTCTTATAATTAAACATGTTCAATATATATTATGTGTATAGTAAGTATATTACATTCAGTACAAGCCTTAAGCTACTAAACGTCAAGTGAACTGTCGATATTATTGATATCAATAACATTATGATACAAACTCGATACAACATTATATGTAAAACATTTATTGAACGAGGTGTGATCTTCAGATTACGCTACAAAAGAGTACTCTGAAGCTTAATGAGTTTGAAAAAAATGTTCTGATTTAATAAAAAAAAAACTCTAGCATGTATCGAAGATTGAAAAGAATGACGCACGAGTAAATAGAGTCGAAGCTGAAGTACAAATTAATTTCACTGATCCATTATAAATGGAGCGCTCACTTGAAACGATAATGAATACTAAGTGATATAACTTCAACAATATTCTTAATGACGCCTCGTGCAGTTTCGATGTGTTATGTTGTATTAAATAACTTTGGCATAAAACTATTATTAAATACATTTTTGTAAAAGTTGGGAGCGGAAATTATTTGATATTAAATAACTTCCGCTCCCAATTTTTACAAAAATGTAGTTATTTATGTATAGGTTGTTCTATATTTACTGTATTATTTATTTATTATGATATTATTTTTTGGCGGCTCGTCAGCAATGATCTTTGTCTTCCAGTCAATTTAAATAAAACCCTAATAAATGATACACCGAAACCTTCGTCGTGCACCATATAAATGTATTTTGTGAGTTAATTAGTTTTTGAGTTTATAGCGTTCATACAGATAGACAGACGCACTCGGGGAGTCTGTCTTCTATATCATGTATAGTCACTCGGGGAGTCTGTCTTCTATATTATGTATAGTTAGACCGGTGGTCTAGTGAACAGTGAGCCTGAATGCAGAACCGACGACTGTGGCTGTGATTCACAGGAAAATCTTTTGTGTAATCCACACATTGTTGTTCCTATTCGGTTCTACTGCGTCAGATATTTATTTGCTTGTAAAACCTGACAGGCAATATTTGTTATGTAAAGGAATAAAAAAAGATCTAAACATTTAAAAAAGGTAAAAGTAAATAGTTTGAGAACTTGAGAGGTGTGAGATAGTATGTGTCTTAGAGCTCTGAACTCTGAACATATTATTAAAGTTGTAAAACCTTTTGGGTCCCATGTTTAAGTCAAAGTAGTGATGTCATATAATATATACTTGGAAAATAGATCAGAAGGAACTTTTTAAAGATAATAACGCATGGTTTAACAATCAATTTAATTTATTCGATACAAAGTCTAACAATTTGACACTTTGAATTATCCAACTCAAAATAATCACTTCTTATTTTAACCGGAAAACTAAATACGATTCTAACGACAAGACAAACGCAAATTTATCGAGACAATATTACGATCGCACAATCTACCGCACCGACGGACGAAAGCGAACGAAAAAGCCCTGAATACCGTCGACACCCGCTCATATAGCACTCCTCTCTCTCTCGACTACCCTCATATATTCCTATAATATATAAAAGCTATACAAATACGAACACAATCACATATCTATTGTTTGAGCTACCAAAAAGTGATGTGGGGCGTCAGTAAGTTAGTAAGTAACTTGTCTTTCTTCTGTCGTCGTGCAAAAACTTTATAACATTAAAACAAAATACGAAATTACATGTTTGCTGATTTGAAGTTATTCATAAAGTTTAAAAGTTGATATAAATATTCACACGTGTATAAGATCGACTCGCAAATAGAATAAACAAAACAAAATGTTTCGGACGATTTAAAAAAAAATAACATCATAAAGAGCTCTCCGTATCCTTTATAAACTACTAATAAAATATGATTCTGAAACACTTCTAATTAGAAACCTTTGATGTTCTTGTCGACTTCTTCATTGAGCAGACTTTATTAGTACGAAAGAGACTTTCGACATATTCTAAAGAAATTTAGTTCTTGAATTTTTTATACAAATCTGTATAAAAGTTTACTATCTGTATAACAAGTAGGTCGGGGACAACTTTATTCGTTTTTTTTCAAACAATTGAAGATATGACGCGATAGAACTGTTTCCAGACCTACAATTATTTTTTATTATATTAGAGTATTTTAATATTAAAGCCGAGAAATAAATGTATAATGACTACTAAGACAGGCAATGAACTGAAGAGATAGTAATTAATTAAGTCTATTGCACATAGGACAGAACACAGAACAGGCTTATTTGAAATTATTTTAAGGTATTATAATAAAAAGTGCCTAAGTAGGTATTTGGTAAAGTGATATTATCATAAAAATCCCTTAACGATTAGCCTAAAAAAGAGAGCAGATTAGCCTAAAAAAGAGTTCCAAATATCTTAAATTCATCATTACTAATACATTAAATGACATTACACGACATTTAACAAACAAGTAAATACTTCAAGATATAATATAAGCCGCTAAAATAAAGTGCTCCTGATGTGCTAAAAGTTCCAATAATGTGATTTGAGTCTTGTCTGTAGGTGGCGCTAGTGGCCGGCGTGCTCGCACCTCGTTACTCCACTTTCACACTTCTCTGTGGTTTATTGTTCGCCGTTAGCAGGTTTCTTTGTATTGTAAGATAAAGTACGGGGTTTTATAAGAATCTTATTATATATTTATTAAATTCGTATAAATGGAATAGATTTAGTTCCGCTAGATTTCGTTATTAGTTAATTTAGATCAAGAAGTAAATTAAATTGTAATAAAAACAGAATTGGTAATACATTACAATATTTATTCCAACAATAAGTTGATTATTGTAGAATCTAACAACAACACGACTTGTAAATGTCACGTTTGGACTTGTCTTGCAAAATAATGTTACAATAAGTTAGGTTCCGTGACGGCGCGGGCGAGCGGAGCGATCTGCATCGGCGGCTCGGCTCCGGTATGCATTACTTGTTCCTAATTTTAATGAGGGTGCATATGTAGGTTTTATCTTAAAATTAGAATTGTCTTTAAAATTATCAATAAGTATCATTTCTAATTTTTGAAGTGATAACTTCAATAGGAAGTGTAAACCGTTTCGTTACGGAACGTGTGACGGCGTCTGTCTGTCTTCCCCTTCTCCTACGCATACGGCAGCGGCAGACAGGCTCTTCCACTCTTACTCTAACCCATAGCGCTAGCCCTATTTTGGAATGCATTATATTTAATATATTTCGGTATAAAGTATAGTGTATATTTTGAAGGATAATGATACTAATAATGTATATACACAATATTCTACTGTACATATTTTAGAATTGTAAATAAGACTAAAGTAGATTTTATAATCAATAAAAGATTTTATTAATAGTTATTATATTAATTTAAATAAAATTAATGTATTAATTTACATAAAATTTAATTAATAGCATAAGCTTTTCTTAAGTTAAACAATTTCAACATTAAATAATTCAACTTAGATTAGTTTAGGTTATCACCTATTTCCGTCGTCCCGAGACGCACACGTCTTTTTCTTTATCCTAAATACATAATAAATGGAAGATTGCAGTCAAATATCAGAATTTCCGATGAATCTCGTTTATAACTAATTTTATGTTAGAGTTAGATTTACCAACAGCGGCTCACTAATTAACACCCGAAGGGTTTACAGATATTCCAAAAGAATTTATATATCAATACAAAGAGGTCTTATGTTGTAGAAAATGAGATTCGTATTTGCGTGTTGATATTTCTTGATATTTCTTTGTGTATGTATTGTAACAGAATCCGTTCGTTCGATAGACTAAGTGCCATCTTATGTATTGATTCTGTACCGACTGTATGTGTGCATTGTACTAGTGTGCGATGATTTATATATCGATAAAGCCAATCAATTAACTAGTTAAATATTTTATTGATAAAGATAAAAGAATAAAATGTTAGATAATTAACAATAAATTATTCAGTCACTTTACATCGGTGTCATCTTTTATTTGTATTAAGTGACACTGTAGATATCCATGTTGTTATGTAATATTGTGTAAAAGAGAAAATGAGGCTAACCTGTTTGTTTTTGTTTTATATTTCTTTAAGACACTCCGTGGGATGTTAATACTTTTTGAAATATCTATTTTTCTGACAATCACTCTACTCTTTTATCGTTAATCCGGTTAACTTATTTTAATCGTTTGAAAATCGCATGTAATTTATAGGTGTAAGAATATTGTCTTTGGCCATAACTTCTGACGATTAAAAATATTTTTTTCACCATATCTATCCCGCATGTATGAATGTAAGTGTGTGTATACTAATAATGCAATGTGATCTAACAGATGATAGTGCGAGTGTGGTGCGAGAGCGGCGCGGGCTGGGCGCCCACGCCGGTGCCGGTGACGCCGCACACCACCAGCAGAGACGTGCTGGACTGCTGCAGGGAGCCGGGGGACGAGCCCTGCCTGCTGCTGAGCGTGCATCCCAGCCATGGAGGTAGCTGTCTCTACTCCTTTACGCGTATTCATAAATTGTGTTTTCGAAATGGTATCAAATATAAGTACTTATATCAATTTTTGGTACATTAAATATGTTTATTTAGTTATTTTGCAATAATCTTTTAGTCGATTTGAAATTAAATATACTTAATATGTATCCTTTGTATACTTGAACCTAGCTCTATATATATATATATGATAACATATAATAAATATATATAAAGTGTGATTAATTTTCTCATGAACAATATCGTGCGAAAGTAAAACCAAGCATGTGACTATCCTTCAGGACGCACGATTAACGAAGGAGTTTAAATGAAGTAAAATTGTATAATAAGTATAGTAGTTATTAGGATTATTTTTATAAATAAATTTATTGTATTTATTGTATATTTTTAATTAAAAAAAAATAATGATGTTTCACAAATATATTTTATTCTTCCAGTTTTTGGAACAATTTGAAAAGAAGCCATATTGATTATTTAGTTTATAAAACTCTCATACGTAAAAATATAGAAGTTTCAAAGTAAATTAATCTGTGATTACTGAAAATATTAACTTCACATAGCTCGTAAAATATAAGCAATTAATGCAACTAATAGTATAATTTAACTGCATAATGCCAACCCTCTTGAACCCCCTTAAGGGTTGAATGAACAAATAACATCGGTTCTCACAGAAGTCACTTCCCTTACCCTTTATTTTTGCATCATTAGTGAAGCAATTGCGTGTAACAAGAACAAAAAAAATAATAAATTAAATATTTCGAACAAAAGGACACATTATTATGTTAGTTTGTGTACAGGTTCATTTAGTCTTATCTAGTAACATCCATATTTTGAGCATATTTTTCATGTTATATCTATAATTTATGTGAATTTATGTAGCAAGTTCTTCTTATAATGATGATGAAGGCCTGCACAAAGTTACCTTTAAGCTTCTAGTTTGTTGCTAAAGTTTTCTCTGCAAACGAGTACTAGAGAAATTTCCCGTTTGTATTATAAAAGATCAATATTTTAAGTTCCTTAAAAAGTTCATTCAATTAACTGAAAATCTTCTATCTTTATTACAAGAGAATTTTAGTTTTATTTTATATATAAATTCTGGATGTTCCATCGTTGTTAAGATCTTGAAGCAACAAAAACTCCTTCCCCGTTATATAGATGGCGCTTTAATCCATTGTAACCGTACTTGATGGGCCTTCCCTGTCACAAATCGCCGTGGGACAGAGAATGGTTAACATTGCATTAGAATTACAAATGGCAAATAGCAGCCCTAACCACACAAACAGTGCTAGCGCATTGTTTTCATCGCTTGCTTACCTTCAAACTATTTACACATTTCGATGAACAACAATTAATGTATTCCATCCAAGACTTTACCGCCTTGTCATTTAATTGTTTCAATGTATTTGTGAACTGATTATTTAGGTCTATAAAGGTTGTAGCGCAACCTTTAATGCTTTTGAAAGCGTTAAACCAATTGAGTTGATGAATAGCTGTAGATGACCCACCCTTAACTAGAATTGTAAACAGCTGCGTAACCTTTACTTTAATTGCATTGTAACGATTTTAAACTTTGACTGCCTTTCACCTTATAGGCTTGTTAAATCTAGCGTCTTATAGATCTTACATAATGATCTGTAAGGGTGAAGATGTTTAAACAAACTTTAGCTGCGCAAGTTGCTCAGCAAAAACGACTCCCTCGTAATAGCCGTCCGATCGGTCGTCCGTGGGAAAGATATGTCCGAAACGTCATTTTCACTCGCAGTAACCGCCGA
Source organism: Mechanitis mazaeus (assembly GCA_959347395.1). NCBI lineage: Eukaryota > Metazoa > Arthropoda > Insecta > Lepidoptera > Nymphalidae > Mechanitis > Mechanitis mazaeus. The sequence continues at coordinate 24,994,622 of OY365744.1, forward strand.
GGATATCTTTGGACCTCACGCCGAGACCAATTATTAATGTTACGTAATCTATTAACATAATGTGGAGGTCCCTTGATATGTAACCGAATTATTACATTAAAAATCTATTTTTTTATTCTAATTAGTAGTTGTTCTATTTAAGTGGTAATATTATAAATTCTTATTATTTGTTATAAGATATTGTTAAATAAGTTTAGGCAATTATGTTATGTTGTTCTGATGGATCATTTTAGCTGTGACGTTAGCGACTGTGACGTGATGGATGACTCCCGGAAACTTGTTACTAGCCTTTTCTGTCCTTTGGGCTCTCGAATGGCCGCAGCATTTGATACTATACTTCAGTATGTGTCAGAAAGTTGCTATAAGATACCAACACTTGATGTAAAGTTTTTTACATTAATATAGTACCGAAGTAACTCTTGAACATATCAATAACAAACTACTTTAGTAGCTTTAGTTATTATTGTTTTTTAATAATAACTAAAGCTGTATTGTGTAGAGTTAAAAGGAATATATAAAAAAAATTAAATGATTTGCTTAAAATAAAATATTGTGAGAACGATCGTTAAAAACAATGTGAAAAATATTTATAATCATAAAATCAGATATAGATCGTAATATGATTTCGCAGAAACGAAATAAGTTAGTGCATTAATTTCTCATCAGAAAAACATGCAAACGCAAATTGCGAGGTAACAACTATAATTTGGCGTAATGAACTCATGTTTGCCAAGTATGAAGATAAAACACGCGAGGGGTGGCAGTACGGTTCAAACCGGCCGCTGAAGGCTAACAAGAACTCTTAACTTTTACCTGGAATTATACTTATAATCTGTAATTCAATTAAACATACTTTTATATCCAACTAGACGATCCGGTGAACTCCATATCGCATACGTGTACTTGTTTAAAATAAGGTAAAACTTAATAAAAAAAACCTTCATAGAAAATTATTTAGTGCAGTAAAATTATACACTTAATCAATTTACAAATTTCTGATTTATCATTTTTTTTGGGGTGCGTAAACATATGAAGGTGACGCTTCCGCGAACACTCGAACTAAAACTGCCCCAGCGCGAAACAGTGAAACTTTAAGTTGATTCCGCTAATTTTCAACGAGTGGCCTTGCAAGTGGTCTCATATGCGATGATCTCAAATCCGTTGGTGGGACATCGTGGGTAGTGACAACTGCGATCTTACCATTCCAATATCTAATAACTTCTTCGAAAACACTGTTGCAGTTTAGTATTGTAGCAAAACACTCGCATATTGTTCGCCATTCTTTGTTTTTCATTCAATTGCGGACCATGTGAACAAACCCTTACGGCCACTAATACTTCAGTATCGTATTTTTGTTTTCGTTGCAATTCGTGGTTAAATGCGTAGCACATAGAACGACTGGTATTGGATCGGGGTGGATTGTATTGGACGGTAATACTTAATTTAAAATTAATAAACTCGTACCTCCTATCATGATCAACGTCACATTGTAAATTTCCGCAGTTATTTATAATGTATGTGAAATTATAATGTGTGAATTTGACGTGACGATGAAGATATGATAGAATCCTTAAGCCTATTATACCAATGTGAATCGTTCTCGAACAACTCTAGTTGTTGACTCGCCTCGTGGTAAGTTGAACACAAACATCTATCAACTCTACCAACTTTTTGATATAATATTCGGTTACGAACATTTACCAACACCATTCGAAGATAAAATCATTCTTTCTTATTTGCTTGTGAGTCCTTCTTCTGTTATTCCTATTTCACGACGCTGACACGATTTTCATGATGCGCTCCACCATACCTTATACTGATTGGCTTGGGTCACGGGCCACAGACTACGCGGGGAGAACTGTTTATGACTATGCAACATTGAATGGTCTATTCCACCCATTTGAGACTTTCTCTCAACTCCTAATAATCATATGCCTTAACGTACACCTAATCAAATTCAGAAGTTTGGCCTGAAATTTCACTCCTGTCCATCGTTACAACACCATGTCTAATAAACCGCAGAAAAACCCGCTTCGCTTCTATCCTACATGACGTTAAATTAAAACCATGTGTATGCGTACATGCTAGCAACAAGTGACATATGTTTTTATCGTATCCGTAAATTGAATTGATTGCGTTGACCTTCTGATGACGAATGATGCACACAAGTACTATGTGAAGATCTCGTCGCCTTTGAGTACCTCCGAATAAATTTGAAAAGTCAGGAGAGCCTATTTTATTGCAATACTTATCGAAATAAGCTCTTCTGGACACTATCCAATTTAAAAGTTAAGGCTATAAGAGTTCCAAACGCGCCCTAGTCTTAGAAGAACCGTAAAACAAACTCACCCGGGTTTTTTACTGTGATCTATGTGATTATATCAAAAGTCAAACATTGAATATTTCGATACAGTTAGCAGACTTGGATGAGATGTGGTCTTTCTTTGCCTCTTGATAGGTGGTTGCTTTTATTTGAGTGATTGCAGTGTCTGCGTAGATTCTATTACTTATGTGCTATGGATTGGCATGGAGCATTCTGAAGTGCCATCACCTGGAAGAGTACAACGTTTTCCAGAAGATTTACAATTGGCATTAAAAAGTGGATGTCATATCTCCAATTTTAAAGAGTTGGTATTCACAATATTTCATAAGGTAGTTCGTCGTACTTTTGATTGACTTCGACGACCTCAGTCAAGGCGTTTTCTCCATGGCAGTTTCAAACAAAAACAGTAAAAAATTTCTTGCCCGCTGACAAACTAATGATAGATGTTAGTAATAATTTTGAAATTTATTTTATTAGTCTACCAACCACCTCACACTTTTACATTTTTAACTTTTTTATTTTTTGAATAAAATTGTTTTGTATTCCAACATAATAGACCATACTATCTGATAAGATATCAAACCTCATACTACTGCTATGACATAGACATGTATAACCCCTGGGTTGTTTAAGTGTTGTCTATTATGGCTTAAAGAAATAATTGCTTCATTTTTTTAATAGGCGCTTTTGTATTTGTTTGTTAAATATATTCTGCTCAGCTTTGGTTCTTGACTTCATCAGAATATTCACCACAATTGCATAGCATGCGCAGCCATTTGTATTGAATTTTTAAATTTTAAATAAACATGAATGTTAACAATATAATACAACTTGCTCCCTTATCAGATAAATGGAATGGTAGCGCCACCAAAATAAAACTGATCTTTAGAATGACTCAATGATATTGTTATTTAAAGAAACCCATAGTCCTTTGTAAGTAAGCATTAAGACTAACGCATTTCTTTAATAATTTGGGAGCTTCAGAATAATAATACGTCTTCTGGCGACGAATTTTCATTTCTTTTGACATAAATAAGATTGCTTTCAAGCATATTTTTTTTGTTAATTAATATACCCACTGCGATCTTTCTTTTAGTATATTGTTTAATAATACGCCTGTTCTTAATTACGGGTTTCTTTTAAAATAAATGTAATTTATAATAATGTAGAACAATTCCTGCCTCAGTAAGAACTGTATAAATATTACTTGGAAATATGTTTTTTATTAATATTAAAGAGGCTGATATCATTAAATACTTTTAACTAAGAGGTTGTTTGTTTGCAGTGCACGTTCTGCGAGATAGCGAGTTGCCGCTGGAACTGGCGTCGGCTCTCGGCCCCGACGTCCAGTTCGTACTCAAATACATCGACCCAGGTAAATAAGTTTTTTAATAATTTTATATAAAACTGTATAAAACAAATAGTGCAGCATATTTTACATTTCAGATTTCTTGATATAGACGTTGATGATTTAAATTTGGTTACGAAACTTACTTATGTACTATAAATTAATATTTACATATTTTTTTATTTTGCGTTTATATGTAAATCACAAGAACATGCAAAATTTAAGGTATGAATATAATTTATACTTCAAAAATCATATATCAAATGGCTGAATGAGTTATTTTATCGAATTCTCTTTTAATATTACATATTACATAACTCATACTAAAATACCAACATAGTAAACGTAGTAAAATCTTTTTTCCACTATCTTCAAGCAGAGATCTCAAATTTCTAATTATAAAGCTTCCTTTGAAGACACAACTAGACCGGAGATGTATGCAGAAGCTAGCTAGCTCTTTTTAAAAATTCATATCTTTTCACCTTATTTTTTGGTATGTTGGTAATATTCGTTACGGATACCCCATCCACCAAAAGATGAGAGCCGGTTATGGTGGGGTACCCGGCAGCATTGAAGACCCTGCCTTTCTTTAGGCTTGCCCTCATCGCCGTTTAAACTTTTAACCAATTTTTAACCAATGACTATGTTTAATTAACTTTTAAACAATTTCTTTCCTCGACCCTGGAAATCGGAACTTGCCAACCACTCCTACCAATAATCTGAGTTCTCCCTCTCATTTTCGTCGCATATATACTGTTTTTCCTATGTATTGTAAAATCCTCGAAAGCGTCGTATTTAAATACTTAGTCCCTTCCAATCTGGTAGTCGTAATGCTCATAGGACATCCTCTGCCTTCTGGTATTTAACTGGTTTCAAAGTTAACAGTTTGAACGTCGACAGATTACCTGTTTTGCTATTTGGTCCGCTGAATAGTTTGAAGTCTCTGCTAACATACCTTAGGCCTGCACTCTCTCACCTTTATTTTTCTCTATAAATGAAATCACAAAAATACTTTCCTCACACTACATCTCTACGCCGATGATTTGCAACTTTAAATGTAGTGAGCGTTTTTGTAATAAAACTGTTATCTTAATAATATATTATATCATAATTCCTTTATTCTTTTTCCGATAAATTTAAAATTAACAATTGACGAATTTTTATTTTATCGACACAAGTAAGCGCATTCAAATTTCAGTTCACTCCCTTAAATATTTGCAGAATTTCTTATCATTGCGGACTTAATCCGCTCAACAGAACTTATTATTGGTGCAAAATTTTTAATATGATACGAGGCATATATGAATACAATCCTAAAATATCAAACTATCTTTTAACAGTTCCATCACTATATTTAAATAATAAGTTTTAATGTATCATCGATTTTAATTTCTAAACATAAAGTGGCAATTGCCGCGGCCGAGTTCCCATGGCGAATATAAAATGTTTTGTGTGAAGCAACACCTACTGACCCCGCTGGTACTTCCGATAACACCTTTCATTCATACCTTTTATTAAGCTGCTTTTGGAGATCTTTCGGTTGAATCTTTTAATATTCTTAATTTACTATATTACTTATTTATTTATTTATTTATTTATTTAGGCAATATTGTAGAGAGCTCTTAAACAATATTTTATTACATTTCAAATAATTAACACAATACCAAAAAGCATTATACACCTAAGCTTCCTCAGAGGTTTATTATGTATTGATATAAACCCTAAAAATTTTTCCGGTAGTTTTTTGAGTTTATCAAATTCATACAGACGTACGTTCAGACGTACGCGGCTGTTTTAAGACTATTCATTGAAAATATTTGTCTTGTAAACATTATTTTTTAAATTTAAATAGTTCTTGTAATAAACAGAGCAGAATAGTCGTATTTAATGAGAACACATCTTATTTGAAATGAAATGAAAGTTTATTATAATAGACTTTTAACAGTTTCTACGTTTTTTATTTTATTTACATCTTTAAGAGTCTTGACAGTTGAATTTTAATTTTAATATAATTGTAAGAAACTGTTTATATTCTACATAGAAATAACAGTTTTTTATATACAATTTTGTATGTTTCATAATTATCTTTAAATTTAATTTACAAATATTGTTTCCTTATATTTTTACAATACCACTGATATTTCTTCAACAATATTTAAAGTTATAATAAAATAATTATATGTTTGTTAAAAAGAAAGATATATTTTATTGTAATAATGAAAGAGAATATTTGTTTTGGTACAACAAGTGACGTATCATTAGGATGCTGTTCGTCTATTTTTCGTCCTGATTGATGGTTAGATAGTGATATATTGCTGACTCCTCTTTCTAAATTGGCTTAATCCGATTGCCATAATGAGTTCCTTGTTTTAGATTTGTTTTGGGATATATTTATGACCTTGTTATATACCTAGAAGTACCTAAATATCCCTAACAGTATCGAAGTAGTAACAGGTTCGAGTCCTGCCTATTTTCATTAATTATTATTCTATATTTATTTTAAAAAGGATATAATGACCACTACACGATACACAGAGTTTTTTAAAGAAAGTTCTTCTAAAATAAAACAGAAGCCTCACTTTGTATAAGAAGCGGCTGCTGATAGGACTCTCATGATCGATAGTTAAAAAAACAATATAAAATTCCTAAAGATATTCGTATTTCATTATACAAACCCGACATATTCCTGTGCTGTAGATAGTTACAACACGTAATACTTGTGGAGCTCACTGTTCCCTCGGACACAAACACCCCCAGAGATCACACGGTAGTACGAACCAGGAATAGGTTTATAGTTAATTTGTATACAAGAAGTAGGAGTGAGAGGTATAACAGCGAAGTCTCTACAAGACTCTCTACTTAAAGATTTTGCAAAAAAAGAAAAGATCATCAGATGTTTTCTGAACGACGGCTTTTGTAAGTTCGTTTCAGATTTGGTGAGGCAAGAAGATGAGCCGGTATGCTTATTTGAAACCGTGTAAACCTACATTTGGATCAAAGACGCTGCAGTCTTCTCTCTTCGACGCTATGGGCCCGCCACTCGCACGGTGAATCTATGGAATGCTAGGAAGTTATATCTCTGATAGAAACGGCTGAATAATGTACAATATAAATAAATGTCCAGTACATTATTTCAAAAGATAGAAACAAAAAATTTGAAGCTTTGAACTTTCTTTTAAATAAAAACAATCTATTAAATTTATTTTACTTTCGAATTTGTAAAACATTTAACAGATTTCTTTAATTCTTTTTCAAAGTACCGATTACAATTAAATGAAATATGTCCATATTATTGTGAACCTAATCCCCGTTTTTACAAAAAAAAACAACCTTTTCGCGAGACACCTTTGGCTAAAATAAGTGTCACTTAGCAATAATATTAATTTTATTTTAGGGGAAACCTAAATTACGTAGTTACGTTTATTTTTCTTAATAAGTTTATTAAGAAAAATAAAAACATAAATTTACATATAAAAATTGCTGGTTCGTAAAAAACGCTGTCGACCATTATTAAGTGTCTCTTAAGCAAAGTGTTGCATAGGACTGTATTCACCTACAGCTGGAGATACTTAATAGGTTAGGTGCCATTTGTGAAAACTGTCAAATGTAATAATATTTGTAAAATAAGCAGAAACAATATACAATTAAAAATATCTATTATATCTATTGTCATTAAATTATATTACATTAATTGGTCGAGATCAGCTTTAATGGAATCTTTCAAATTCCTTGTTTTCATTAACGGCATAGACAAAATATTCACACAAGCACAGAAAACGTAACGCACACATCGATATTAATTCACCTGTTGCTATGGTTGTGTTAAAACGAGAGGCTCTGTTGCTCAGGCGCAGGTTGTAACTTCTCCCACTATTTCAACGCGTATAGCGCTGTCTCGTTTTATCACCTGTGTAAGAAAGAGAGAGCATTACATATACGCTACTTGAGAACGTAAATGTCGGTAAAGTGGTGCGACTGTTTTATCGACACTACAGTCAACTGGATCAACGGTCTTTCCTCGCTCATATCGTACTCAACTTAGTTTTAGCTTACCTCCGTAGCATAGCGATTGTTTTATTTAACACAACATCGCATCTCATGTCAGCAATGTTGTGTTCGACACGTCACAAATAGAACAAGGCAGGGCACCAGTGTTTATATTACAACAAGTTGAAGAGTGAGGTTTTTAATGGTTCATACACTATGTGCTAGATTAGGCTTTCATCTCAGTGAATGCTGCCTTATATCACGCCATCACATCTGAGCAACGTAAGTTCGTTGAAAGTGCTAGTGTTTGAATTTGTTGTGGAGATAAAGGTTTTGAATGTATATTATAACTTGTGCTGTGAATAGTGGCTTATAAAGGATTGTCGAACGCTTTTCAACCTACAACAGGGTATGTATTGAGTTTGTCAATTATAACTTTCTAGGCGGTGTCTTTCTAGGCGACGCCGTACAGCCTTTGCAACTCACCTCCTTTGCTCAACTTAAGGTTTTCTATTTGTGATAATGTTTTTAATATTTATTTGAAAGATAATCTTAAGATATTTCTCCCAGTTCACAAAGTATTTAAAAATGTCTATTTTATACCACATTATATATTCCGTTATTAGGTATAAAAATTATATATTATTAAGTGTTAAATAAGTATCTGTTTCATAAAAGCCGGAAGTAAAGTCATGTTTGTGTGTCAGTTTGTTCAGTTTATAATAGGTGTGAACCTTACTATATTAGTATAAAGGTACGAATCTTAACCGTTTTTATTTTATAAATGTAAATAAATATAGAAATTTGTTACAGAAAGTAAGTGATAAAGAATTTACGTTATACTTTTTGTAAACAATATAATTTTGTATATAAATATTCTGTGATTTTCTTTTAATAATATTTAGTGATTCTTAAACTAAAATTGAATATAACACATAAGAAAGTCCTTCTTAATCTCGTTAAAAGTGAATTTTTTTTGGTATCAATATATATCTTGTTAGACTGTAACTGCAAAAATCGAGGAGGCTTACATTTTTTCTAAAGATAAAGTATAAAAGAAATTACATTTTCTAAAATATTACGCACTAAATTTAAAGAGCTTAGCATATTTTAAGGAATCCATTCATTAAACTGGTATAAATATTCAAAGTGGCCCTGACATTTACAGTCTCGATGGGCCCGCGGTGACACCCCTGTCACCGTCTTATATATTGATAAAACTAAATGTACCTTAGAGTATATAGAAATAGTGTATTACACGTGGCCCTGACGCTTGCCCGGGTTGTTTTAGGGCTGTCCAAATTGTATCCTACGTGGACCTCATTAACGTACGCAGTATTTCTCAGCTCTTGGTAAAATATTATTCCTAAAAGTGTTAGACATCGATGATGTAACTTCTGATGGAGGTAAAACTATTTCATTTCAAATGCATGTCCTCTGAATGTTTCATGTTTTAGTAGAATGTTAAAAAAAGATTAGAATTAAAATGAGATGATTTTATCTTATATATTGGAAATTTAAAAATGGTTTATATATTTAAAAGAAATTTAAGGGTATTAGCGATGTATGAGTTGAATCGTTTAACCGGTAAAGTTGTATGGGTCTCACGGTTTGTTTAGATTTGGTTATCAGAAAACAGTCTTAGATGTTCTCGGCGGCGCGAGGGCCCCGTGTGGAATCTCGTGAAAGTTGGCCAACACACAAGATCAAGTGGATGGGTCGTAGGAACCAGTTTCATAAATCGGCAAGTATTAAAGCAATAGTCGATTTTACCAAAACAGCGAATGAATTAATGTGACGACTGCATTTAGGATATCCGCCAATTCATTTCTTACTAGGTTTGGAGGTGACCTCGTTAAAAATGTTAATGAGATAGGAGCCGTGTTATACGATTTGCTGCTTGATTACATTTATGTAAATATATTTGAAATCATAGTATATTAGCTTAATTTTTCGGATAAGCTATTCGCGATACGAGATTATCGAGTGAATTATATTTCTCTGTTGAGGCCACGCCTACACACGTGCAGGTCATTCGCCTTAGCATATTTGGCGTTTTTAAAGACGGAACTTCCCGCTGTAAAATGTATCGTTACATCATTATTCATTATCTTAGGTGTTTAAATTTTTAATAATGTTATTAATGAAACTCAATCACTAACATGTCCTGCACTCAATGTGTATCTGTCCGTATTTCTGTCTGTATTGAACGCTGTCTTATTCCTTGTTTTTATATTTATAGAAAAAAATCCCAGGCGATACGTCTCATGCTATTGTGAATTGTTTCATTTTAATGGCAACATTAATAGTTGACTATTGTCGTGTTATCTCGATCCAGCCATGGTCTGCCAACAATGGACGTAGAAATAATACTACCTACAAGAGTGGAGAAAAAAATGAAAGGAACGTATAACGTCTCCGATTGAAGTGTAATATAGGTTTTGAATTATTTTGCACTGATATTTGGATTTTTTTTTAATTTTGGGGCGAGAATCTTAAGCACTAGTGTAACAATTTAGTGCTTAATAAAAACATAAGCAGTACTCGTGTAACATACTATTATTATAAAACAGAAAAGTTTGTTTAAACGGTCTAATTTTTCTAAACCACTAGATATATTTGAAAAATTCTGTTTATTATTGGTAATTTCATGAGGAAGGCTATCTAACATAATGTGGAACCGCGAGTGATAAGTAGTTATAAATCTAGTCTAGTTTTATATAAAATATAGATATTACACAAAAGCACATGATAAATTAGTTTTTTACAAATTGCCCCCGTCGATGATGAGCATCGTGTATGTTCCGTTGATATTTAGTGATGTTGCGTAAATGTGCTTTATCTCATATCTATTAACATTCACCCGAGCGGTTTACGGTTGTTGATAATACCCTAATATATGAAGTGTAGTCTATTTGAACAGCGAGCCTCTGTTGCATTTTTATAGTTTACATATTACAACCAATAGTTATTACAGTTTTATATATATGTTGCGTACTATATACATAACTTTATTATATATATTTTTTATCAATTCTATATTTATATTATAAGCGGAAAACTTTGTTTAAACGCGTCAATATTATAAATTACTGATTAAGAATTTGAATTATTTTTTTTTAAAACGACACACGATATCTAGCTTTACGCTACCACTCGTACTTGTCTACATTACCTAATAGTAAATAAAATGGTCAGTCCGCGGGTGTGCGGCGACTAAAATATAACGATTAATAAAATATAAACTGTAACATAAAAAGCACGAGGTAGTTAGTAATTACACCGACACAAAAGAATTATCATATTACCTTTTACATAAATGTTAAGTCGTGCTAACTACAGAGGTGTGGATAAACGAGTACGTATAAGGTAATTGAAATTATGGACCCAGTCGTTACGCGGTACAGTTTACGTACCTACTTCTAAACCCGTTCTTATCAGGTCAATGACCTAAATAATTTATCGGAAATGCCAAATGTATATTAATTTATAATCAAGTTGCGACATAACTTTATCTTCAATTACCCTGTATTTGGAGTCTCAGCGGGTCCACGTTTTGAGGTCAGGTTACGTAAAATGTACGTTCACGTACAAACTAGTTTCAGATGCGGTCTTTTGTAAATGTTTTAAATCTATTATTCGATGGAGATTACAGGACCGATGTTTTTATGTAGTAGGTATGTGTGCGCTGGTGCTCTAACGCTTCGTTTAATGACACTTCGAAAAGGAATGGCTATTAGATAGGAGTAAGTGAGTGAGTGAATGAGTGAATGAGTTAGTGAGTGCGTGAGTATGTGAGTGAGTGAGTGAGTGGATCCGACGAGGTTCTTGTGACATACATTCTTTACTTTATCAGTGTTTAGCTTTTAAAATAAAAATATAATGTTCGTTTGGGGGTAGATTAATTATTGTGTCGAACAACATCGATTCATTATAGCGTTATAATGTATAGCGAATATATAGCACCTAAGTAATAAGCTTGTTTTTTGTTAATTTATTTTCTTTAAAACCTAGTAAAGAACAATTAATATCAATTAATGAATTCTAAAGTCTTTTATAATATTATTAGTAGTTTTGTAAGAAGCAGTGTTACAAGTAACCTTAACAATATATTTTAATTGTAGTAATGTGTGTGTGCTATCACTTCCACCTGTGTTTTTTTTAGTGTGCACATTGTATTCTTATTTTTTTGTGTAAATATTACAATTCTATCTAAGACAGGTGTATGAAATGTTGGTCACATTTGTAACATTTATTACATAAAAGTTCACCAAACTAACGAACAAACAATCAGTCCTTGTATAGTCATTACGTCGATGATAACTTAAAATTATATTATTTTAAATATTTATAGTTATAATTTTTATAAATATGAGAGCATCGTAGAAGTAGCGGCGGGTGTTTGTCAGTTATTTAGTTGTTGTTCTGATGGTACTAAGTTTTAGTTGATTCCTATTTATTTACTCATAGGTGTCCGTTGTAACGGTGACTCAAGACTAAGGTACTTACAATAAAAGTTGTTAAAGTATAATTATTTAAAAGAGAATTTATTTCATAGTTTCTTGCCTTCGGGTAAATGAACTGTTCTATTAAAAAAACTGACTTTGATATTATGATAATTTACATAGTACCGACTTTCTTAGTGTTCGCTGTCTTAAATATGGTATTATAATGTACTTGACTGTTTCTATTTTCGTAGTTGTGGTACGCACTCCCAGTATTTAATATTATTTTACACATGCTTGTTTGTTCACGTGCTTGTATTCAGAGTCGCGTGCGGAAATACGTGAGTCATGCTCTACCGTGAGGTTCCCCTCATCGCCCGTCGCATGTAACTTACCGTTTTGCTTCTTACGAAAGTATCTCATTATTTGTAATACATCGACGGGCGCAGTAGCTCCTCATAACAACGTAGGTCGAAAACAGGCCTTGGTGAAGGAGCAAGGGGAATGCGTCGCGTATTAAATCGTCGTGTAATCCTCAATTGATCACAAATTGTAGGGTTGCGGTTAGACATGTGAACATTTCGGACGTGAACGGCAATATCGACATTCGTGTGGTTCAATCACGCTATAGTGTAATCAAACACTTACCTGTCATCTGTTAAGTATGTAAAGCACGTACATAGCTGGTTATATACAACATAGTAGTCGGTTGTGATTGTAAAGTTTGTTTAAGGGTCCCTGCTTGCACATGTTATGAAACCGGTTAGACTTATTTGCATTATTTAGTATCGACTGATAAACATTCAGTAACCATTTTAATAACAGGCTCAGAGTGTTTTCTTAGGTTTTCGTAAACTTAGGAAGCTTTGAAATTAATTAAATTAATTTATATCAAATCAAATCATTACTAATTAAAAATTATTTTTAACTTTAAAAGTAACTTGAAAATATTTCTGGACTAAAAAAATGAAACAGTCCCCGATCAGGAAACTATTGTTGTCATGGCAATCATTATACACGCGGCTTGTGATAGTAAGTATGGTTTCAATAAATATTACCTGCAAAGTGAGGACCCACCGCAGGTCGGGCGAGCAAATAACAACAATAGCCATCTTAAGCAATTACGCCTGAGTTGCGGAGTTACTACTAAGAACAGTCACGGGAAGGTTTATATCGGGAGAGTCACGACCTGGGCCTTTAGTGGAGTGTACAGTACTTCCAGAAGAATCCAAAAACATGGAAATACGCATATTAGTATAGAAAGCAGCAACAAGAAGCGTTACTGTCTTGTAGAACTGTAAGAACAGAGCAGAGCTATAATAATCCTTTTCCCTGGCGTTTTGTTATAAAAATAATAATATCCAGGTAATGCTTCCCATATATAAAAAAAAATTAACTTGATTGTTTTAAAAAAGTTATTCTGTTAGGAACAATATACACAATATCTCTTGGAAATCATAATTAGGTTAGATCTATTTGGTAAGATCAACTGTATATTATTATATTGCCTAGATGTGTCGGTCATCTTCGGAAACACGAAGTTAGCCGATGTCCATTGTTTATCTTTACGAATTATTGTCACAAAACATAAAGAGTTTCGTGAGTCTTGCTTTGGATTTATTTTTATGACTTGTTCTTACACTGGTCGATAAGTTTTTATTAAAAAGATTAATTTGTATATATAGTTTTAACACAAATAGACGAAGTATTGTAAAAAAAAATATAAAAAAAAGGGTTCTGCGAGTCTTGCTTTGGATGTATGCTGTACAGCTTGTCTCTCAGTGGACCAAATAGTTGACAAAAAACCTTCCTACGAGTTCTGTGATTCTTTAGAAATCTTTCTTCTAATGTTCTATTCTTTTATAACTAGTTATACAAAAAGTAATGCCATAAAATTTTGAGGATGTTTGTAACTTTGTTGCAAAGATTACAGTGTGTTGAACTGCGATGGAAAATACATATAATGATCAAGACACAGGCATCTTTTTAAATCTCTGTCCTGGAGTTAATTACTGAATAAAGATGGGCACTAACGACTGTAAAGGAACATTGTAAAAGAGATTTTATTATTCTCTTTCTTATATAATTTCATTAAAAACCAAAATACTTGTTTAACTAAACTGGCACTATATAACATAATTTGAATATGATTTTAACTGCAATATGTATATTTAAAAATATCATAAAACGGAAGTTTTGAAATATATATTTATAATCAATGATCAAGTATGTTTTGCAAATGACTAATAAAGATTCCCTTTACATCCTATAAGGTGCTTTAAAACAGTAACTTGAACGACAGACGCGCGCCTGCACGAAGCAACGCACGAGGTGTATTCGTTAAGACCTGCTATATAATGGTCATTTATTGTTTTAAATAAAGTTCGTCAATTAACTACTTAGTAAACGTAGTAGTAGTACGTGGACAGAGTCGTTTTTGTAAGCATGAATAAGCAGGCGGTCAATCTGGAGGCGACCTGGAAACTTCTTCAAGACGAAACCGTTGGTTTATCGTAGCTGGTGAGTGTGTGTTAGAGAGGTGAGACCGTGGTTATGTACAATAAGAAAGCGCAGTGTTCCAGTGTCGATGTTGGTTTTTTGGCACACTGACAATCTGGGTCCTGTACCACCGTCTAAATGATGAAGGCCTTATTGCAGTGCCATCGCTGGCGATGTAGATATTTTGGGTTAGGAAGATATTTTAAATCTGAGAGAAATTAAATAAAAAATGTTATTTATTTTGTTAGGACTCTTTAGCATCGGTATTTTTTGTTTCTTTAGCAAATTTTCTTTAACTTAGATATGTCTTGTAATATCTGAAACCTAAAACTTCTGATAAAAGTCGGAATATAATTAATATTCTAAAAAAGGTGATAAATAATATTAATATTTTTTGATTTGTTAAGATTTGCAAATGTCATCGAAACTTGGCAACATTAAAGAGTTTTGAGCTTTGGAACCACTTGTAGTGTTGGAGCTGCTCTGACCATATTGCTATTTTTATTTCTCAGTCATTAGTTATTCAATGTAAAATTTTAGAGACAGTTGGACAGCTTTCCGTAATTAAAATAAAATTATTATAAACAACTAATTATAATTTTTATTAATTTTTAAAAGTTTTTTAAATTATTTAATAAAGTTTACCGTAAAATAAGAACAATGATGTAACGACAATTTACTATTTCCTTTGTCCGCTATTAAATGTAGGGAGTGAAGCTTAGCTAGTATTGTTCTTGCGGAACTGGACGTCCCTGTGACGTCACATCCGGTAATGCCAACCCTACCTCCGGCTTCCGTTTTGGTTTACAGAAGTTTTTGTGGTAGAATTGTGAATATAATTTTTAATCTCCAACTAAAGTTTGAATAAATTTTGAACATGACTGCACAACATTTATAACATAAATAATATTATTTTATATTTTGGAGACGAACGGTACATGTAGGAATATAAAGTTACTTAAATATAATAATAAGTATATTATTATAGTACAGTGTACTTTAGAGTTAAGTGGAAATGAAGTTTAGGAACAGTTGTCACGTCGCGTATTTAACGATGGCACGAAGTGTTGTTCGAAACAAAAGTCCTCAGACCTCAATCCTCACAATGGACACACAACTATTTACAAATAGGTCAAAACTGTTCCAGACTATTAAACCCAAATATAAAAAATACATATGCTATTTATTTTTTTTATTGTAAGTTAATTCTCCGAAAGAAGTTAAGTGGGCACCAGACGTCCGTCAGATCAATAATATAGCAATAGTATGACAGCAATAGACATTACTCAAGAAATGAAACGAGTGTAACTAATAATTACGATGTTGGACCACACCTACGGGCCATTGTTTTGAAACTGCCTTCACCTTCATATAGAACTGGATTCATGTTGTAACATTGTCCTCAAATTTGTCGTTCAACATTCTTTAGACATTTCTGTAATGTTTTATGTTTTATATAAAAAATGTTTTATAAAGTATGATATTCGTGAAACCGACTCAAAGGACCAATGATACTTAGAGTTCCGATAGAAGCAGTCTGACGTATTCTAAATGTTTACCTAAAACTACGGAGTGGAGTGTTTCCTGGGGTCAGTCGCCATTGAAGTGGTTCAGCTGAATGTTGACATTCCGAACCACATATACAGAGAACCGAGATTTCAAAACAAAGATACGACTAGTATATACATTAATTCTAATAATTCCTAAAGAGTGCTCAAGAACTGTATAATTAAATGTAACTTAAACTAATATTAGTCACTATTTTAGATGACATTTAAAAATGTACTGTGGTCTGTTTAAATATTCCACTTGAATTGTAAATATTAAAAGTACGTATGTATGAGTTGTTAAAAAAGATGTTATATCATTATTTAAAATGACATTCAATACTGATTTAAGTATAATGCCTTTTGACATCGACGTATTTCAGCGACCCCACGCCGAGCTGGTTTTCTAACTCTGTACTTCTGTGACTTATTTGACAACAGGGCAGATATCAGATCTAGTCAAGTGTTAAACAATATCTTGAAATATTAAATAGATACTAATATAAGAAAAAATATGTAATAATTTATTTCATTGAGAATCTTTTTTATTCTAATCGCCTTTTCAATTATTTTTTTTTAATGATTTTTTTTTTATTATTAAACCTGTCGCATAAGACTGTTTTATAAACTTACTAGTTCTTGTTTCTAAGGCATCGGGATTCTAGAAATATATTTGTAGTTGATTCGGCAAGATGTTTAATGCACCGTAGTATGTGAATGTTTGTATGCAATAGTTTTAGGAGGTCTAAAACACTCACTTCTGGTTAACGGAGGAGGTCCAAGTTGTTACCATTCATCTGCCCTCATCAAGAGCTTTCGATTGACGTATTGCACGTGTCGCAACGACGTTTCGTTGAGTTTCGGTGACGCGACACCACAGACAAACAAACTGACAGAATAGGGAGATTGTATTATAAACATATGTTAATAATTACTTTCTAATTGTATGTAAACCAAATGAAGACCAAGATGCAATGAAAAAGTTGGCTAGAATATAGTTCCTCGGAGTCAACAAGATAATTTAGACTCATTTAAAATATATATTTGTAAATATCCAGAAATAATAAGATTTTATCTCAATACGCACATCACGCACCCTTTAATAGAAAAAGGAAAAGTCTCGCTAAGCGTGCAGCGAGTCCGCTGATGTCGATGTGTAGCGGGAACGTGCGAAGAGGCACTTCCTTGATAGCCTGTCCCGTCTGCTGCCGCCTCATGAATGTTAATAGCAATCGCGTCTCCAGATTGCAACTAAATTGGAGCTCACGCCACTCCAAGTTCTTGAATCTTCTATTTTATGTAGAAAAGTTAATTTGAAATTGTAATGGTCTAGAATTAATTTTATTATTTACAGATATTTAAATTTTAATGACCAAATTTTACATATTGTAATACTTATTTTCGTCAAGCTACAGAAATTATCTTTGTTACCTATATCTGATAACACAGGCTCTTGAATGCATGGTATAATAATCGTAAGTTAATAATAAATTGTTGAACAACCGCATACTGAATGCAGAAATATTTTTTTCTCATAATTATATAAATAAATAATATAAAACGCTGCTAAATTGAAGAGGTATTATTGATTATTATTATTATGGTTGTGACATATTAAACCAAACTCTGGTTCTCTAATCGAAGCGCAGTGTTGTAAAAGTTTCAAGTAAGTACGTCAGCGCTGTTGTCATTGTATGTTCATTGCTTGGGACGGAGCGTAAGGCTTAGAATGTTAATTGCATGTAGCTATCGGGTTACAAAGACGTCTTTGTTTATTGAGCCTCCGTAAATGGGAACGCGGGATTTGTTTGTAGGGGATCTGTTTGACCCTGAGAAAGGATTCTGTTGTCTAACGACGCTTTCTTTCCGCTTGATCGATTGCCTGCTTGGTTCCGCCGATCATTAATGTGTATCGTAATTGCCTTAAACACGATCAAAATACACACGTAAATGTTAAACTTGAACCCACTGATATATGTATTGGAACCGAGTTGTGTTAATTTGACTGCATCGTAATCTGACAGATTCAACACTCGATATATAAATCTTTAACACTTTAAAAATGAATATATGTAGTATTAATAAACATTTAAGGATACGAGCAAGTCTTAATATTTAGCCTCATTAAATCATTCTCAAAATGTATGTCGAGTTATGCGTAACAGATAAATAGAAGATAGTCATTAGTGAGTTTTACTTTGAATAGTAAATAAACTAAGGTAATAAGAGCAGTCGCACTAATTGAGGAGCGGCGCAGCGACCGGTGATAACAATCTCTAAGCTCTCTTTATACAACATATACATTCTATAAACATTTACCATTTGAGGATTGCCTGAAGGACGTCTTGATAAACTCACAGAAGACGCTAGAGAGGAAACCGATCGTTGTTATTCCACACGAATCCCATTACAATATCTCAGTAGAAGGAATGCAATCTCACCGACTATTGAGATACAAATAACACAAGTTAAGCAGTCTAAACAATCCTGGCCATGATACACTTAATGACATCGCTCTGATATCTTATAGCGTGCAATGATTTGTTTGATCGTGACTCGACGATTTAGTTTCAATACGAAAGTTATTGCTCGCGTATTTATTTTAGTACGTGGGCGCTCGAGCCACACGTCGCTTTGATCAACTTTGAGCACCATTTCATTACCTAATTTAAAGCACACTATCTCACCCAAAAAAAATACTTGCTAGTTCATTGACAGCCTTAGAACAATGCGGTACTAGATCTACTCGAGTACTTGTGCATCGACTGCTGTTTAAATCGAGTTATGAAACAATTAGAAAATAGTTTATAAGAATATTTTTTAAGTAAAAATTCTTTATACTCATTATTGAACTCGATGAAACGAAAATATCTAACATTGAAAAATAGGTATTTTGATTGTGTGTATTGGTTGTATTAATGAAATCAAACATCGAGTTATATTAAAGAAAACACAAACAAATAGTAAGACTTTGCTTAAATTATGATATTGGTTAATATAATATTTTCAGCAAAGTTCTTATATCATGTTCTAAATATAAGCTTACTTTTCCATACCTATTTAGTGACAAATAATGGAACTACCTGAGGCACCAGAGGCTTATTTAAACAATCACAAAAAATCTATATAATTTCAGTAAAATTTTAACACCGTATTCTACATATAACCCCATATGATAGAAAATCATTGAGTTAAAACTTTGTAGTTTTAACTTTACTTATGCGTTAATGTAAAGGTTATTTCTAAGCACAGTCCCATAGCTACTGGTTACCACGAGCTCTCGTCATTTATTCAAAGTAAAAACATGGAGTATCAATTATATGTATTTACTTTGTTTTGGTCTATCATATTTGTTTGAGGACTTGTATGTCTTACGATTGTTATGAACAAAACTAATAAAATATATTTTATTTGTAAAACAAACATTTAACTGCAATTTGAATTCATTTTTCATTTACCTCCAGAGAACAGTAGTTAAGTCTTAAACAGTTAAGAGTTGTTGGAATTCTAGGTTGAAAGTATTTTATTATTAATTAGTTCCTCTGCTCTCGAGAGAAATAACTTTACGTAAGTGTATAAAAACGTCGCAGCGTAACAGTAGAGTATTGTTGTAAGTGTGAAGTCATATCGATTGCGTAATAAACGAACTGACAGACGACGTTTCACTTTTACATATCACGGAGCCGCGCCTCACATAGCTATAGGAGAAAGGCTTCCGGCGTTTCTTTACAGCCGGTTTTGATATTGCCTCCCCCTTCTGCGAATTAGCTGATACTGGTCATACATACATACATATTGTAAAATACATGTACGTACATATTGTGTGAGCTATTGTATTAACTTAATGCTAAAACGCAATGATGATATTTTTATACCATCGCCGTAGTACTACGTAACAGTTTACGTTTTAAAATATAAAATAAAAGATATTAACTGGGACGGTTCTATCTGATTGAATAGTCTGACAAAAATCATATTTAGTTCAATAAATAGAATACTTCACTATGTAATTGAGTCAGTAAATACAAGCTTGTCGATGTATGAGATGTACTCGATGTATGATGATGAATTTAGGTGAAGTGCTCGTTTCAATCAAGTTCCAATTAAGCTGTTAAATTGAAGTTCTGACACTACTGAGGCCATTACACTATCAAATTTATCAGGTTCTATTTGACCCCAAAAATAGTGACTTAAAATTTATTAACGACGGTTAGAACACTTACAACATTTTCACAACGCTTTATAGCCGATAGAGCTGGTGCTTTGTAAGTTATATAATGTAATGTTATTTTAAATATCTAACTTTATCCTAGTTCGTTAAAGAAGTATTCCACCATGGTTAGTTATGAAGGTGGTCACAATACATCTTAGATGAATTCATAAGGGCTACTTCGTCCAATGAGAAAAAACTACATAGAGTATTTATATTTCCATTTTTAAAGACGAGTGCGCATCATATACATATAAATTAAGAAAGTAATAGTGGTATTAAGATATCTCTTAGAGTATTTGGATATGACCTCGCCTTAAATTGGTCTTTTGTTTGTAAGTTAAGACTACTTTCATACATTAGAGACAACAGTGCAGTTATTACTTTATGAGAGTTAGTTTGAAGTGAGATCGACATTTTAATCGTGATTAGTAAATATATTATATTTTTATGATATTACAAAATTAATTTGATAAGTGATATTCTTTTTGTATCAGCTTTAATTGTATATTTATGTATAGATTATAAAAGCATAATTATTTATTTCTATATATATTTTATATACACAATACTAGCCTATTTGTAATGTATATTGAGAATTAAGCCTCTGTTTTTCTATTGGTATCTGCTTATTAAAGACCCTGAGGGAAGGTTTTGGCGAAATCAATAAAATAGACATCAAATTGTCTCTCTCGGGAAGAGCTAAGTAAACTATTGGAGTTCTGAGGCATTGATTGAATAGAGAGGAGCTACTGGTGTTGAGAGCTAGTGTTGAGCTGCCGCAGGCTGCAATGTAACTTGTGATTACTAGCTCTTACACGCGGTTCCACCCGCGAAAAGGACGACGATTTTATTTACTATTAGGATAACTAGAAGTATTAGCGTAATACTAGATAGCCAATAGCCTTCCTCACGAAGCTGCCTGTCATAGTCAGAATTAATTTCTTAAATCTATTCAGTAGTTTCAAAAATTAACATATTTAAACAAACTTTTCCGCTTATAATATTAGTAAGTATAAATGTATAAACAAGATGTATGAATCTTGTATTAGATGCAAGAATGTTGTAAGTCTACATGAAAGCCCAATTATACTATATAATTCTGATATATGTATTGTTACTTAGCGTCTTAAACTGTTCCCAGGCCATGATAGAGCGCCTCGGGGATTGGTGTTGATGTGAACTGGAACATCTTCTCGTTTCAGTGCTATCACAACTACTAAATTATGAAATTAGCCGATTATCATTGTGTAATAATTGTAAAAACTGTGCGAGTGACGAGACACATAGGGTGTTATCAGCACCCCACGAACTTGTCCTGTTATACTTACAAAAAGGAAGCTCTGAGCGAAGCGATAAGCGTAGGTTCCGAAATCCTGGAAGCTCGCTAACGTGCAACCTGTGCCCAAAAAAAAACAGCTGTGCCGATCCTTTGAATTGATAACAAACTGATTTCAATCACCTCCAAACTCCGTAAGATTATAGAGTGTGTGATTATTTATAGGCCATGGATTGCATTTTCGCAAGCTTCGAAGAGCTCGTAACTTTTCTAATTTCAAGAGAGAGTCTAAAAAGATGTGTTTTAGGGACAACCCGGGCTTTTACTAAAATCTTAGGAATACTGTCATAATCGTAGCGTTGACCACCAACACCACCAGACTGCTGCCAGTTATGACTAACAGAGTTTCCTGTTGCCATGCTCGGTTGTTATCATTATTAGAGGATTAAGCATGTTTAGATGTATATTTATATTTTTTTACACTAAATAGAAAATAATACGTAAATACGTAAAAATGAAATATATATTTAATTACATTTTATATGTCAAAAAATGATAATTTTTATATTTATCTCAATTACAACAATTTCTTCCTCACGTCGCTGGCACATCAAATATTGTACGCTTTCTGTTGCCTCTATTTTTACACTAAAAGTAAGGGGTTATTTAAAAAATTCCATTATTTTTTCTTTTGTTTCATTTTTTTTCATACATTTCGAGTATAATAAACAATTTATTTTTATCATAAACTTTATCACCCTTGTTTCAATTGAAACGATAAAATTGAAAAAAAATTATTTAATGCGTATTTGACTCAAAGGCTACATAGCAGGTTTTATTTATTTCAAATTATAAAATGACAACAAGTTTCATAAAAACTATCCCCATTGCACTCGTACATTATAAACTCGGCGGACGCTCAAATTTTAAAATCAAATGATTAGTTCTCAAGCTGTCTTTTATTTATACCCTGTCGGAAAATAATACTTACTAAACACTATAATTATTATTATTTTTATATATGTATTTTCTCATTAAGTGATTTTGTAAATCTTAAGAGGAAATTAATGCTTTTAAAACGTAAATTAAATGTAATTTTCCAAAATTTATTATTTAATTTATACCTTAATTATATATTTTATTTTATTTTTTGGTTTAAGGTTATTAAAGTACTCATATCTATAATATTTTCAATATACATTTTATATCATTACTATGTATATCTTATATAATGTCTTAGTAGTAATAAGTGGATATCATCAAAGACGCTATCTCAGTGCTGAAGCTGGCTGTCGGTTCAGCATCACTTTCATTACAGGTTAACTTAACTACAGCTGGCTGGTCGGCGGTCAGTTTGTTTGTAATCTAGTAATTCTGCAGATATAAATGATATTCGAGGCCACACGCCCTCACCGCCGCAGCCAATGATCACTGCTGAAGGGTCTCAGGGTTGCAGCGTTCACGTGAAATAACGAGGCTGCCCTTTATTTAGTTTTAATATAGGATTTATGATATTAGAATAAATTAAAATAAAATTTATTATATACATTATATTATTCATAGAATAATTAAATCAGATTATTGTAATATATATATAAAAAATGACATTTTATATATATTTTTTAAGCATAAATATAAGATTGTTATCTGTGCAATATTATTTATACGTTATTAACTCGGATAGACCAGGAGGTAGCAGAAAAAGTCCCAGAGCTGCCTTTTAATCATCAGTTTCATATTTATGAGCCCTCGGAGCTCGCTCAGCAACATTCTTGAATGCTCAGAGTACATCGTTCTGGGAGTGGACATTTATAAATTCTTTGAAAAATGGAACGAACCGATAAAAAGCGTCGCTAAAGCAAAACAAACATCGGATTCTTATTCAATATAGTTAGCTCTTTTTGTGCAAGAAATTTCAAAGAGTTGGATTTTAAAATGGAACACGTTTTTTATTTAGATGATTTGTTTTTGCATACGAACACTTTTTAAGCAATTTGCTTTGCTGATATGGTTCTATATTTCTGTACTATGTAGACTATGCTTCGAAATACTGTTAAGAAAGACATACGATAATAACGTATTATAGATATACCTTAAGGTATAATCTATCTTTTAGTCGTCGGCTTCTAAATATTCATAGTTTACATTATTAAATAAAATGAAATTTTAATAAACTGATATATTTCTACTTGTGTACACTAACGAGAATGCCAAACCAGTCATGTCATATTTTTACCGTATATTTTGAACGTGCCCGAATATAGAACAGGTCTACAAATAGTGTCGTCCAGTGATAAAGGCTATGACTGTAAAAATAAATCAAGTCGCTCCGCCGAGGTAACAGCAGCAAAAAATTTAAACGAACCAATTTATCTGGCGATGCGAACGCGTTTACTGCTTGTTCTCTAGATTGCAGTGCGTCACCGCTGACTGTATTTACACTCTCCGAGAGTTAGTTATGTCGTTTAATCTAAAGCGCTGCCGTCGCTGCAAGGCTATGTTTTACTATAAAGGGAAGCTAATGAAAAACGTCCAGCGGCCGCGTGTGATGTTTAATTGAGGACACCGACATTATATTTTTAATAAATATATTAATATGTTCTTACATTTTGAAATATTTATACAAAGAGTAGAAAATCTCAAAGCAATAAATACATTTAGCGGGCGTCCTTAGTTTATACCTCAAATTATCGTCAATTTAGTTGAGTTGGTGGGTGGTCAAAAGTGATATATTGAGGCCGAACAGAATTATGTATCCACGTGGAAGGAGCCTCGCCCACTCGGAGCATACGTCTTGTCCCTATAGTGATTCATTTGACAATTCCGACACTCGGTGGACATTTCTATGCCTGACGAGTAGGAAGAAACCTCAAGATATAGGTTTTGGTAAATATTATACAAAAAAGTATATCTTTGTATTTTATACGAGCTACTTCAATAAAATAACATGTATTTACCGCTAAAGGTAGTGATTCTTTAAAGCAAATACAAACGACAAAAACAAAGCTTATTTTATAATAAGTTATAATTTTTTAGTTGTTAAAACAACGTTTGGAAATAATATCCATAAATAAATAAGCGATGACACGTCAATATTACTTTGTATTTCACAAATAAAATTGTTGTATTCAAATATGGCAAGTACTAATATTTTAATAAAAACTTTGATAAATTTTATGTTACTTCAATTTTCCAGTGACTTTCTAAAAGGTTTATATTTTTTAAGTGCACACGCTCTGAAGTTAATTCAAATTCATCTTCAAACATATTAATTTAATAATAAATGCATTTATTTTATTTTGTTATTAACGCTCCATTCTTCATTTAAATTATTTAAAACGGTCGGTACGTTCGTCAGCGAAGTGAATGCATGCGTGTGTACCGTTCTAGTTCATAACTGTGTACCATATTTTATGAGCTTTCATTTTCATTTATTCATTTAAAAATAGGATTTAAATTCGACCTTATTTTCCTTAAATATTGAGTGCTCCGACTCTTTATTCAACAAAACAATTATTTTAAAATCCCATATTAAGATTTTTTATATTTTGAATTAAATCAATTTATCGATTTTACTGAATAAATAATCTATTATGTTTCAACTTTATAATCTGTCCGGATTTTGTTTTAATAGGACCTCGGATTTCGTAAGCTCCACGACCTAAATAGCCTCGTAACTGATCCGGCCATTCCAATTAAAACTTAACCCCTTCTTTTAGAAATATAAATATAATTCTTTACGTCGTCCTCCCTCTCGTGCACAGACGACACCCTGCACCCTGCACCCTGTACGTACAGCTTAGAGAAGATGAAGTAATCTCCTACAGGGTTTGGTCTATTACTAAACTTATAGTTTTTTTTTATTGGTTGCAATTTGAGCTTTATTGTATATGTTTTTTCCTTAAATCATTTTAAAATTCTTTAAAAATAAATCATAGCTGTTTTTGACAAGTAAAATTAATATTACCCCTTTCGGTAAATGTAATGTCTGGTGTAAATAATATTTATAATAATATTTTTTGTAAATAATTAGTATGTCAGATTATAATGGAGAATATTATTCAGAGGAAGAATTTAGTAGTAGTAGTAGTAGTAGTAGATGCAGAATAAATAACCATTGTAAATAATAATTGATTTTCTTAATTACTGTGTTTAATTTTTTTTTTTTTGTTTTTGTAAACTTGTTCTTTTTTGATCTGCTGTCGCTAAATTATTAGTAGAAGAGTATTTCTGGTCGTTGTTGATGTCACTCATTGTTGTTTATTAACTGTTCGTCAATACATGAAATAATCTATTGTCATCTCTTGTTTTGTTGACACATGAGCCATCTTTTATTTATGTTGTTTTGTTTTTAATCCGCATTTAAACATCACAAGAAAGCCGTAAAGAAAATTACTGGAATAAATATTTTTGTCCAGCGAACATGTTTTAATGGAAACACTGTGCGATGAGATGATTATATGGGGGTGTAGGTTCGAGTCCCGCTCGTATTGATAATATTTCGTCATATTTATTTTTAACTGAAATAAGCTTGGCATGGCTAGATAGTGAACATGTTTATAGATCATTTCCAATAATATAAAATATTATAATTAAATTTTGCACATTTTTAACGCTTTACATATGTATAGAAGACATTGTTATTTGTTAGACATATCAATGTTATTTCAATAGTTCTAAATATCTTTAATGGGTATAGTTAATTTGATACTTCTTTAAAATACACATTTTAGAACATTTTAATATTTTTTTTATAAAAATTGATCTATTTATTATTTTTAATATTTAATGCAATATGCATTTGTCTGTAATTCTGTCTTTACATTAATTAAAGTAATTTGGACGAATAGTTTCAATATTAACACGATAAGACTGAATTGAAATGAGCACCAATAAGCACCTATTTCGAGACGGCGCGGCGTGAAGCGCTGAAACTTGGCGGTGAAACTTGCGATTTGGTATTTTTATCTTCACACTAGTATATTACATATAGACATTACAACTGCACCTCTCCGCAGCTTCCCGTGAGATCTCATTAACGTGTGTCGTAATGGAAGTCGTTTTAAGCTAATTGTTCAACTTTACTCGTTCAATTTAGATTTAATATAACACGTTCAAGATTTTAGAAGTTCTAATGATGAATACCAATGTTTTAGAAACACCGACATCGTTTCTTTAATACATATCAATAGCTTCTTTTACGATAGATTTCAACCTTATTTTAGTGCACCGACCGTTTGAGAGTTCGCCTTATGCTTGTACTATCACATAGAAATAGTTCTGTATTAAACATTAAAACAAGTAGGATGCGAACCAAACTGATCTTTCGTCTTTGCTCTCAGTTTCACCGAAAAAGAAACTTACTTAATCTTAATTAAGTATATTTCAAATTGTTATTGAATAGTTTAAATTTTTGCTTAAACTAGATTTTTTTGCCGAAATTGTCTGAAACCAAAATCGAACTTCCGGTCGGTCATTAAAAATAATTTACTAAGACTGTGAATGAACCTAAGGCGCTTTGAACAGGAACTTTTAAATATCCATAATATGATGAGGATGGTGCAGTTATCATAATTTATAATTGAAACACCTGTATTTACATACAATTAAACTTTATATTGAACATATTTTAAAACTACGCGAAATGTACAAAATACTAGTTCTACCACTTAATTCTATTAAAAATATATATATATATATATATATACAGGGACGCATTGTGACACAGATTTGTTGTTGTTGTGTGGCGAAACAGGTTTTTTTAACTCACTATATAAAGGAATGACTTAACCCGCGCTTTCCCTATATAATTTGAATTTTATTACTTATAATATTTGCTATGGGTAAGAAATTACTAATTATTACGGACTCCGCTATTCCTAACTAAAAAGCTTAGATTAACTATGAGCTTTCTTGTGGTGCTTTTGCCCATGAAAAATTTTCCCCTAGTTATGAAATGTTGATTAGTTTGTAATAAACAATAATTAAAAATGGTATTCTTATGAAAAAAAAAAAATTGTCCGCTCGAATAATAATAAAAAGTAAGAACTTGTTGCTGGGAGTTTCTTGTGGCTTCTTCTTCCAATGCAAATACTCGTAAAGTGAACACTTTTGATCTTTAACTTTAAAAAAAAAAACTATATAGTTTCTAGTTTGAAATAAATTATTTTGAATTTGAGTTAGCTAATTATGCTAACTAAAACTTTTCAAATTTGTCAACCTTTTATTGGCACTTACTTATTCCGCCACGCAAACGACGTCACGAGCAAGGGGTAGTATTATTATAAAATCGTCGTATAAACAATATAAGCAAATATCTTTAAAACTGCTTCCTGACACGATTTTCAGGAGTCACTTAAACGGCTTCAAGCTGTGTGTAGATGTGTGAACCACGCGCTGAGGTCTCAGGGGAGAGGAACGTCATTAGATATTTCGTGTCGTGAGTTGAGCAAAAGGACAATCTGCGACTCGCTCGTGGACAAGTGGCCATCGTTCGACGACATTGACGAGCTTCTCGCTCAGATAAGCGAATTCAAAACCTACGAGTATATTTTAAAGTTCTCTGTGGCTCGTACGGTGAAAGGCCCGTTAAGGCGATACAATTGGCTCGGATGCACGTAGCTGAGCCTTACCTTTGCGGTGACTCAAAGCCGTGAAGCGGCAAATTTAGCGACCGAGATGCGACGTGAGGAACATAAAGACCCGTCGACGCTTTTATTAGCTTAACGCTTTTTAGTTCTGAAATGGGCTTTACGGTTTTAAAAAGATTCCCACGTCTCAAAAGACAACATAAACTTATTACTATTATAATTATAAATATATTACTTTAGACATTTATTCAATGAAAATGTTGACGTTTTCAATAATAATTTATAAACTTTGAGAACTTACTATTAAGGCCGGTATCGATCGTTCAAATGTCGGTATATGTCGAGTTCGTCATAGCCCGTACCGACTATGCACTGAATTTGTTCCTGGAAAGTACATTGGATTAACTCGTATAACGAGCGAGTTTCACGCTTGATGAATTTAAATTTCAGCATACAATTATATTGCTTATGTAAACGGAAAAGAGATTGTTTTTTCGTGTTCATGTTTTGTAGTATTTTATTCGAGTGTTGCATGTTGTTATGTTTTGTAATAATTCTCTTTATCTACAATTTCAATTAACGCTACAAATTGGCTGCGGCTTTTTCTTTGTTTAAATATAATTATTACCGAACACAATATCCATTATGTGATATATCGTGACATCATTAAATATAGATTCAATAAATTGATTATTATAAATAAATGAATTAATAATGTAACTTTAAAGAGCATTTATAAATACTTAATATAAAAAATAATATAATATTAAGCTTATTAAATTTAAAATTAATAGAGACGGTTATATATTAAATACTAAGTTAATCGAGCGCGAGAGACTCATGCGAGTGGAGATACGATAGCTCAATTGCTAGAGGAACGGGACGGTTACCCAGAGGTCGCGGCCTTGAATAAAGCATCGCATCTATAAGCGTCAACTGGAATAAGTTGCGCGCAAAAATTATATTTAAGATTATATTTAAGATAATAATTGTTAATTAAATCTAATTATACAATTTTTTTACAAATAAAGTAATATTCGACTTTGTTTTCAGAGACGGGGAGCGCGAAGAATGGTATGAAGGAACCGGGTTCACCTGAGGAATTGGTTAGTATCATAAACAATTATTTTAAGTAATCATAAAATGATGTAACTTTACAAATAGCACATTGCTCTCGGTACGTCTCGTATTTGTTTGATGTTTCTTTGAGAGACGTAGATACTTTCAAAATCGACTTAAAGCGACACTGAAGCGTTCATCTCAGCTAAAATATCTTTTACATCTTTTCTTTTTTATTATAAGCTCAGGAAAATATATATCTTTAAATATGTTTCCTTTAGGGGACTCGATTAGTTTAAATTTTGAGAGAACAATATTACAAACGTGAAATATCTATAACTGATACATTTAATATGCTCTTTGAGTCAGATGAAGGGAGTTAATTATATTTCCATTCATTTAAGTCTATTACTTTTGAAATATTAAGCTTACTGCTTTCTGCTAAAATATGTAGTCTCCTAGGTTTTCGACCATCATCACTACTCTAAAACATCACCTCATCACCTCGCCACCTCACCCCCTATATATGTTTATATTATTTTGTGTTTAAAATTTATTAAAAATAGGCGATGACGTCATCAATACAAATTGATACTTATTGTAGCAATCGCGAGTTCTAATTGGACAGTCGAAGTGAACTTTGCGGTTTCCGAGAGGTCTGCATTGTGTAGTATTATTTGTCTTTAATAAATATAGCTGAACTGCAATATTGCAGGAGGGACTCAGTAACGACGAGAACTATACTCAAAAGAGTATAATTTGCTGAACAAAACGCTGAAAACTAAATGTATTTACTCTTTGGAATATATATTATTGTAAAAGTAATAAATGATAATATTAAACCTCAGAAAAAATGCGTAGGTATCTTATATTAGTTATATTATCTTCAGGCTTAGTTACTAGAAAATTGAAATAGGAGGTTTACAAATTGTCTATGAAGGCTGAAATGGGATGATTACTTTTAAATCGATGGTTCTTCCAGCGAAGGCTTCGCCGTCGTCTGGTGTTAAGCGGTTATTTGTTAAGCTGTGAACTGAATAAAATACGACTAAAATAGTGAGAGCGCGATTCACTAAAAAATCTTTGTCTTTTGTGTGACATCCAGGTGACTAAAATATAACAATCTTTTTATTTTAAAAACAATAAATCTATAATAATAATATTTTCTTTATTTAGTCTTATTAGCCAAAAACATTCACAGCAGACCTCACTAACTGGACGTAACGATGAAAAACATTATTTGTTTATTGTGCTTAATGCAGCCATTACATATTAAATTTATTTGACTCTGAAAGTAGTGACTTACATACTATATATGACAAGTAGAGTAACAGCCTTTTAGCAATGCGATATCAGAGTCTAGTGCGTAGTAAATTACGTAATGTTATTACTGCTGAAGTATTAAAAATAATAAAGAATGTGTAAGAAATATGTAATTATTTATATTTTTCTTATTGACTAAAATATATCTACATATATATATCTAGGTATATTTTTAATAAATCGTAATTGAATTGTCTGTAATAAGAGTACTCCTTAAGTAACTAACAATATGTTAATCATTACTGTGTGTCAAATTAACATCGCTTGTGAATGATATTTGATATTTCATGTGTTGCTTGTTAGTCAATGATTGAAATTAGCAGTGTTTTGAAATCAACGTACATGGGAGAAGTCAACTTGTTTGCGGGTCGAGTAAAACGAGCAATATAGGCTTCGTACACACCGTAACGGTCGCCCCGACCCCGATGGAGACACACGTTGACTTGCACCTGAGGGCATTAGACCTACTTGTTACAAATAGCTGGTTATATGACAAGTCTCAGTTAGATGTATGTGCCGCTATGACAGCCTACAACAGACTTCCTTAGCGTCTTAATTATCTTTATTAACGGTGCGGCTGTGCTGTTGGAATGTCTCGCTAGTTTTTTCTTTTAAAATGTAGGTGGCTTTCTATGAAATAGTCAAAACAAAGCCATTTGCTGATGAACCACGACGCTACAGTCATACACAAAGAAAGCTTTTTGGCGAATTCGTATCTTATATTATTGTTTTCTTGCAATTTAACTTGATATATTAAAACATGAAAACTGTTGTATAGATAACTGTGATATTTTGAACGACACCTTCTATATAGTTTTAAATAGTTTTAATCTGTATTGACCCTTGATTTGTAGGGAATAAAATCTATATTGGCCTGTACTATTCGTATTTTACGTATGTCCATTGATCGCTTGCTTAGAGTGAATAGCCAGCGGTAATTTACCTCGCCTTTGATAAATTATCTCGTTGTTTCAGTGTCAAAGAATCAATACACCTCATCTTAGAGTTAGAGTAATTTGAACCTACATTTTACCTTCTTAATTATAAATTAGTTATAAAACATGTTTATATAGAACTCACAAAAATTATTATTACAACGAAAAACGCATATCTAGACCATTAACTGAAAAACGTTATTTGAAAATGTATTATACCAACAGATAAATAAATTGCAGAATGCACATAATTAACTTCTTTTTCTGAACATGTTAAAAAAAGTATATTTTTTACCAAAAGAATGTTTCAACTTTGTATAATGACAAATAATCAAGTTCAAGCAAGATGATGAGCCATCAGCAGCAGATCACTTGCGCGGTTTATAAATATGTACATGACATTGTGCTATGAGTTTTTACGAGCTGAAAGGATCCACTTGTGCTTGATTGATGATCGGGACTCCTAAGGGTTTATTGATTCAGTCGATTTTAATTGCATAGAGCATTTCTACCGGTCAAATGATAGAATGTTTAATTTTTTTAAGTTAAATTGAATATAAATTATTAAAACAATAAAAATTTAAATTAGAAATCTAATTAATTTTATATTTTTATTACGAGCTTGTTTGTCAATGTCATGTATCAACTTTGATAGAAGTAATGTTTATTTAAATTAACTTTGTATATGTCTAGGAATGGTGTTTTGTTGGTTAGTTAAATCAGAATCACCTCACTAGGGTGGGGATCTGAAACAGAATCGAGTACATCTGTAGTCTCATAAGCGGCAGCCCCGCTATCAAATCTTTCTTGAAGTCACAGACGCGAATCGCAATTGGACCGTACATTGGACCGTACGCACAATCAGCCGATAATCTTTTAGTCCAAGCAGAATCAATAATACTTAGTCTTAGTGTACATACTTAGTCTAATCGAAGTGACGACAAACGGGTTTGACTTTGGTGTATTCAGGTAAAGAAAATTAGGAAGATGTCCGTGAGTATATCGTGAAACTCCTCCTCTCTAAAGCAGTTAAGAAAAATCTTTTAGACTGGTAACCGATCTTCGACCGGATCTTATATGCCCGTTTTAACCTTAAGGTCTGCAAAAATTCATTATCAAGTATGCATTGCTACACCCCAACCAAAATATCAATAGAGGAAACCTAGGACAACGTCTATAATATCCTGAAAAGGCCACCTTTAAAAGCACTAAGAAGCAGTTTTTCGTCATCATGCTGGTGACATGAATGCCTAAGTTAGGAACGTAAACTAACTGCAGGGGCACATGTTGACACAGCGACTTGGAGTGAGAAAAAAAACGCAGAGCGATTTATTGAGTTTTGTCAGAACCATGATGAGTAGCGAAGGAAGTTTATACATGGCGACCATCATAAATATATGCGGATCTTACCCGACGGAGTCACTACGAACCAAAAAGACCAATTTTTCATTAGTTCGCAATAGCGATCTTCATAGTACGATGTTCGCAAGGTGCCAATATTGACATCGATCACAGTCTTGTTGTTACTATAGTCCGGCTTAAGGTAACAAAGGCCCGCGCTAGACGCGAACCCAGCATAGTGTGTGTATAAGGTTCAACGTCAGCAAACTACATAATTCTGACTCGTGAATGTCTCAGCAAACGCGGAGTTCATGAAGAATTGAAGAAATCTACATCTGAAACAGATTGAGACGCATAATGTAGTTGTACGAGCTGACATAAACACGAAATTAAAAGAAATCTATTGTAAAGAAGAAAGTGGGCTGATAGTAGTGCTGTTTGTGACTAAAATGTTCCGTCTACTGCAGAATATTTACAAGGAGTAAGTAGTCGAAGAATGTAACAGTACCCGTAGACATAAAAAAATAAGTATTGTTAGAAAAAAAAATGAAAAACTTAACCTTCACATTTATACAAAATAAAACGTAGACTTGGCCAAACGAAATTGTAATTGGTTCAATGGTTATGGCGTGCGAAAGTTGTATGCGTGAAGCGCCGGCCTGCGTGTTCAGACGTAATATAAATGTTTAGTGCAACCTAATTTCTTGATGCTACTGTCTGGATTCTGAGCTAGCATTTAATACTAACTCATTCAACAGCACAGGCATGCATCCTTTATGTTCAGTTAAAACCTTTTATTTGAATTCTTTGTACAATTTTGTTGGTTTTACACACTTAAGATTCTTTTTCGACGATGAAACTAATTATTGAAATTATATTGAAATACACAATTTATTTGTATTCAGATGATATAAAATGTTTTATGAGATGGGTTCAATGACTACCTTGTAATAACAAGATATTTGTTTCATAACCGAAAGAATAATAACCGTCCTAGTATAATAAATAGAAACCCTTATTCAATAAGGATTGGTAAATGAGCCCTCAGTCCGATTGTTATTAAAGAATCCTCAACTTTGATAATATATCATAATAAAGGGATTTATAATTCAATATCATTATAGACATGTTTCACATTAACACATGTGTGGTCTCATATTTCACTCATATACTTATCGTGTTATATGAATTATATTAAATGAAGTAAAATATATTGTTTCTGAGGGCAGTCACATCTAAATTTTCTTTTAAAATCCTTAATAATACTAAAGCCGTATGTAACTTTTATTTGCTTTTCTGATTTTTCTTGTTACGTTGTTTAAACACAGATGATACGAGTGCACGGCCGGTAGTGAGGGGTTGGTTAGCATTATTTAGTAAATATTTGTTTAATAAATGCGCTGAGAATTTTCTCCTTAATTATTAGTCGAAAGCAACACAGAGTATCTTGTTAATTATCAGTTAAAAATAACATTGACATAATTGTTAATTTTTAGTTAAAAGCAACATAGGCTCTTTTTTTTAATTTGTCAAAAACAACAACGACAACGTATATTTAAGAAATATTTATTTACAAAACTACTATTGATTGCCTTTTAATTGTGATTTTTAGGGTATTATTTGCGAAGAACACATTAGTACCAGATTTAGAGAACGTCTTTATATACCATCACACTTCTTTTGATTTCGATCCTTACTCTCTCGGTATTAAGGTCTCCTTAGAGTTAATGTGTCGTTAGTAGTGAGTGCTGCAGTCGGCACAGATGTGTTGGCAAAGAACCAAGCAGACGCACAAGGTCGTGGTATTATCGTGATAAAGTGTTATTTGGATACGAGTTCTTCTCTCAACCCAAGTAAAAGCAACATTGAAGAAGTTCCAGCGCAAAATAAATGACTTCAATAAAACTCTTATTTTCTCAATATTAATCATTTTGTGAACGGAGCTTTGAACTTTATTACAAAATTTTACATTAAATATAAATGTATAAATAAATTCATAAAAGAAATTATTTGTTTATTTTCATTACATTCTTTATTTTATTTAAAGGAAAATTATTTTATTTTCCGTCTGCTTCCTTTTTCTATTTAGAAATCATATGAAATAAAAATGAACAATTAGTATAATTTAGACGTCTTCACATATATGTGTACACATAACACATTGTTACTATTACTGAATAGTTTGTAATTTTCAGTCATAAAGGTCGCGTGTCGCCGCGAAAAAGAAATCGGGAAATACGTAAAACAAGGCGCAGTGTTTGAATTTAGACTTAAGTTCAGTCTCGATCCCACGGGCGATGCGCTTGCGTCGTCGCTCTCACGGACACAACTCTCATTATAGACACAATGTGTTGTGAAATTTATGTTTATTAGTTTTTATAATATATATAAAATAATATTAAAACTGTGTCATATTGAAAAGTAGTGTGTTGACTTGAAACCGCATTTACACCTTACTAGTGGTGAAAATTAATTTGTATTTAAATCTTTAAGCAGTATATTGATCCGACGAATTCACTGATTGAAGATTAATATTTAAAGTAATTAATACCTACTTACATTATATATATAAATAATTATTTAAGCTTATATTTTTCTTAAGCAGTGTAGTCAGAGGGTGAAGGTGTCTATTGCGAGTGTATTAACGGGGCGAGTGACCATTGTATTGTTGTTTCACTGAGATGAGATAAAATAAAACAAATATTAATTACGATATTGCAACAATAAACGTTATTATAATATAATAGTAACTATAGACACAACATTTTTAATGTTTCATAAGGACATACAATTAATTTCTTTAATGTTTGAGTCAGTCAGTCTCATCCGCTGTAACTGTGTAACTTTTGTATTTATTTTCATTTTCTCGGATACAGTTTTGTTTTTTTTCGTAAACTATGTGAATGTGAAATGAAAGGATCTATTCATAGTTTTGAATAATTTAAATTCTAAACCCCTTTTGTTGTTTTTTTTGATACGAGTACATGTGAAATGTATATCTTTATATTGAATAGAGACATTCTGAAAAAAAGGTTCACAAAAGGAAAATGTTGTTATTTCGACATTGTTTATTAAAAAAAAAAGAAATAAAAAATAAAGTGTATTTTAATCTAAAATAAAGTATCTTTAAATCTATAGATAAAAAACGCAGAGATATGTTTTTTAATTCTATTTCAAGTACTAGTAAATTAAAAAATGAATTAATTATGAATAATTAATATATACTGAATGCTCTTTTAACGTCCTTAAATTATCTAAATGATAATTCTTACTCATATTATTTGAAAAGAAAATTTTTGCAACTGCTTTAAGATGATAATATATTTGATTATGATATTTTTTATCGTATCGTATACGTGTCGTGTGTAAGTCGTGTAATTATTTGTTTATTTCACGGTGAGTGTTTGAAGTTGATATTTTTGAATTAAGAGTTTCGTAAAAGTGAATTTCGAAAATATACTAACTCTTTAATATTTTATTTATATATACATTTAAATACTTTCTAATTCTATATTTATTTACAAAACTACCTTGAACTATTAAATATTTCTCCATATAATTTGCAAGTATTCACATAATTGTCATATATTCGGACAAAAACTAAATTGAATTTATTAAAATACATAAAATTTAAATATATTTAGTAAATATTTCAGGATTGCAGAAAAATATGTAAAAGATGACAAACACAATTAAGAAGAGAATTGTACAATTATCAACAAAATATAAGTAAGAAAATAGTATATCCTTCTTCTATTCTGTATTATTACTATCGTCTAGTGTTCTGCGAGAATCTGTTTTCTCGTATTGAACTTTGACATATTGCTCTATCGAGACCGAGTCCGCGGAGTCATCATATTGCGTCGAGTGCAATGACACGAGCTAAGGACGTCCGCACGCGGCCCTCGAGCGGCTACCTTTAATATAATATACTAGTATATTGTATTGTTATAGAGCGGAGGGTGTGTTTGATTGTTTGACAATAATAGGCAGGTTCATGAAGGAGGTTACAAGTTATGGTGAACTTAATTGGCGGTTATCCTAATAGTAAATAAAATATTTCGTCGTTAAAAGTTTAATAATATATTATATCATTCATTGCTATTATTGCTGTATAATTGAAAATATAACATGTTTAAAAAGTTGCTGTTACTTTTTTTCTTTGGAAAATGTCACTTTTATACGAAGAATAGAAGGCGAATTGAAATATCTTTATTTGATAGAAAACAATAACCGAGGAAGAAAAAACTATAAAATTTTAATTTGATATAGTCGCATGTAAATCGTAAGACGTGTGACGAGCACGTGTGTGGTGTTCCTAAGCGGTTTTGTTACAGTCTTGACATTACAGTGCGGCTTGTTGTGTCTGCTGCGGATTTATAGATGTCATCTTGAATTAGTAACTCTTAGTGGAGTTATGGACCATAATTTTACATAATTAACAGTGGCACTTAATAAAAAACTGTCAAATATTTATATTGCGTTTGAATCATATTTGAATCATATTTGAAATACTGACCTCAAAGAAGAATATGTCTTGACTTTTTATTGTAATTATAGGGGTTATAGAATGTTGATTGGAAATTTTGATATAATATATACTTTTATATACATAACTGAGACAATGTAATAAAACTATATTTATCTGTATTTATATATATTTATTTCGATTTGTATGATTCCGTATACTTAAGTATTCTGTGTTAAATATTTAATATGGTAAATAAAATATTAGCGCAAAGTCCAAAAAAGCTAATTTTTATTAAAGTAGTCTCCTGTCAGCGCCACGTTGGTTGTCGTGACGTGTTGGAGCCAGTATCGGATCAGTAGGACAGGTGCTGAGAGATGATGTGGGTCGATCTATTAATTATTTCTTATTTATAAACTTAGGGAAACCTGTGCCTAAACATATATTTGGAACTTTATATTTTCTAATATTAGCCATATATTTAACCCTTGTTTTAAAAACCCCTAATATATTTTAACCTAACACGAGTTGCAGTTATATTTTTAAAAGTATATAAAATTCTAAAAGTAAATTATTAAACATTTATAAAGATCAATTAATATATTTCAATATAATGTACTGTGGTCACTCGCGCAATCGTTTTCAGATTGCAGATTGAAATTCAATCTGTTAAAACACCCACTCGTCTGCGTTTCATCATTCGTAGCTGTCACACGAGGCTTACACAAACATTGTTATTCATAAACAATATTTACATTGCTAACAATGGAGTGCGGACGGCTAATAAACGGACTAAGATGGAGTGCCTATTATATAGATCGCAGTCCCACCGACTCAGACCCGATGTCTCTGTCGATAGAAGTGTGTGATGAGCAGAGTGCAGTGAGCGATAACTATCTAATAACTCACCCGGGCGACGACTGTGCTTGTGTCTACAACGAGGACCCTCTCAGAGGAAGCTTCACCACTCCCTCTCAACTAAATCGCTACTTGAACTCTCTTTCCATCCCGACACGAGCAGGGACAAGTGACGATGGGGATGTTGACGAACTAACGAAGGATGAGGCGAAAAAGTTTGAAGATTATAAGTTTTGCGAGGCAGTTAACGACTTCGACATTGAGCTGGAGACGGGGGAGGCTGTTCCTATAGTTTACCTTCCGACTACTCGAGTGGCGAGACTTCAGAGAGCGCTTAGATTATCTGGACTTAAAAAGGTGAGATCTTTTGTAAATTTTTAGTATGCAAAAGCATTTTCTTTTAAAAAACTCATTGAAGTTTAGAAAAGAAAAAAGTGAAGGCAAACAAATTTGTTATTTTATAAGAAAATAAATTTCTGAATACTAATTGAGAGCGTCAGAAACGTTTCGCGTTTACTCGTCTTTATATTTCGTTCTTCGTAATTCTTTTCTATGCATCCAGTTATTTAAATAACATGTTTATTACGACTTTATCCTCAGACGCTAATCATCATGTCAACTATAAAATTCATTGCACTCGCTTAGAATAATTTAAATATGTAAGGAACCTTAGTTACTTTATTATTTATAGAGAAAACTATAGAAATTATAATACAAAATTTTTAAGAAAAGGTTCGTTTTGGAATAAAGATATGTTGGGCTTTTAAAATAAAATATCTATTTTAAATTAAATATATGAACGTGTTACCATTGTGTGTCGGCAATGTCCGATGTTTGATTTAAAACACTTACATTGTTTTACATCAAATATTCTTTAATTATTAATCATTTTTAACGTCGTGACAACGACGTCTGCATATTTTAAATATTTTTGTAATTTCATCCACAAGTTAAATATTTAAGATAACTTAAGAAACATTGTCAGGTTTTATAAACTTATTTGAATTTGTCAATGTTTTGAGTTTTGAGTGTTTTGTGAGGAGTATGATGTAAGGTTTTAAAAATTTTAAATTCTTAATAATATACCTATGCAAATACGTCTGTATATGTTTTTATAATTTTTGTCTGATTTTTGTCTTGTGTCTGTTTGTCTGAGCGCTCCGATCTCTGGATCCGCGTATATTTGTTATTGTAAGCTCAGTTAAACTTTAGAATGTACGAGTTTTATTTCAATTGGTTTAAAATGTGCCGTACTGCCATCTTTTTACGTTTTATAAAATGTTATTAGGTATTTGTTTGTTTGAATGGGCTGACATTTTAGTTAACTAAATAATTAAGATATGTAAAATTGTGACGGTTGCAACTTTAAACAAAGGTAAATACGGACCATTCCGGATATTATGACTAGATAATTTAAGTAGAGCTCTAAGCTAGTCTCTGATTCTACATTACCAATTTATAAAATAGGGTTCAGCTTATGCTGGGTCGTGTCGACTAGATGAGCCCACGCGGGTATACAAGGAGCGATAAGGGCCGCCAAAACCGTCAAATTATTTTTTTATTAATTAAGTTTATTTTATCATTACTTTCATTGAAGTCATTAACATAACTCATTGCGGAATTAGCTTATTTTCCTAATATTAGTAAAATTCCATATAAAGTCGAAGTCTAGCCTCTTTGAGGAAACTTTGAGACGGACGGGTTTTCAGGATTATATGGATCAGCAGCTCCTTATCGGGAACGGAAGTGACATCTCTTAATCATCTATAAAGACGGTCATATATAAAATTCTAAGTTCATCCATGCGAGTAACGATAATTTGTACAGCAACACGACGGGGCGGTTCCCAGAAGTTTGCGGGTTCAAATCCTGGTCGTTGCGATAAAATTTTAAGTTCTTTATTTTTAATAAGCCTAATATTAAACACAACTAGCTTATATTTATAAAACGGTGTTTTGATTACGATGAAATTTGTGTGTATTTATTAACGTTTTTACGTCTCATGGAATATAAGCTAAGCTGAGGTCTCACCCGTGCTTCGACATATTAAAATATATTTGCAGCCCAGAATCCTTTGTTTAACAATCTATAGCGTATCGAACAACTCACAGGTTCAATTCAATTCAGACAACAACTAGTTTCTAGGTATGACGTTATTTCTCTTAAAACTTTTTTGTTATGAGATATCGTAAAATATATATTACAAAATCTAACACCAAACCGGTGCAAACCACACACAAGGAGGAGCCGCCGCTTAGTTATAAAAACACTCACAATAAGAGTAATTATAAATTTCAAAAAAATGAATTCAAAACTCTTAATACTTTAACACATATAACCATAAGAATTATAAAAATATATGAAGTAAAATTCTTATATTTCCGTCAAAAAAACCAATAGTGTCCTACACACGAATACAGTATAAGACACTGGTGGAGAGATGTTCGCTTTGTTTTCACTGTCCACTGTTGTAACCGGACCTTTAGTTTAAACAAAAATTTCATGAAACCGAAAATTCCTAAAAATAATTACAACAAAAGATAATAATATCCGAGTAGAAAATATGCATATAATATGATCGTAGTATTGTATTATTTGTTAGAAGTGTGTCTACAAGCTTCCACCATCGAGTCGCTGCGGCGTCGCGACCTCCAAACTATGACAGCTGGAATTGATACTTCCTCTAGAAACTAGACTACTCAGAGCATGTTCTCTATTTTAAATCATACCATTAATGTTTGTTACTACTATATCATTTAGAAAACTATATTTTTAACTCAACTAACTAACTTACTTTTCGACTTCAATATTAATTGTTTACAAACAAATAATACGATTTTACCCGAACCCGAAACCTTTTGGAAACTTTTCCGCCGTTCTGCTTATTGAGCTATCTTGAAATGTCGTAATTGGCGTAGCGGCTGGATGGATTTAAAAATATATATAATTATTATCAATAGTCATATAATAAACTGAATTAATAAGTTCTTTAATTTGAAATTGAGACAAATTCAAATATTTTTATAGTCGGGTACTTATCGGTGAAATGACAGCGACTTCCCGTATTGTGGCTGAGTAAGACTGGAGACTGAATTAAGAGTTAGTATTTGGACCCGTATTTCAAAAGGCATTAGGGTGAATATTAAAGAACAAGTGTGTCTGATGTGGGTTGATCTGTTCGCGGCACAGCTGTCGCACACCGGTAAGGACTTATATTACATGGAGATAAATTATTCCTCGTCTGCGGTATCTCTATACCTCTCATACACTTTACATTAGTATTTAGTAATTAGCAATATAACATAAATTAAATAGAGTATTACTTAACACTTTTTATATTACATTTTTATAGTCTTATTTTAATTAATATTGTTGTTTTATATTGAGTTCTGTGTTAATAGAAAATTAACGCGAGTTTTATAGTCGCCATTTTCGCTAAGTGACTTCAAAATACATAAACAATATTATTCCATGATTTAATCTTCAGAAGTCAGTCTGGAAACCTGAAATAGGTCTTAGACGGGCCTTAAATAGAACATCTCTTCCGCGTGTGCTTCCAAAAATTGTTGATGTAGTCTTATTTTAGGGTTCTAATAGACTTCATTCGGCAGATATTTATCTTATTGTCGTGTTATAATAAAATTTACATATTTAGAATTTAATTATTTATATTGTTGATGTTAAAAACTTCTATTTGATTCATTCTTTATAGGATATGAACTGGTCAAGAAGTCTGTACTAGTTACTGTCATTGGTCTGCAAAGGTAGTTTGAAGTTTAGAAGGCAGGCATTAAAAAGTGGTTGCTTCAAATATGCAGTCCTGATAACCTGATAAATTGTCTCTGGGAATAATGATCAGATCTTCACCAAATAAAAATGGGACCGCACGGGTGATTCCAGTGTTCAGATAAAATAGAATCATCAAATTCAATTCAGCCAGTCGAAAACTCTGAGGTACCAAACATGAAAAAAAGGGAATTAAGAACCTCCTCCCTTTTTAAAGTCGGTTAAAAAGTGGTTGTAAAAATTTTATGTCGCATATAGTGTGTCTATATCATTATTATATATATATATAACAATATCATTACTTAAATACGATTTTCGAGTATGTTTCATGATTGTTGAATTATAATATTTTAATTTAGTTAGTTATTTTATTTAAATAATATAAATACATAAAACTTAACCTTATTTTATTAATTATGAATAAGTTGTGTCTGAAACACGCAGGTGCCAGGTAGGTTACTCGCATGGCTTAGAAGCTCTGATGCGTTGCTGAACGAACTTCAAGTCCAGAACTGGTACAGCGGACTCGTGTTTGGAATCGTGTTGCGCTCATATTTACATTAAAAAGGCTTGTTTCTAAATAATAAATATTATATAGCTTTCTCGAAACTAATCTTGATTTT
Organism: Mechanitis mazaeus; assembly: GCA_959347395.1. Classification (NCBI taxonomy): domain Eukaryota; kingdom Metazoa; phylum Arthropoda; class Insecta; order Lepidoptera; family Nymphalidae; genus Mechanitis; species Mechanitis mazaeus. The sequence continues at coordinate 25,037,243 of OY365744.1, forward strand.
CTTATAGCTAGTATACATGTGCTGACCAGTGTTTGATCGCCAATTGGCTCGCCCACAAATTTATAAAAGAGGAAATGAAATATTTCACAACTATAACCCATGTTATTTAGTCATATTTCAAGTTCGAAATTCAAGCCGTTAAGATTTAAAGATTAGTAATTGAGTATATCATTTTGAGTAAACCTTTACTCATAAACAACAATATGAAATCAAATGACTTTATGTTTTAATTTTAGCACAATATTCGAAATTCATGTGACGCCAAGACAACAACATTTGTAAGAACACGTATATTTGCCAACTTTTTAAAATAAACTTCTCAATCAGCGGTTTTCGTGTCATTACTCTTTTGATACTGGAGATACCTCTCTATGTGTGTATGATATCTGTTTCCTTGTTCCAGTATTAAAACTTTATTTAAATGTTATTTATTCTTTCTTCCATTGTCAGTTAAACTTGGATTATTAAACATGTAAATGTAAATTATAATAATAATAAGTATCTCATATGTATATTAAATAATTAACAACTATTAAGTAATATTAAAGAATTTTTATATGGTCTTGCGTTTTTATTCTCCTATACTTTATACCAAACTAGCAGATTCAACAAGTAAGGACGTGACTTGAAGATATATTTTTATGTTCCGTCACTCCAGATCATATTAGAGATAACAATCTAGTATCAACCGAAAATGTCCTCTAATAACCAATACGTAAGGAACAATTTTCAAATTATTAATATTTTGAAAGCTTTAAAGTTACCTTAATCTTTTTTTCGCCATTTTTGATAGAGATGATTCATGGAGCTGAAGACGTCTCCTGTGCACAGCTTTAGATTTGTTCTGTTAATACTTAACACACGATTTATCAATGACAAAGAATTTTCATGACCTTGAGCTTATCTCTTGGGAAATGAGGGCACGAAGAGTAAATATACTTTTATACATTGTAATACAAGCTTGAGATAATCAGACTTGAATATCATAGTTGTATATATTTTTTACGAATATGCAAGCGAAAAGTAAAATTGTTGTAATATTACATTAGAAGCTGTTGCTAAAACACTCGAACATTGTTGATGAACTGATACATCCTTAGTGATATTGCCGCGGAGGTCGCGCGCTGAGTGCGAGTTTTATAACTAACACGATCGCGTTAGCGGACACTTGAATTTACATGACATAACCTCTTATGTGCTATCTGACTGTCGCTAAATGCGTTGCTCTTATTTCATGGAGTTAGACGTATCTTTTATGCAATCTAGAAGATTAAAAACTCACAAAAGGCATTTTTGAAATTATTTATGGCGATAATTTGGTTCTAGATTTTTGTATTTTCTATTTTTAACCGAGTTTGTTTAGTATAAATATATTGTCAGACAGTTTTAACGATATTTTATATTTCTTAAACGTCTCAAGATAATTATTCAAAATAATAAGCGACCATTAATTTAAAGACTCTTACAAATAATGGTTTTCTTTAGCGAAACAATTAATAATAGTAAAGATTAATTACTATTTATTAATTTAGAAGAAAAAACATCGAATGACTTAGTTCAAGATATTACTCTTTTGGTTTCAATACATATGTTTGATTTGTTCTATGGTTTACGTTTCAAAGGTTAAGTTTTGACAACATTTCTTTTATTTTTATTTCACTCACATAATCTACTAGACAATGTATTAACATGGCTAATATCTATCTTTGCATTAATTGATCAGGTAATATGTTTTGTAATTATATATGTTTATTAATAATAAAACTTAAACTTTAATAATTTTCTTTTATTGCACTTCACAACAGAGAAAGTTCTAAACGTAATTCACGTTGCACGTTTGTTCATCGAAAACGAATTTAAAGTTAATAATAACCTTATTAACTTTAAAATATATAAGTATCATTGATACCAGGAAGGTAGTAAAAACACGCACGTTTTACCTTGGTTAAGCGTAACTAATTATATAATGGATCACTCACACACGCATACACGCACACGCACAGTATGAGTTGTAACCTTCATAAACAAATTCAAATTATCTAACCCGTTGTTAGTGCTTGAATATTTATTGTATAACTTCAAGTCTAAGTTCTTGGTACAGTCAAAGTAGTGGTAGGCGGAGGGTCACGAGACTTGAGGAGTTTTAGTTACATAATGTATGCAAATTGCTCTCTCCCATTGCTGAAGATTGTGTTTCAATTAAGTTAAAATCTTAAACAGAATTTATTAAAATAATCAATTTATTTAGCTGTTCGCATTTACTCCCGCGGGCGGTCATTATTATACTATTAGGATAAGTAAGAGCAGCAGTGTAATGATAGAGAGCCTTCACATGAACCTTCGTCATGAACCGGCCTAGAATAATTAGATTTTGTCAAATCCATCCGATGGTTTTAAATGTTAGCCCGAATAAACAAACGAACAACCTTTTCGCTTTTAGAATTCAATGTATTTATATTTAAATTTTGCTTAAAGTAGTTCTTAAAAGGTATTAAGTTAAAGTTAAAAGGCGGAATATTTTAAAGTAGCAATAATTGAGTTAGCAACTTAGACAGCGAGTAATTAAGCACGATACTGTAAATGAACACTGAATGTCTACACTCTGCAGGAATGACGCTAAAGTTAAATTGAAACCAAGCATCGGACGCGAACTTCGATGCGAACTTAAGTTTTCATACACCTTCATGTTCTTCAATAATTCACTTAGACCTTTTAATTAGCGTTTCTAATTTCCTTCATTTATATATTATATAGTTACATATAAAATAGTAAAACTACTTAATTCGAGATCCACAATAATAAGTCAATTGATCTTACACATGTGCCTCATAACGACTTTAAGTTGTGTTGTGTTTTTATTAAAATCTTTAAAGTACACGACAAATAACCAATATTCCGATTGCAATTTCAGTGTTTTGAATTGTGAGGATTTTTCCAGCTTTCCACTTGTCATACGAGCAGAAGTCATGAGACTAAACCACCTTAGAGAATTTTCTGTTTCTTTCCATTGTTTCATTTTGTTTTATCTTTTTGCATTAATATTCATTATTAAATAAAAGAAAAGAAAATTATAACACGAATAAATTAGTTAACAGGAACTGACACTAACACACTAACACACTAACTGAAAACTGAACTGTTCTGAAAAATAATAAATCGTTTAATTACATTACGTTTAAATTGCGTCATCAAAAGATTTTATTTTTTTGAATATTAAGAATTTTTATTAATATTTGATCTCAAAAATGTCGGAAGGTTAAGGAAAATTGATTTTGTATAGAAATATTTGAACTGAAACTGTACGGAATATTATAATTACAGCGCTAACAGCGACATTTTACCCAATAACAGAGAAATTTCAATTTAGCCGTATAATGCATGTTTCACTATTAAACACTGTACTTCAAATTCGAGCTATAATGAGAAAATTTTGTAATTAAACTATCTACTAACAATTTGAACGGACATGTAGGTATGTGTAGCCTAAATATATAGGTACCGTTAGTGTTATGTAAATTAAAATTGTGACGTTATATAACGACCATCAAATACAGACAAATAGAAGAATACTCAGCATGTCTAAAAAGTAAGGAAATAAATTGACATATATCCGTATATTAAAAGTATATCTTTTGTAATATCCTCATTCAAGGACAGGCTTCAGTTCAAAGATCTCCTATAAATCGAGTCACGGAACGCTATGAGATTTATCTAAACGACATCTCATTTCGCGTCAACATACAGTCATCCATCCTCTCTACATCATGACATTTTGATCGCAAATTTGCCTCACACCTTTAAGCACATCCAGCGCTTTACATATTAAGATAATGAAACCTTAAAGCGCTAGGTTTCCTAACATTTACCAACGATATGAATTGCGTTTTAGCAATGCTATCTCGAGACTTCATCGTCATCGTAATGAGCTTCTCGTTGACAATGTTAAGGAATGCTTTGTTATATTATTGGATTCTAAATTGCCTTACATGTAATATCGTATGCAATTCAAATGAGACACAATACATTGCTCATGCACGAGGCATACGATGTTCACAAATATAATGGTTTATTTCAAATATATAGCCGCTATCAAAACGAACTTTAAAGAACTGATTGCCATAAAGAAATAAAAAAATCCGATTTCTGTATAAGGAAGTGTGTTTAAGTGTGATTATGTACGTCTATAACACTTACAATTCCTCGGACGTGGATTGCTGATCCACTCGAAAGACTTCCCGCCGAAACCGAGTTTGATCATTCCATATTTAATAATTTAATTTTTGTTATATCTTATTATCGTCTTAGATAATCATTTAAATGAATTAAATTATTTTCAAAACAGTAATGAGAACCATTATATAAAATGTTCTTATTATATATTATAATAATAAATAAATAAAAGTAAAAATGATAGTGTCTTTATGAGCACGATAACCTCCAATAGTACTAATAATACAATAAGACATGGTGTGACGTCATGTCTATGAGCAAGGTTTCTATAATTAATTGTTGTTTTATGAACATTTAGCGATGATTACTGTTGGTTAAAAATTTGGCTTAAATAAATGTAATATACAAGTATTTAAAAGTAGAAATAACTCACTTTTGACTGTTATAAAAATGCTTACGGTTACAGAAAGCTAACGAAGCTGCTGAAGGAAGCTAGTACTGCTTATTTCTTGAGACAGATTGTTATATGACTCAAGAACCGTAAAGTCGACGCGGCATCCATTTCACTAAATTTCAATTTGTGAAGAGTATTTTATGGCCAAAGCTGGATAATAGATAGCATTAGGCGACACGTTTTTTAGCCTTAAGTATTGGGTGGAACCTAATGACTCTGGAATTTCGGGTTATTTGTCATACAATTTATAATACGTCATTATAACAGATAGAATTTAAAAACCTTTATCATTCATTGTCATTATAACAGATAAAAATTACCGTTAAGAAAAAAATTATCTGTAAAATGAAAAATAATTTTGCCCTTTTCCAATTCTATTTTTATAAACTTGAAAACTCTTTTTCTGTAGAGCTTTCAATGAACAGCTTACAGAATCGTTATAATAATAAATCAAAGTTGTCATACATATACAATATGTATAACAGAGTAGAGATGTACATATTTTATTATTTACTTATTCATATTGAGTTCTAGAAGTCACCAAATGCACTCAGCTTCTCTTGCTTCAGTAATAATCTAATAGTTACAACTTAATGGATTTTGTATTCTTAAAGTACTATTTTATTTACATACATATGTTTAAATTTTTTTTTCGAGTACAAATTCTCATCTTTGTTTGTCGTCATCATTAATCTGTGAATTGTATAACAGTATCTCTGTGTCATAACTACTTTAAGCTTAATGTATACTATTATTATATTATATTTATTTATTTATAACTTCTCCATTTTAAATCCTTTGTGTATATCAATTTGAAGAGTCAGGAGGACCCATATTGATACTTATCGAAATAAGCCTGTCCCGATACTCTCCAACTAAAGACTACGAGAGTTCCAAACGCGCCCTTGTCTGAGACGAACCACACAACAATTTTTTTTATAGTGATCACTATTTCACAAACGTCAAACATTTAATATTTTTTTTACGAACAACTAGAGCATCGCAATGAATTTAATATGTTAATCCATTCAATGTCCAAAGATTTAATTAATAAATATTGCAATTTACTTTACAAGACAACCAGCACCCAGCACCCAGCACCCAGCACCCAGCACCCAGCACCCAGCACCCTCTCACGATAATAACGTTTGCTTGTTTAAACGCGCTTAACCTTCAAACTACCGGAGAAATTTAAACAAATATTTCTCATTATGATAGGTTCATGAGGAAGGCTACTATGATTACGCTTTTACTCTTAGTTATCCTATAACTAAATAAAATTGTTCACCCTCGGATTGAAACGCAAGTACCAGCTGATTTATTATACATTTCCAAAATTCCAGACAATATTCAATATAACATTCAATATTCCAGACATAATATTCAGCATCTAACTTTTGAAGGATATTTAAGAAAATAAACTGTCAGTACCAACAATGAATTGGAAATATTTGCGACAATGGATACTCGTTCAGTGTTTAATTAAATCTCGATCAGTACTTTGTCACTTCAAGGACAAAGGACATAATTAACATTATTAGTTTTGTATTCACAAAACCTTTATATTGTAATCGTCGTCAACTTGATTCTAGCCTTATTTTTTGCTGATGGCTAATATATCAAAATTAACATATTGCAATCGACTTGACAAAAAGTTTTTAAACGGGCCTTCCGACTGACTCGATCCTCCCCCCAAGGTAGGTTGGTGGGAGACGAGCCACCTCGGGCGATAGATAAAGAGCGGTTCTATTCTGGGCCGGACCGCAAGGTTTGAGTATTATAATAAAATAGAACTTTATATAACAAACTACAGATCATCAGAATAATAAAAATAAATAAAATACCAATGAAGTAAAAAGTATAAACAAAAATAATTTACCAATAAATTACAAGGAATCTCTTAAACATGTTCTACGTCGAGGGTAGTTCTAAATAGGAACTTTATGTTCATAAGACGGAGGTTGACATGAACAGAGCAACATTCTTCGTTTATGAGAATCCGTTAAATATTTTTGAATTTTTCAAATAGAAGACATTGATATCGATATATTAAAATGTTTAACATTACGATCAGATTTGATAAATGTTTCTCCGGCATTATAAATATAGTTGGATGAAGTTAGTTATAAACTTTAATAAACATATAATATTGAAGCCACTCCAGCCGCTCCATTTAAACGATGTTTGTAAGATGCAATGTCAAAGTGATAATCTGTAGACACTCGTTTAAGAGAGTATGCAAGGTATTCCATGTTTGATGTCATATGGCTTCTAGGAACCGCCACAAATTATTAGTAGGGAAGATTCCAGTGGCATTTATATAGATTTATATGTAATCGGAGATGGAGCCGGGTTGTTTTCATAATAATATATCAAACTTATCTTAGGATTAACCGAAGATCCGCGTAAGAGGATACGTGGCCAGCTTAATATTTAAATTGAAAGTATTTACTCGAATAAAACGTGTTCGTCGATATATTAACAATACTTGTCGACGTATTTAAATTAGTAAATTTAAATATTCAGGACTGACGAGATATAACCAAAACAAATTCAATGCGAGACCGTTTTTTACAACTTTTAGATTACAGAATTAATTTCGCACTTAAAGGTATTTGAGGAGAAATACCGCAGAGGAATAAAAATTATTTTTGTGATTTTTTCATTTACTTTGAATGTCTTAAATAAAATTATAAGAATTTCGTAATCCATTTGAATTTTGACTTTATATATAATAAGTAAATAAAGAGCCGAGTCACCTTTATCTAGTTTATTTTCTCAAAACAAACTATTTACATAATTGTCCCACAATACTGTAAGTAATATTCATTTGACATAACTTTGTTATATTCAATGTAGTTCATTACGTCACGGCGCGATCAAAGACGTCACTGGATGAAATGAAGATTTCGTTACTGAATATCTAATGACGAGGTAAATTCCTCAAAATTTCATTACTGTTTTAACGTTTTGTCAACTTGAAGGAATTTATATAGGAAATTAATATATAACTCATATGTATTGATATTATATGTTCAAAATCTAGAGACATATTACGTGCTTGATAGCCACAAAATATTTAATAATATTCAACTAACACTGTGACAACTAGAATTTGACATTAACTAGCTATACCTGTATTAATGTTGAATTTAAATAAAGACATTTCTCTATAGTTGTCACAGGCAAAAATTAAAATTATTTTAATAACTTTAATTTTGTCGTTCGAAAATTTATTGATACGAACAGGATTTGAATCCTTCGATGTCTGGGAATCGGTCCCATTCTACCATTAGAGTATTACTTTAATATTCTTTTATGATTAAATTGTAAATATCATTATAATTACGGTGGCATTATGAAAATGAAAATTATAAATCATCATATCTGAATAGTTAGAAAAAAATATATAGTTTTGAATTTGATTTTAAAATTATTTTCTTTTTTTTTTATTTTAACTAAACCAAGCGCTTATTAGATAATCTTTATTTATTACACTGTTATATCAAAAATAATATCTATGTGAGAATTTGTACACATAGTCAGTAAGCGAGTTATTAATATATTTTTTTATAGATATGTTTACGTTCAATATAGGGCGTAGGGTCCGACCGCACCGACCGCACCCACACCTCAAGTGACCGGCGCACCGTACAAACACAACTAGCCGATGACTTCATGTTAGAATAGGACGATACGAAACACTCCTTTGAACTACATAAGGAAATCTTGAAAGTGCAGAGTAATTGATATTTCGATCTACAAATGGGAGCTAATGTTAGTTTTAAAACTTTTGTACTCGTAAAACAACTTTGAACTTATAATTTAATCCCAAACCTAACGCTCCGGTCCGCTCTCCGGCGCTGTGTGTGTGTGTGCGTGTGCGTGTGCGCGTGTGCGTGTGCGTGTGTGTGTGTGTGTGTGTGTGATGTAAACAAACAAACAGTCTCTGTGGGGTTGAAGTACTTTGTGCTATTGCAACGTTTTACTATTTTTTTTAGATCACTATATATAATAACTACATAATAATCTTGAACTATGGCCACTCGGCAACTGATTAACATATACAAACTATTTTTCGTGAAAACATACAGATAGAATATATAAAACAAACTGCCTTACGCCTGAATAATTAAATTTATTTCAATTTTCTAGGGCGTTGATATCCCGCTGCCGCCGAACATTGACGATAGCAGTCGAAGTTAGGGCCCCTATTACTTGTCAATTACACGAGTACATAAATATATAGATTTAAAATACTTGAAAATACATTCAAATTATAAAAGTGCCAATTGGAAGAATAATGACTATGAATGAAATACCACATGTATCAGTACAACGATATAAAAAATCCAAAAGTTACAAAACTATATGAATAAGTGTAAGTGACTTTGTTAATGTTATAGAACAGAGAACGAGCTCGCGTGGTTCGTTTATTATTAATAGTGTAGGTGTCGAGGGGTTGGAGTGTTGCATTTGTTGGTGATGTGTTATTGTACACTGTGTTACAACATTTTTTAAAGCTAAGATTGCTGTTAACTATTTATTTTGTTGTTAATAATTAAAACCGTACAAATAGCGTAAAAGATTACAAAGAATCCGAGATTTTAAGTGGCGCCAGTCCCCGTATCCAAGATGTTTAAAGTGCTTCCAGGACCGTCTGCTTTCCATAAAATCCCTGATAAGGGTGAAGGGGTATCAACGAGCCGTCGCTTCCTGACATGTTTTAGATTTTTCAAATTGCTAAAATATTATTCGGTAGAATAAACAAACGAGCGGATTATATTTTTTCAGCGCCGGAATAAGTCGAGATTGATATAAAAGTTACCTTCAGTGTTACTTATAATATTGCAGTTGGTATGGTGTAAAAATATTTGTAATATGAAAACTATTTAATACTCCGACAGTTTCAAAGGTCCATGGTAGAGATGTCTCACACACTACAGGCGGCTATGATACGGTCTGCCTTCAATACACTACACCTCAACTTACTTAATTAACTAACGACCGCCCGACACCCTCGACTAATGAAGGAATCAACTTACTCACCGATCTGATCACTTGCCGCTGCTCCGATACAAATATATAGAGACTTTAAATGAAACTTACTTTGTTACCTTTAATTAAATTGTATAAATTGTTACAGATAACATTAAACACGCACTGCATCGAGATACACTATGTTAGTTTAGGACACTTAAAAGAAGAACGTTTAAACTCAATAAGAGACGACCTTTAGTCAAACGAGCCTCAAAGTGTTCAAAACACTCGGTTCAAACGACATCTAAGTTGCCGAGAGCCCTTATAAAATTATTTCAAGTTGCGTCTGCCGATAGTGAGGCGCAATGATGATCATGGCACAAAAATCTTATATTGATAAAATTAGCTCTCTTTTAAAGTTAGTAATAAATATAATTTGTGTTAAGATGTACTTGATAAATAATATATTAAACCGTCTTTATGACGTATAAAGTACTTTAAGTTCTAATCAGTTCGAATAAGCGTCGTAACGACTGATCGTAAAAGTCCTCTCACAGTCGTCCGAGTGTTTGAGTTTTTGTCGTAAAATCTAAAACAAGACAGTTTAAATTAAAAATATAGAGTTGTGTTTTAACAATCAGCGAACCTCCTTCTCAATAACTACTTGTTCATGTACTCTCATTTATTTGTAGTAAAATATTTTAGCAATTCTTTTAAATTGATGTCTAAACTATTATAGTTAGTTATCATTATAACAATAATTATACTCTTAGAGATCTTTGATTTTCTTTAAAGATGTAGTCGATTGACATACCAAAAAGATAATAAATTATAGAAATTTGAGGCGAAAAATATTATTTTCTAAATATTTGGTACTGAGGAAGGAGAGCAAGTCTATTGTAATATTACTCTAAGAGACGTCGGTCCCCTGTTGGTATTAAAGAAGGTTAATATAATTTCATTAGAACTAGATGACCGGTTACAAAACATTTTTATATTTTAATAGTAAGTTAAATTTATGTTTAGTTCCCAAATTTGCATTATGACTGACAATACTGTGAAGATCTGAACTGAATGTTCTCCATCTATACGAATAATGTGAGGCTTGGACGTAACGAGGGCACTTTAGTTGGGACGCCAGTTTCCTACCTTTTCTAATGTTATAACACTTAAGAGGGCATTTTATGCCTGTTGTAGAAAGTAAAGATCAAGGGTTTAGTGCAATATCTTTAAGCTTTGTGTAATCCATTTATAGAGTGATTATTGCATTTAATAATTAGTGTTTATATTTACAAGTAATAGCGGTTTCCATCTTTAAATTATTTCATTTCAAATGGTAAGATATTTTACAATTCAAAGCCAGTGAATTGTGAATTGAGCTCACTCGATTGACGCGATTGTCGTCATATGGATGACAGGTGTAAACAGTGACATGCCAAAAATACCAGAGTGGGTTTTGCTTCGTTTCTATTTCAGCCTGCGGCTGGGAGCGGTCTGTGAAGTTCATAATAACGTACCTCATGCATCTATAAAGTCCTTATCGCTGAGCACCCTTTTCTGAATAGCACATTCTCGGGCACACGAAAGATACAGTCAATAGTTGCGATGAAGACAATTAAATTAGACCCTTTTCTATTGTAATATGGTCGCTTTTTCCTTTTCCCGTTTGATTTACGATCAGGTGTGGGCGCTTGTCGCTCGCTTCTCTACTATTCAATTTGCACAAAGTGGAACACCTTCGGATTCATTCGCCGCAGTAAATGTGGTCGCTTTTGAAGTTGACACGCCGAATTCACATGCTTTACCTTTGAGCTTACACGTTATATTATTTTTGTGGATTAAAATGCGACTTTTAAAATCATTTTAATAAGTGAGCAATATTTTGATATTTAGAATCCACAAACAGGAAAAATATATACAAAACATATTGATCACTCGACAGCGCCGCTGGTGAGAGTATCGCTTTGTTTATTTTGTAAAATATAACTATAACACTTTGTTCATCTTGGGTAGTCTGCTGCAAGGAATTCAGACTCTAGTTGAAGTTTTACTGCAGACATCCACGCGTCAATATTGCTTAAGAATTTAATCAAGAGCATCGAGAACCTAGATATAGAGGAGTGAACTTATTGTTTGAATATCTTTTGCTGTGTTATTATTTAAATAGTTTTTTAACATCTCGTTAACATTATACTTTGTGAAAAGGAAAAATATTTATTTTACAAACTCTTGTAGAAAGCTGTAAATTGTTGAAGTCTTTGGCTATTCTGTATTACGCCTTACCCCAGAACTCTTAATAACAGATAAAAGATTGCACGCAAAGCGTTCATAGATAGCGTCCTTCTGTACGCTCATTAGCAAACAAACAGAGGGTGAGACGAGACCTATTCACCCCCCGAGGGGCAATTGTAGGTACTTGCAACTCCTCGCATTCTTTTGTCACTTTTTTTCCTTTAATTTGTGCATTTTAGTGAAGGAGGTGTGGGGGAGGGGGTGGCTCCGAGCTTTTATTGTGAAGTTAGCCTGTGGCATTCCCGTCGTTCGTCTATTCAGTAGCTTCCAGCCCTCCGTGAGGGGCGGTCGTGTGCTCCATACATTAGCAATACGGTCACATCTGATTTCGCGTATCTCGATAAGTGAAGTTTATTATACTTTAAAATCATAAGTTGCTTTTGAGTTCCTACTTTAATAGTTAAAATAGACGAAACTTTTAGCGTAGGTTTGTAGTTCTTGATAATTTGGAGTTGTTAAGACTTGTTTCGTATTTATGACAGCGAGCTCACTCTAAGAGGATTTATAAGCGAGATAAGTAAATACATAGCATTAATTAGAAGTGAAACTTATTTGGCATTAAACGATAGTTGCGAAACCTGATTTAGTAAAATCATTTTGTATTTATCTGAGGTAGACTTCAAGTACGCATTCATGTCACACCACATGGTACCACTTGAACTTTTTTGATAGTTTGACCCATCTTATGTGTGGAAAAAATGCCTCATTTCTTCAAAAGGTTCATTCCCGTGAATAAATCGGTCAAGGGCTTGTTAAAATGATACGCCCGGAAGTACATTTCTATTAAGAATGTTTTCAATAGAACGCAAATGGTTCTAAGAAACTTTTATAACTACTATTGTTTATTTATATGTATGAAAACTCTATTTACTATGTTTTATAATTGTTTAATTATTTGAAAAACTGGAATTAATTCCCTCGCAATAAATAAACATTTTATTTATAAAACACATTATTTATAAATAATAAATAGAACAAAAGAAAGAAAATTCTAAAATTAGAACAGACTGCTTACGTATTCCGTGTGATCTTGCAATGCGCTTTCTTTTCATCATTACACACTGTATTTGAACTAAAAAGAACCATGACATTTTTATGAGAGTTTTATTACAGTTTGCAAATTACTTATAAAAAGCAGTGTACTTTTAAATTACGGATTAACATTTAAAAGTTAAAGTTTATCGAGACATCTTAGTTATATCTTTTGTTAGGTTTATATAAAATATATACAATATTCTTCTTAACATAAATTTTCTTCACATTTATCATAATAGATATTCAATCTTTTGATATAATTATTTTAACAATATGTATTACATTAAGGATATCACTTCTATTTAATGTCAAATTAATTAAAAAAAATATATATATAAATAAAGTTTAACAAGAGATGAAGTCTATGTACATATATATTATCTCTCAGGGTCTTTTGTTGTAAATTAGCAATGAATAAAGATAAATTAATTAACTTCTATTTGAAGTCCAATTTTCAATCTGATTTCTCATCGATTTTCATCTGGCGCTGATTACAATTTATTGCAAACTTCACATTGAAACATTGATAACTGTATCGAAAAGAGATTAATGAAGCTTGATAGTGGCCTTTGAAACTACATGGAGCAACTTCAATTTAAACTTCGCAGTTTTTAACGAACCACTCGCAATCTATCTAGATGTATAACATATATTACCGATGAATCACTTCAAAACATGTATAAAAAATATTATAATATTATATTGCAAATGTGATATATTATAAAGTCATTCAAACAGTTTCGTCGTTTAGGGGTCGAAAATATTTACAAAAAGAAAAATGTGACAACTAATATAAACGCGAAACCTTATCAAAAACCAAATATTTTCAAAACTTATTTAAAGAAGACCTAATATTTATTCATAACTATCGTGTTGAATTTAATTTATCTCTTTCGCTTTGAAACACGACACATTGCTCCGACTAAGTTTAATTTCTAAGCGAATATTCCATTTGTGTAAAATAAATGTAATTAAAGTTGTATATCGTATAAGTACGAGTATGTTGCACTCGTGACTCGTTTCACTCTTTAGATGAGCTCAATTAAAACCCATTACTTCATATTTAATATTTTAATATGCATTTTCTGACGATTATGACCATATTTCTGTTAATAATTACTAAAGAAGTTATATCTCTATTGTGAATTATCATTATTGTAATATAACTAATAGAGTCTTTATGAGTTTAGGTCTGTCACAGCTATGTTCCGTTATATGTTGAGACCAAATAACTATTCACCAAAAGGGAGGTAATTAGAAACAAACAGTTCAAAATAATAAAAACTTAGTTCTATAATTGTTAAATAGAAATAATTATATGTATTTGAAAATATATAATCTTATGACAGACGGATTGACGTAAATTAAAATTAATAAATAAATAAATAAAGAATATTAAAATAAATAAAGAATATTAAATAAGCACATCTTGGTAATATCTGCTTGTTTCACTAATGTTAACTATTTGTTCAAGTAAAGTTTAAAATATATTAGGTGTATAAATAACAAACGTTTTATAAATTAATATAATTAACACGCCAATTACTTTTCAAATATGACAAGCCAAAAAGTAAACCCGGCCTCAAACAGAATAAGATGATAAAAGAAACTGTTAGGAACTCGGTGCCGGTTTGTTTCATTGATCTAGAGCGAAGGCACTGACTTTTATTTTTTTAGTTTTACTTTTTTGTTAAAAATTTAATGTCTTTCTTTTTGGTTATGTTATAAAATGATACAAAGAGTACATACACAGAACAAGGGACTGCCGCAATCCTGAGACATCCGATGTACATTTTTTAGGAGTTCCGTTGTCTCCTAAACTAAAATCGCCGCAAGCAGCTGAAAGTTGAATTGAGAATCTTCCTTTTTTTTGAAGGTGGTTAAAAATACATACAATAATATGACAATAGCAAAATCAATAGAACGCCGATGTCATTATAAATAATACAGAAAATGAAAACATTTATATTGTAACTTGTAATAAATAAATATAACATATTATTTTAAGTTGAACAGAGAATTAATCGAAAGACCCGAATTTTCTCGTCGTATTTTGAAAAATTTCTGAATATGAAAAGATTATAATATTTTCACGTAATTCTCATCAATTAATGTTCCACATGTTCCACGTTCCATATAAACCTAAAAAGAAATGAAATTGGAAGGAAACAAGAAATTTATCAACGTTACGGACCTGACCTCGAGAACCTAATTTCTCAGTTAGTTCTCTAGAGGTAACGAAACCTACCTTTTCTCCGCTTCTCTCGGGAAAAATAGAATCCGTATATAAGACCGTACGGGGACGAGTTCATATTTGCGTTCACGAGTGGCCAATCAGAATATACAGCGAAAGAAATTAAATTTTCAGTTACTCGCCTAGTTTATTCATTAAAAATTTAATAATTAATTAGCCGTCAGACAGACCGACGTCTCGTCCTCCACATAATAACAATTTTGTTTAACTAAATAAATAAATAGGATTGTGTTTTTTTTAAATGATTTAAACATTATAATCTTGAATGAATTTAATTGTGTATGAAGCATTAAGCCATTATGATTTAAGATCAACGATTTACACTTTCTTCAACCGTTTGTTATCGTCGTATCATCGGTACCAATAACATAGAAATAAAAAATATTACTTTTTTTTTATAGAATCA
Organism: Mechanitis mazaeus; assembly: GCA_959347395.1. NCBI lineage: Eukaryota > Metazoa > Arthropoda > Insecta > Lepidoptera > Nymphalidae > Mechanitis > Mechanitis mazaeus. Next base: position 25,052,834 of record OY365744.1, read on the forward strand.
GATTTTCTAATTCGTACATGTAATGCGCGTCATTCTTTTATTAAAAAACGCAATATAAGTGTAGCCCATTCTTTAAGGGTTTTTCAATTTCTACTAAGCAATGTAAAATACTATATCTTACAGTAAAATTCAAAAATTAACGTGGACGAATGAAAAACAAACGGACACAGAAATATACCGATATATTAGAACTTTTATGCGAATAACATAGTACTTTAAAATAATTTTGTAAAGTTTTAAAATCGGGAACTTACATTTTCAAAATCAAAAATAAATATAGGTTTTAATTAAATATAAAATCATTATTTAGTCAATTATACAACTTCTAAAACATAATCAAAGTTTACTTGATTAAAAGAGTTAGCCAAAATTCATTAATTAATTAGAGTTAAAAGGATATATAATTATATTGAATATACATTCAAATCTTATCGAAGATACATTATTGTAAATAGTAGTGCTATTACATATTTATTCAGGGTTTGGTTCTCAACAGCCCTCTTGATTTAATTAATTTACACACGGACGTCCGTATATTTAAAATAATAATTGTCAATGTGTGAGTGTCCCGCTCTGACGTCACAATCACAATCAACCAAAATATCGGAGCAACTTTCCTAAAGTAATTCTCTTCGAATATGACGCGGAGCAAGTTTCCGTTAGTTACAGATAAAGTTAACTCATAATTCACGTACTGTAATTGTATGAAATAGTTGATATTTGATAGTTTTGGACACATTGGATGTAGGTATTTAAACCACGAGCTTTGGACTCAAAGTATTGTATAAAGATTGTAGTGTGTTTATATTACTTTGCTACAAGATATCGAACCGCATTGAGTCCTGATTATAACTGTATAGCACACATAGACACTTTACAAGTCCAACTTACTAGGTATTAAATATGTTATTTTACCTCTTAGAAAATGACTGTCCCATATTATTCTGAGGGTATATTTAACAATAAATACAAGTGAAAATATAACATTTTTCTGAAAATTGTATAAATCCTATAATTACCTTGAAGAGTTATCTTCCGGCCGCCGGCCCGTCAGTTTGTCACAATTGACGAATTAAGTCCTCAAATAATTGTAATAACTGGATACAGATTTTTCAGTTATTTATACAGTAGGCTCTATTGATAAAGTGTTATAACAAGGACCAAGAATCATCATTATGAGGTATCGTTCACTATTTTTATTGTTTGTATTGAGTCATTTCGCGCAGGTATATATTTTAAAAATATTTAGATTTTAACTTAAAATCCTCATCATCAATCCTCAATCATTTATATTAATTTTCATTTTAATGTAATAATGTGAAACAAAGGCGTGCACAAAATATTCGCGTCCCTTGTTTCTGTTGAAACAAAATATACGCTTCGTCAACTTACAAATTGGTCAAATTATCTAACAATAACGACTCTTTTTGACTAATTATAAAACAAACAACTGATAAGCTGAAGTTAAGAAAGTTATATTTCACAAATAAATAGTTTAAATGTTGTTACGACTGAGTATGATCGAGAACCAGTACAAAGAGTGAATACAATACAATAAATACAACAGTGAAACTTTCTATTATTGTTCTCTTTACTTCAACTGTTTCTAGTTGGATTAATAATCTTGCCTAAAATGATTTAGAGCAGTTTGGAGTTCTAATGGCTACGTACAATTATCTTAGAGGATAATAACTGTCGGCTTATAAAATTATTAAGGTCATTGTATTTAAATATTTTTTATACATAAGTAAGGAAACTTTAAACTTTTGTAACTCATGTGTTCATTTGAGCCGTATCTGTTATAGAGTTTGTTATTTGTTTCCAGTTACTTTAACGTGTAGATTTTACTAAATTGTAGGAATTTATGAAACGCTAAAGATAAATCATCGATGACTACATCCTGTATAAAGAGCCAAGAGAGCTCTTCGATGATTCCTTGTACGATATTAGATCATTAATTATTATTATTATTGATATTGTGGCAGATAAACATTTTTGATGTATTTATCAAAACTAAACACATGTTGCTTACAAATATCATTGACGAAGAAGAAATCTTTTCATTTTAAAATAATATCTAAAGAAGAAAAATAACACAGATCTCTCTCTGTATCTCTATAGCGTATCAGGTTTCCACAAACTGACGACTCGGTTCTAATTCAAGCAGCTCTATACATGAATATTGAATATTCTTTAGAGTCTTGTAGTTTTAGTCTATTCATAGCTAGCTGCCGCTTTCTGCTGTTATAAAGACCTGTATTGAAACCAATCTCGGCAGTGAAAAGGTAACTCGAATAATAATTAAATATCTTATATACTTTATGTACTATGTCAATACAAGTATTACTAATCACTTGTCGCTACTGAGCCTATTAGGAAAGACTAGTTATAACATATTTACAACGTGTATTTATTTGTTCAGCGTCAGTAGAGCAGGAGCCACGTATCATGCGACTACTACTATCACTGAAGAGGTTGTCGATCATTAATACAATATTTTACTCTATACTTATAATATAAAACGCACAGTTAGATTGTTTAAACGCGCTAACCTTCGAAACTACTCGATGGATTTTAAAATAAGAGATATTTAGTGATTAAACTCGTCGTTGGTACATGTTGTGTTATGTTTTGTGATATATAATGTTATGTTATATTATGTTATGTTCTGGTTGTTGCCGGAGACCTCGTCTACTTCCTCCCGTAATTCAAACATCACTTAAAATACTTTTTGTCTTAATTACTATAATATTCATATATATATTTATATATTTTACATTTTAAAACTTAAAAATAAAGAGAAACATTAAAACACGCGGTTATTGTTTATTTGTTGTTTGTTTTTGAAATAACTATATTATATGTACATAAAGATTTTAATTAAAAAACTAGTTTTTCATTTAGTTTGCAAACTAAATGAAAAACTAGTCACATCACATTTAGTTTGCAAATAAAGATAAAACGCTAATTGGTGTCCGTTATAGAAGGCAGTTTTATTGTAATATTGGGTTTAGGGCTCTGGTAAGGATCATATTTAAAGCCGGATATCGGAAAGGTAAACCGAATTTCACGAGTGACCTGGCTTTTGATAGGGAATGTCTAATTATATTACACTAATGGGGCTTTTGCACAATCGATACGAGAACATCTATATTTCAGGAGGTCTTCCTGCCACTAACACATGACGCCTTTCCACATAGGTCGTTATCAAATCAACAGTTCTGCTTTAGCGAATTGATCTTATTGTCGCAAACTACGCTTGATATTAGATAGACGGTCACTTTAAATATTTATAGTAGGATTTTATGAATGTGGAATGTTGAGGAAAGACATTTAAATGCAACTTGTCAACTAAGAAGTTTTTAGTGTTTATAAATGTAAGAAATAACTTCTTCTATTGAAACTTTTATATAAGATAAGATATATAATGACAGATTACTTTACACCTTTTACTTACTTACTTACTTTTACTCGTTATCTTATAAGTACCATAACTTCTCTAATTAGTTTTAACGACAATATCTAGTTAGAGAAAAATAAAACTTTAACAAACTCTATTATATACATGTGTAAAGTTCTGTTTTATAGACATTGCTTTATGTTTTCGTTTTAATTATTTTAAATCATATAATTTCTTTAGAAATTATAATAAAAGTCTAGAGTTTGTATGTTATATATGTCATTAATAATATGTAAATAAAAATTTGAATCGTGCAGCTGCTCAGGCTGCGTCTGTCTATCTGTATGAACGCAAAAAACACAAAAACTACTGTGTATGTGTGTCTGTGTGTGTGTGTGCATGTGCGTCTGCGTGCGTGTGCGTGTTCGTGTCTGTGTTTGTATGCGTGTGCGCGTGCATGTGTGTTACAAAGTCTGTAATAATTTTTTTGCTTATAATCTATATGCCTTTGTTCTTTCCGTTAAGCTACAATTTTCAAAAAGATTTATAACATAATATACGTTTTTAAAGGAATAAGGGATTATTCTTTTTCAAAACCCTTTTGTATCGATAGATTTATATCCAATAACACCCTTTCCTCAACCGCAGAGTAAACTTTCGAAGTGGAAACATTTGAAGGTATTTCTGAATAAGTCGCTCCTTGATACGTAAAGCCTGAGCCTGAGCCAACATATAGAAGTTCACATTCATAAGGTAGGATACATATCTAAGATTAAATTTTATACCATTTTGTCCGTCTTTTCCTCTATCATAAAATCTGTATTTTCCTCTATTATAAAATTATTTTTGCTCAGAGAATCCTTTCTGCCTAAAAAATAAAAATAGTTCTCTTTCACACCTTATACATTTGTCTATAAGATACGAAAGTTTTATGTTTCTTTGTTGACATAAAAAGTAGAAATACATAATATTTCTTTCTCCTGTGAATGTTTGAAGAGTACAATAGTTTCTTTGCAAGTAATGCTGAAACAGGGATTTTATTTTTCAATGGATGTTATCATAAATGATTATATTTTTTAATTCAGGAGGCGTGTGGTTTGATGAATGACTACGACAATAACTTGGAGCTCTCACTAATTGTTTTCAAGTTCAAATTGTACCTATTCACTATTGTATTCAAAAAATATTAATTTTCCGCTGAATTATGAAAATCTTAATGGGCTTCCTTGAATTTTATATACAAAACTGTCCTTCGATACGACTACAGTCATGGAATTATTACAGAGCTTGCAACTTATACTGTATATAACTAACTGTTTCTCGCCACTTCTTCCGTGTTTATGTTTGGTATGTATATATATATATACTTCACTCAGAGATAACGTAGCATTGGTTTTAGAATTTCTTAAATCGCTCCTGTTGTTTATTAGTATAATTGTTAAAAACATTACTAATTTTAATATTTGTATTGATATACTATCAGTCAGTATTCAAACTACTCCGTGGCTGTGACGGATGTGAATGTATGACCCTAACAATACGATCCCCACCAAGATTATTATTTAACGTGAGCTCCTCCTCGCTCCCTTTCAGCGTTTATCCATTCAGTAGTAGTTTTTGCTTTATCAAAACATATTTTATTCATATTTGAAATATATTCATATGATATTATTACGTAAAGCTCACTTTTCTTATTACAAATCTAGTATTTCTTGTAGATTAACCGAGCACCGAGCGTTCATAAGTGCTTCCGCCGCGTGGTGTACTGTATACAGTTAGTGTGCATTAGTACTAGTATATACTGACTTTAATACAGAGTGGGGCGACACGGGCGCGTCTCATGCTTATATTCTTAGCATTTTATTCGAGATTTGTATGAACGCTAACAAGATTATTTTAAAACAAGAACCCACAATTGTCACAAATCTCTACATCATATTATTTACTTGAGTTATTAACTGTCTCATAATATATTGTAATATATGCAGTAGTTTCTCGACAGCCTCAGCAATCAGTAGTTTAAGTAATGAGATCAGAACAAAGAAGCCATTATAAGAGTTTTATACACACTCAGACCGAGTAACTAATGGAGTATCTAAATGGACTTTAATTCTTATTGATGATTTATTAAACGGGAACTGCCGCTGATATGCAGGAACAGGTACAGTCCTGACACACGCAGTTTATATAATGCAGTTTATCATAAATAATAATAAGTTTTTAATAATTAAAGTATGTTTATTAGAGTGTCGTGTCCATTATAAAAATAAAAGGAGATGTTATATGAAATGCGATAATTTTAAAGGAGCAAGGTCTTTCATTATGATCGATATTACAACAAAGGATTGTATTGTAGCTAACAGTCTTAACGACGATTACTGCAATTAACTTTTACAATTATGAAGATTTCAGCAAAATATCCTAAATTATTTTAAAATAATATTATTATCGTATTTTGGTATATAAATTGTATTAAGCATGTAAAATTTAATAAGTCGTCACTTTTTTCTTTGCTTTTGCGAAACGTTTATATTAGCCATTTTATCTCGTGCAGTAAATATAGACAATAAGTGAAAAATGAGTATGTTGCTTTTATTATTTATTTTTATTTAAAAAATTGTTATTGTTACATATTACTATCACATTACAGACACAATTACATTAATACAATCTTTTAAAGTTTCGCTTTGCATAATCATTATTACTTTATAAACGAGAGTTAACGTGCGAAATATGTATTACATACCTCTGAATTGAATGATGTTTCGACCGTGTTGCACCAGAATTGCGTTAATTTCCGTTCATATTGACAACGGTCTCTGTGTTGTTTAATAAGCAAATAGTTGCTTCAGGACGTCCTCGATGAAAATAGACCGATATGAGTAAAGTACAACATTTTACAGTCTTTCGTTATGAAGTTATTCAAGCTTCTACATACGATGTCTTTATTTAATACTGCTTTAATGAAAATACCACAAAAAAATATCAACAAAACATATAAAGTTTACTCAAAAGCTCGCTCTGAGCTCTCGTAAAGTGGTCATTAAAAATAAGGACGAACAATTCACATACAATTTATAGAAATGCAAAATACAAGAGGATTCTATTGTTTAATCCTTTTGCAATATAAAAAAACTTTAAACCACACTTCACTACGCTCTTTGCAGTGAAAAGTCGACATTGGTTTTCAGGATATGCAATTTACATAGTTTGTTAGCGAGTTCATTTAATATGTGAAGCGACTTTAGATGAAAATTATACGTAGGATTAAGACACTAACTGTATATATATACATATATATGAATATAACAATTATTTGAAGAGTACATTAAAGTAGCACATAAGAATAGGATATTGAAGATATAAAGGAGACGCTTACATCCCTTCAGCTAGAAACAATGCGCCATAAGTCCTTGTAACGGAGCGGAACTTTAATATCAGTGTAAGAACGTCGGTAAGTTATGTAGCTACATGATACTGCTAAGTACGTACTTATCTCGTAAACGAAAATGCTAGAAGCGACATAGAGCAAGACTATTAATATATATTTTATAAGTTATCAAAAACTTTAAAATTATATAATTTATACAATTATATATGATTATTTTAGTGATAACAGTGATTACGATGTTAATAGTGAAAGAATTGGCTAGATGAAAATGTTAGCTTGTGTGTGTCAGCCGACAGAGACAGCGTTACTGTTTAAAGGAGGACCACCGGTCACTATGGGACCACTAGGATCTATCAAGACGCGTCAAAGTAGCGCTGACGTTATGAAATCAATTTCTCCAAAGTCCGATAATGAAATAAGTACCAGAGGAAGCTCGCCTTCAATTTCAATTCCTACATACATTGATTCCTCGGGGAACCTTTTGAATTTAAGGAAGATTGAAAGAAAAGGTAAAACCACAAAAATTCTCGTAAATCCAGTTTGTTCGGACGACGTAAATGATGGCAGCACCAGAACTGTTAATGCAAAGTGGAATGGTAAGAAAAAAAGACTTAAATTTGGTTTCGCCAAGTGCAAGGACGACCTGCAGGCCGAGGACACGAACAGTCGCGAGGAACTCGAGGAAGGTACAAAATCTATATCTTGTTTCAAAATTAAAACTTGGGATGATAAATCACGTACTAAAGAAGACAGAAATTCTGGACGAGAAAACTGCTCTAATGAAAATGCTAGTAATTCAATGAGCACGGAGAGACCAGATCTCATTAGAGATTCTAAAAAAAATAACAGCGAGACTTTAATAGACGAAGCAACTATGACCGATGGTTTTATAGAATCCAATCAATCGACAGAAAATATTCATACTTCTGAAGAGGATAAAGAGGTAAGAAAATTATAAATTAATAATTTTAACAAAAATTTATAAAAATAGGTTTTTTTAATGGCATATAAAATATAAAAATATGTTACAAACAGTCACCTTTATGTCTAAAAAGTCCTTTGTTAGTATTGCTGTCGTCTTCGCTTCGGGTCAATCTGTATGTAAATGAACCTCGGAAACATTCTGGAAATGTATTCCTCTTTTCCTCAGCTCGTCCATTTCATTAATTCGAGAGTTGTGGTCTATTATATACGATAGAACACTGGCCTTTTACATTTAGATAATTATTTTAATCTTTTAAATTTTTTTGAATTTATTTGTTCAATTCATTATTATTGATAATTTTAAAAATAACCTATTAAAATATTAAAATATTATTTTATTATATTAAGAGTTAAATTATATATCATTACGATTTTCTTTCACTCTTCGGCAAATGAGCCCATAAAAAATTACAATTTTAAAAGATATCGGGAAGATGTTCTAGAGGTTTACTGTTATTATAAAACAGAATAGAATAGATATTATTGCTAAAATAGTGGTATAAGTAATGCCAATACCTGTATGAATGCCGTAATATGAAAAACCTTGATATTACTATAAAGAGTAGAAATAAATTATGATAATTTATATATTTATAAAAACTGGCTTTTAAAAAAGGCTCCCAAATTTAAAAATAACACACGAACAGAAAGAAACGAGGACAATAACTGCTAATTACTTTTTGCGTGAAAACCGTTAAGTTTTGTAGATACTTATAATTTCACAGGTTTTATTGAACTTTTCTTTATTAAACGAAAAACGTCGTTGACTCCTCTGTAGTCGATGTATTAAAATATATAAAACTAATTATTTTATTTTACATTTTAAATCAGCTTAAAGTCATGAACAATTTTATGTCCCTATATATTTAGTATAAACTATAATATTTTCTTTAAATAACGTGGTACTTGTAACTAATTAAATTTTAAGAGTTGATGTAAACATCTAAGATGTACGCAGTTCACTATCGACTGAAGTTGTAACAGCAAAGTGGAGTATCAACTAAGAGACGACTTAAAGAGTCATCGAGTAACAGAATATAAACAAGCGGCGAGGGGTGGGAGCGTCATTAACTATATATCCAGGAGATAAGAAAAATTATATATTATTTTTATTTTTTTATTATTATTTTTTGTTTCATAAAATCCCTTCCATCACTTGATTAATAGATAATTTTTATTAAAAAATAAACGAACAACGGGATATTTTTCTCAATTGTGATCACGTTTTAGTGACAGTACAAGCTCTGATTAGTTCTACTATTACTCTAGTGCGAGGAGTTTTTTTAATCGTTTATAAAAGATTTTTATTTAAAAAAAAAATCTAAATATCGCTTGACCGATTTCGCTTCAAACTAATCAGCTCTGTTACGTAAATACGCATCGATTGGTTTTACAAACACCTCGTGCAATATTTAAAAAAAAACAAAAACCGCTTCGTTGAGTTTGTTGGAAAAGTAATCTGCTTTATATTTCGTAAACGTGCATCGATCGATATCAAAACGAAGCATAATAAGGTCGTCAGAAAATCTTACACACAGACACGCACACAGGCACGCATTTTCACACACACACACACACACACATACACATCCGCTTTAAAACATAAAATGTCTAGAATTACTCAGGACTACTCAGGATGTAAAGATATTACAAAAAAAAAGGTTTCCAGAATCGAGGTGCCTAGTCGCATAGTTGCCAGCTGGCTATTTCTCTTATGTTCGTCCTGTGATGATATTGAATCAGCATTATATCTAAAAGCAGAACAGTTATATGAATTTTTTAATAAATATAAATGAAAACTTGCTCGCTACGAGCGGGATTCGTAGCCGCTACCTCTAAGAAACCGGTCCGTCGCTTTCCGTCCGGATAGACTTATAACTTGAGCGACCGCTGCTAACTTGACATTGTAAAGTGGGGTTCATAGAAACTAGCGAACTCTTATATGATAGTAGAAAAGATACAATTTACACCAGAACTGATGAAATTGTCTCTTAAATAATTAATAATATATATTTTTACTTATTTATATCTTTGTGTTTCATTTTCTTAAAACCTTCAATTTACTGTTTGGAGAGAATATAATTACTTTTGCTATTTTCCCTCTAAAAGTCCATTCATTATGAGCTCGTGGAAAAAAAATCAACTCCTCCATTTGCAAATGGAGAAACCCATTTTCTACTTGTCATCCCATGTTACTTATGACTGAACAAATGTGACTTGCTGCGGGTGTTTCATAATTTGTATTTATGTATGTTTGTCTATCCTCTTACCTTTATTCATTTTTTAACTATTATACATAAATATTGGCTGAAGAGTAACTACTGATTTACTTACATTGACTCGACTATTTTTGGGAGGTATTTTTGTTTTCAAAAACCTAAAAATAATATATGCTATATTAAATGTTGAAATAAATGTACTTCAGCGCTACTATTGTTTTTCTTGTCAAACATTTTCATAGGGTATTAAAATCTATCTACGTAAATACAATTATACTACACAATAGAATTTAGTTAATTAAATAAGCACTTCGTATTATACTTTCAATAAAATAGCTCGAGACCACGAAGCCAATAAAATCCTTCACAAATCACTTCTATTATATCGTAATTAAAACTCTACGTTTGTTTTGAAACTTTGAAACTCCGCTTTATACCTCAACGCATTGTAAGAAGTCGTCGAAAGAAACAAAATTACATTGAAAGCCGTAGTGTTTTAAATTACCTTGGGACTGTGTATACTCAGAATACAAAGTCAAAGAAATATTAGAAAATGAACGTTTTTAATAGATGTTCCATAATGCCTATTATAAGATGAAACAATAAGAAATCTATAACCAATCGGACTAAGATCTGAATACTGAATTTAAATCGGCATAGAAGTGTAAAGTGTTTAGTAGAAGCTGTATTTTTGACGTGAGTTCTTTAAATTTGATGTCATTCGGAAGCAATCCAAAAAACTTAATGATAAAAAAATCGGAGGATACAGTTTGGCTTTATAGTAACTAGTCTATCGTCGTATGTATTATATATTATAGTTTAAATTACACCACTGGACAAATAAGTATCAAAGAATGTTTTAAGTAAACGCATTGCGGGCGGCGGGTGATCGGGAAGCAAAGTTTGCTGCGCTCTGCTGTGCGTATGTTTTAACGTGTTTGAGGTAGTGTTCCTGATCTTCATTGTTTTATACTTATTGTATATATAAATAAAAGTATTTAATTTTTCCCCTAAATGTTTTTCTGTCTACAATATCGGATGCCTGATGGAGAATGCGTTCGAATTGAGTCCGCCATTTGTACGATGTCTTTGTACTATAAAGATAGAATATCACTATATATGGATTGTAATTGTATATGGACATGTAAGAGTTTCAAAGCGTAGGATGTACGACATATCATTAATTTTCATGAAGTTCTAGTCGAGTGTAATTGCTCTGTTATATTTTTTGTTTTTATAAAATATTACAGAACATTACGACAGAACAGTATAAAGATAATATTTTATTTACTTTTTAATAACTGAATAAACGATACTTTTTTAAATATTTAAATAAAATAAATATTAACACTATGTTTCATGTCGGATGTAAAATATATATTTTCCAAGTGGTAGAGGATAGTAATTGTATTCTTGTCCGTTATCAGACAGGAAGTTACGGGTTCTATTCTAAGCCGCAAGATATGTTATATAAAAAAATATATAATATAATCTACTTGTTTTAAAAGTTCAAGAACAGCAGAATAATAAAAAACAAAGTACTCGACATGAAGAAGGAAGTTTGAATTATAAAATTTGTTATTAAAAATTGTCAATTTGTTTACTATTAGAAAGAGAGTAGATGAAATGGTGTAGTCCAAGCATTAAACAGACTTCAGACTCTTAGATTCATATTATTGGCAAAATTGCTTTAGCAGCATTGAACGAGCCTAAACAAACTTAGCTTGTAATAAAAGATATAAAATTATAGCACAGTAGAGATAAATATGTATATTAGTTAAAAAATTAAATACTTTTCAATATGTCAGTATGTTTCTGAAGATAATCTATACATAGAATGAAACTGTAAATAATCAGGTTTTGTACATTGAATATATTTTTAAACGTTTAATGAGGTTGTAATAGGTTATCGATATACTAACGAAATCGCCCATTTTTTTACACTTTGTCTGTTTCTATGTATGTTTGTGCAGGAATGACGCGTATCCTACGCGACCCATTTTGATGAAATTTTGTATTGTGATATTTGAATGTCCTAGACAACATTTAAGATAATTTTTACTACAAGAAAATATCCGTTTCCTTCGGAAAAATATGAAATACCAGTTATACCATTTAATTCTATTAAGATATATTTTTAAAAATATCACAATGCGTCCCTAAAAATATATATTGGGACACATTACATAAAAAGTTCCAAAGAAAAAATACACAAAATGCGTACGTCCTATCAATTAGTTTTAATGTTCAAAACTAGCAGACTGTCGCCTTCTAGTTTTTAAAACTCGGTATTGTTCTGTTTATCGTAGCTATTTAACGAAATGACTTAACCCGACGTTTCGAATGCTTTGCAGCAATCGTGTTCAAGGGTAGACGAGATGTAAGCGTCTGTCAGTAAAATGACTAATTAACTGACTTGCTGACGAAGAATAACTGTTAAGAATAATTGTTTTAATGAAACGGACAAAATCTATTAACTATTTTGTAAACTTTTTATCGACTTTAAGTCAATGCGCCACGTGACAAACCTGTATGTATGTATGTATGTAATTGGTGTTATATCAAAATTTATATAATAACTCATTATAAAAACATGGTAAACAAGGCAGTGATTAAATTTTTGCTGCGAATTGTTTAAAAGTCAGTATCGTCGCATCAGAGCTAAGGGTGCAATGGATGGGAACGGCAACTTGGAAATATTTAACATTTAAATTAAAATTACCTTCATGTGATATATTAACTTGTTAAAAGCGGAAATAACTATCTGAAATCAACAACGCAAATATACAGTTCCTCTCAAAACACTAAATATCTTTTTCTTTCAAGCTATATCTATGTGTGTAAGTGTTTGTGTATTGTGTATTATGTAACGTCACAATTAATTTATTATTCATACTCCAACTACAGCCAAGTCATCGTTAAATTAACTCTAAGCGTACTTAAATAAATATTTTGAAGTAATATACTGTTAAGATGTCCATGAGTTTTTAATTAAGTCATATTGGTCGTATATCATTTCTTGGTTCTTTGATATTGTTAAAATAAGAGACAGATATATTTTGGTTTGGGACCCAAGTGATCTAATAAACTAATAATTCATAGCTACTTTCTATTAAACTCTCCATTTTAGTTATCATTAATAAACCAAATAAACAACATTTTCAGATAAACCAAACCGCGATAATTCAACCCGAAAAGCTTAACTGCTTATTTATTATTAATTTCCCAAATTTCAATATTCAAGCAAAACACTCTACTTTCAATTTCCCTAAACAACTTGCTTATCGCCAAATAATAAATCCGCCGGCTTATCCTCCTACTAAGTAATCTGGTTTTAATTAATGCTTTATATTATTACTTTTATTAAATCAAGGGATGGATAATTTAATTTGCATTCAGAAGCGTTTGATATCGTCCAGTAAATTTGTCTTAATACGTCAGACAAATAAATGTCTTCTTCAAGTTTGTAAATAAAATTTCTTAAATCATTATAGATATATTTCATAGTTATAAAAATATTCAAATAAATACCTTCTTTTTATAAAATGAAGTCCCCGTAAATGAAACCCCAGTCACGACTGCCCGTCTGTATAAATTTCACAAACTGTTGTTTCACTACTAGATAGTGTGTTTTCTGAGGAAGGTTTAGATGTATAGTTAAAAGTTCGCTTAAAATCTTTCTCAAATAAATAATATTATTCATTGAAAATATCTTAAGTAGAAATACCTCACTTTTTAATACTAACAGGATGACGAGTTACGGCAAGTTAATCTCCATGGTCAGGACATTAACTTGGTTATTGAGCGCATAATTCTCCAATAACCGTATTTGATTGTTACATTATAACAAACTACTAACACCTATGAACTAAACGTTCTGACCGTTTTCTGAGCTTCGTTCCAGTTTGAGAGACGCAGCTAAAGAGTCCACTTGTGAATACAAACGTAAATTTCTTCATCGATTTTTCAGCGCTAGAAGTGCGCTGCGAGTGTCACCCGAGGTGAACTAACTTGTTGCCGGTGTGGTGATAGTAACATCGATCTACTTCAATTGCTCTATACAATTGAGTCGACGTTTAATCCAATTTTCACGGTTTCTATATAAGTATGAATACATAATTTATCTAATAAAGTACGGTTAAACCTTGGACGTAATGGCGTCTTTATAGCGCAATGATGACATGAAATTTACGGTATGAAAGATACGGTTAAAATAAAAGTCTTAAATATTGCGTAACCGAAATATTACGTTTTTTAATTTCAAGCGACAATAGCTTTATCTTTCTCTGCCTCATTCTTCGAGGCAATAAGGTTGGCTCTTAAGCTGTTTATTTTCTGGACAAAAATTCGCGGCCTCATTTTTCTAGGTTCGAATTGCGATCACATAATAAAGGCACACTGAGAGAGGCTAAGTGCAAAAAAATGTTCACTTTTTCATCTCAGGGTCAAATCACAACCCAGATTTTTAATATAGCTTCGTTCGTTTGCCTTGCCATTTTACTTTTTTAAATCTATTGTAGGTAGATAACACTTTTATTTGAAACTTGTACACTCGACTTTTTACAAGCAGCCTAAGCTTGGAAAGACAAAGAATGAAGAAATAATGTGAACCAAAAGAATAGCGAAAGAACAAAACGGGCTGAAGAGGTGAGGCAGGCTTGTGCCATTGTTACTAGATTTTATGTACATATTACATATGTGAGTGTCGTTTTAAGAAACTGTCTCGTCATCAAAGTTGATTACATTGTAAATTTTTAAACACGCTAATTGCCCAAACTGCAGTTACTTCTTGTGCAGTCAACTACAACGGGTAGGAAGGAATGACATTTTGTTAAACTGGATTTTTTGGGAAACTTAAGTAATGTTTTCTAAGATTTACACGAGTACTACACATTTCAATAAAACTATTTTTCGGATATAACTCGCGTTTATTATTACATTTTTATATTCACGGTAAGACGAGATGATGGTGTCAGATGGAGACACCATCATCTCGTCTTACCGCGAACATGTTTGCTGCAAAGCATCCGAAACGTCGGGTTAAATATAAAAATGTAATAATAAACGCGAGTTATATCCGAAAAATAGTTTTATTGAAACTTAAGTAATTTGAATTTTATAGTAATTTATATTATTCCTGAGTATATTGAGCCAAACTTTGTTTGGTTGAGTATGTAGTTTCATTAATTTTGTAATTGAATTCTAATTTATAATGAGATATTTAAATTACTAACGTAAGATAATGAGGTGATTTATAATCTTTGTTTTATCAGCGCTTTCGTGAATTTGTTAGGTCTATTTTTAATTATCGGTTAAAATTAAAAAAAAATCGGATTAGCCTTTTTTCTATATGTTTGTTTATATATTCGTTAATATTGTTATATATTTTCGTTTTTTTTTTTAATATATACTGCTCAAAACAATTAGGGGAACAATATTTCATAATAGTACTTAATTTTTTGCATGAGATTTTAATTACAAACATTAAAAAATCTAGATAAACAATTTAAAAAAAAAAAAAACAAAAGAACATCGTTATTTTGTTTTGCAATACGTAGTATGGTTGTTAAAAGTCTACATAGACGCAAATACAAAGCGACGCTATAGCATTTTCCTAAGTTTTCAATCACAAAAAACTCATTTATGAGTTTTGTTCGAGTATTTTCTTTATAGGCAGTGAGGGAAATTATTTTAAATTTCGGACATCATGCGAAATTTGACTGAAATTCAAGTCTCCCGAACCGTCGCGTTGCTTGAAGCGGGCGATACTATGCGGTATGTAGGAAATGACCTCAGAGTCGCACCTTCTGCTATCTGTAGACTCTGGAAACGATTTCAAGAGACAGAAGAATACTCCAGAAGGGCTGGATAGGGTCGTAAAAGAAAAACAACTACTGCTCAAGATCGCTACACCATCAACTGTACTTTGCGTAACCGCACTGTTACTGCAAGAGAACTGCAAAATACACTGATGACGGCCACTGGTCTCGCAATTTCGAATCAGACGGTAAGGAATAGGTCAAGGGAAGTCTATTTAAGATCACACCGACCTGTTAGAGCTGTGAGGCTAACAGGGCATCCCAGACAAGCTCGTTTAGAGTTCTCCCAAAACCACGTTAATTGGAACCACGTCACTGGAAACCAGTGCTATTTACGGATGAATCAAGATTCCGTCTGACGCGTTGCTATGGTCGTCTACGTAGCTACAAGTGCCCTGGTGAAAGATATAGTGCAGCAGCAGTTCAGGAGTATTACAAATTTGGATGCGGTTCGGTGATGATTTAGGGCGGTGTTAGTATCGAAGAGCGCACAGACCTCATCGTTACCCCCGGGCGACTGCTAAGTCTAGACTGCTAAGCGCTAGCTCAAGCTTACATTGATAACGTTCTTGAGGATCACATCTTGCCCGCAGCGTATGGTATTGGTCCACAGTTCATGTTAATGTATGATACTGCCAACAGCTGCCATCACGTCGGATTACCTACAATGTCATGAAATACGTGTAATGGAGTGGCCTTCTATGAACCCCGAACTAAATCCCATAGAATACGTATGCTTGATCGAGGCATTCGGAAACGTCCTATTGCACTGTAAACGCTGCAACAGCTCGCTTGATGGAAGAATGGGAAAGAATTCCGCAAGAAAATATTCGATAGATCATTAGAAGCATGCCGCGTCGTTGCCGAGCTGTGATTAGGGCCTTTAAAAAATATCAATTTTGCTTTTTCATTGTTTTTTTTAGCGATTAATAACAATTAAAATAGCTTTAAACTTACAAATATTTCGAGAGTTATAAACATTCAAAGTTTTGTTCCTTTAATTGTTTTGAGCAGTATATAGTGGAAGTCAATTTATGAACTATATTACACGTGATAGTAAATCGCACTGACTTCATAAAAGCCTCTTGACTCTCGCATTGAAGACACCCACATTGTACACTCACCAAAATGTAACCTATAGAATACTGAAAGGCTACCAATTCTTCAAATGCGTTCAAACCTGTCAAGCTTAGCCTCAAACAATGCAGGGTGGCAATCTTTGCTTGTCTCTCAATTAAATCCAAAGCTGCAAGGGGCTTTTTTGCGACAACGGCTGCTATGTGACCGCACTATTCCACACTGGATCTGTGATTTATATAATATTAGAATTTGTCCTGTGAACTACTGTCGGATCTTTGCAAGAATGCCAATTTTCTTGCAGTTTCTTGCTCTGGATTCAACGAACCGACCAAAGCTGAGGTTCGAAGACATCTCTATCCCTAACACTGGTTATTTATTAATTACAAACAAATTGAATAAATTCATAATTCATAATTAAATATTTAAAGTATCGCATCATAAATATTATTTTAAATTAAAATCTCATAGAGATGATGCTATTCTCACTTTTTGTTACTGCATTAAGAGAGGGAATAAAATATTCATTATTTCTGGTGCAAGCCTTATTCAATTTATAAATGATGTTATGCCCGCCTGTACAAATTTCGACCGGGTTTTGGTAATTTTTTAATAACAAAATAAACCTTATTCTTGTTATAATATGGACGAAGATAGAATATCCGTTCTTACATTTGAATTATCCATGAGCTAGAAAATGTATTTATGGAAGCATGGAGGCTAATAGTTCGTTTTATTCTATTTTCAATTAGAGATGAACTGAAAAATTGCGGTAGACGACCTCGAATATTGTTAAAGGTATTGTATATGTATTTGTGTGTATCGTAACTCAAAATCTAAAACATATTTCTGTTGATAAGCGCTAAAATTGGGTAACGCTAGATGAAGATAATAAATATAACCGGAACTTTCATGAATTAGTAAATTCACAACAATCACAATTTTTCTTGTTAATATTCAGTCGCTAAAATTTGGCAAGACTAATTGGTAAGGTATTAAAACCAAACACATGAGTTACAGTACTGAAGTATTTTTTAAGCAATCAATATAAAGACGGTCCAGAACAATATATTTGATATATTTTTATGTAAAAAACATTAGGGACAAAACTTTTGTTTAATTAATTTAAAAGTTAAAACCTCGCGCGTTACAGAGTAATTAGGACTCGTACATAACGAATTAGTTGTGTAATCTACTTTTCTAATATAGCTCTTATTGCGTTGTTATAAGGTAGATTTCACTTCTCTTCTAATGTATATTATCTAACATTTTTGAATATTTTATAAGGCATGCCGCTAAGGAAATTAATTGTCAAACTTCGTGCCGTAGACACAAAACATGCTGTTATAAATATTTATTACATAATCTAATTTGGAAAGTTACATTTTATTCTAATTTAAAAAAATATACGTATTAATATTGTCAAGAAAGTGAAAAGTTGACTTATTTATTTATATATACGAGCATGTATAAGGACAGGATCGAATAAGAGTATTGGGACGCAAGTTTCACGGGCATCTCGCATCTGAGACCTTCTTACGCAACTGACGTGTCCAGCCCAGGTTTGTTAGATGTCTGCATACTTAAAATATTCTTTACAAACAATAATTATATTATGTTAAAAAACAATCATAAAGTAATCAATGGCAAATGAATGATTTCTTGGTTTCCATTTTAATCGCATTAAATTTCCAGGGTATCTTGTCAGTAATAGTAGAGTAAGAGCAAGGAGCATTAGAGCTACTGCACTGCCGATTTGGAGAGATTAAAAGTGCTCTGAAACTCTATTTATATTTGTCTTTATGATACACAATTACAGAAACGAGTTGAGTTTCAGATATTTTCGAGTTATATAAATAGTATTTTAAATTTATAGGCTATTACTTTCAAAGCTCAAATTTATGAGTTTTCTATCGAGCGCTCCTAAATATCTATTATAACATAAATCACATTTCTTTCTGATTGTTTAATTACCAATTCTGGAACCCTTACGCGCCTGAGTATCTTAGATTTCTGTTAGGCTTTTATTCTTCTACTTAAATACTATATATTATAGCTTCACACTATCACTCTTACAGTACAGTGCAGCGTGAGATCTTGATAGTTATCAAGCGAAGTCTCTTGAGCGTAAAGAAGTTCAATGTAAGCGATGGCATCCACAGCACACACATCTTCGTGATTCTTCTGTTAGGACAAAGGCCGGTCAGTTCACAATTCAAAATCAAGTGACGAAAATTATGGACCATCTTAGAGCATAATTGGAGTGTATGAATGTCCTTCAATGTGATGTTTAATTTTCTTTTTACTGAAGATTTTAAAGAAGAGGCTAATAGACAATTATATTTGGTGTTCATTTCTTTGTGATGTCATGAGATATTGATGAGGCGTAGTATGTTTTGTTGCGTGTCAGCGCCGCTCTACAAAATAAATTCATTGATAAAAGCATGAGAAAATATAAAGAAATGTTTCATTTCACACACCGAATATTATTTTTCCATAAACTTGAAAAACTTTATTTATTATTTTATTGAATTTTGTTTCCACATAGAATAATATTTTTAAACCATATGACCTTTGTCAAATAAGTAACGTCTACAAGGAGACCTTCAGTTTCCTTCAGATCTGCGTTGCTCTTTTAAAGAACAGAAAGAGAAGAAAATAAGTTGAAGAGTCCAACGTACATCTAATGTAACCAACACATTTCACTAAATCTGTTCTGTGTAGGAAAATCGGATATACGTTATATAGTTTAATTAAATAATTTTATACAAGTTGCAATATTTACAATTTATGAAAAATAATTAATAGAAATATTTTCTGTTTCACACGAGTACATGTGTAATGTTACAATTGCTTCACAATTTTACTTCATTAAAAGTTCTCCTAAACATATAAAGATATAAAAAGAGAATTCGCTAGTCTTTTGAACGGTTTTCTCTTAAAATAGAATAGAAAGATCACAGGATCTATGTTTTATTCACGGAGAGATGGTTCCTTCATGCCCTCCGCTAAATCCTCGCGTAACAAATACAGTTAATCACATATAAAATAGTGTTTTTATTAAAGTTACTCTTACTTTGTGTGTCGAGCGCTTGTCCTGTGTCGCACTTTTTAACTTATCTATTAAAAGTAAAATACTTCACGATTGTTTTATAAAACTAATTATGGTCGTACGAAGTTATTATTAAATATTTTATAATTATTATTCTTTTTATTATGGATGTTTTAAAAAAGACTTTTTTTGTTTATGTTGTATGAGAATTTCTTAAATTTAAATCTCACCCCATGTACTTTTGACAACAGCTGAAATTAAAAAATAAATATAGGACTGTATATTCAGTATAAACGATAATGAAATATAAAGATTAAAAAATGAATTTAGTAGTAGCGATGTTAATTCTCTGATACTATTCCCCAATGTGAAGCTTGAGTTCGACTCATCTCTAGAGCTGCAGTTCTCTAAGCGAGCAATTAATTTGTGTGAGAGGAGCTTCTAATGCCTTTGAAGCGAGCTACGGAAGTGGTTAGTTGTTTCTCAACTGTTCTGTAAACATGCGAAATAAACTATAATCGACCTTTAAATTTGTCAAATAATGACTAATGACAACGAGCGTGTGCTCTGCACGTGTGTGTGCACTGCTTTGTGCAAAACCTTAGCCAAAATATTAAATATACAATTTTAATAAATATTTATATAATGATTTTGATTTTTGATTTTTGGTTTTGATTTTGAGTTTTTTATATAAAGTATTTACTTATTATGAGTTAGACTTTGTACTGATCTCGAAAATTATCATCAGATAACTAACTCTCTAACATTACCCTTTTTTAATTGAGTTTGATGTTATACGAAAACTGTGTTAAAAATAGATTAAAAATTTGAATTTAATAATTGGTTTGATAAATCAATGCGAGGATTAGTTCGTGAGGTGTTGAGACACTCTGACGTGGCTATAAGTTGTTGTTCAAAGCTCAGGTCATAATATAATATTGGAGTACTAAAAACATTTGTTATCCCTAATATAGGTTTTTATTTTACAAAATTTAAGGACGGCAAATTAGATTATGTTTTTGCTTACTTACTTGTTAGAGGCACTGATTAAGTTCTTTTATAATTTAGCTTAATATTGCAAATGTAATTTTCAGTCAGTCGTTGCGTAATTATGAAAAAAGAGACAAAAAGATTTATATCATTACAAAAGAGGACATTTAAAGTTTTTCTTTTAGTATATTTATTCATTAATGGTTTTATATGTCTTATTAGAACATCACGTTATATAAAAATATACCTCCTTGTAATAAATATATGTATTAGAAAAAGTAACAAAACAATAATAATAATATATATCAATAAACGGAGATATTTACAAAGATGATTTATTGTGTATGAAATATAAGAAGTCAAACAGATTGATAAGCTCACCTACAAAAAGTCCAAAAATGCGTCATTGTGTCGCGTGACATACTGTGCTTCAAGGCACCACCACTGCATCATGTCTTTACAAAAACATGTGTCGTTCTGTTTGAGTCGCCAATATTACACGATACAAATAGATTAGGATTCTTCACTATTCATAATCGTCATCACACACCTGCTCTTACTCCAAAGTTAAGTGATTTTTTAAAGGTTTTTATGATAAGCCTTATTCATTGGTAATTAATGACTTTAAATCTACTGGAGAATGAGTGTTGGTTAGGATAAGTGGTGTAGTCTCCATTTTACTGTTGTCACTTTATCGACTCTTAATTCTCTTAATGATTTTGGTTCGGTTCTATTTTAAGGATACCTTGAAATACTCATGTGCTCCAGTTATTCGTTCATAATTCCGTTGCGTATTATTCATAGTCATACTTAATATGATAGATAAGTTGAAACACCGTATATAAAACATATTTTCAAATATAACCAAAGATTTCTTGTAAAGGTGTCACGTAAATTCACGTGTTCCTAAATTCCTTGTTCCCGTGTAATTCATATTCACGCCAGAGTCGCATGTAGTATAATATGAGCGGCTCTTACACGCTGGTGTTGCAAATTTTCGTCGATAAGTTAACTCGAACAGGGCTATCAACAAGTGTCCAGATTATCATAAATTCGAATGCCATCCTTCCGTTATGGCGCCAGAGGGAAAAGTCGACGAATTTACGCGACCCACTTCACTACAGTGCGAACTGTACGTTTTATTTGTCCGTGTTTATTTATTTATAATCGCCTGTTTGTTGATTTATTCGCAGGACTTAGAATTGAATATCGTGTTTTCTATAAAAATACAGTACAAGTTTGGTATTAATGCCCGTGGGGTTCCTTTACTTAAACTGTTTCTTTTTCACAATTGTTGATTAAGAATCACCAACTTGCCTCTAACACGTTATAATATAGACTCTCGTATGATTTAAAATATGAACTAAGCTGTGTAAAACTGTTGCCGGTGAAGTCGTTAGCTTACCGGCCTATCGCAGAGGTACACTCATATTTTCAACTTCAGCTGGAGCTAATCCTCACTAACGTATAAGCACGTGGGTGCGCTGACACGTTAACTATTACAAATATTATATCTAAATATAATATAAACAATATTTTTTCTTACCTATTTTAATTAATAATTTAACATTTTTTTAAAGTGTAGAAACAAAATACCAGTAACAAAGAAAAGTATAAAAATAACAATAATGTAATGTTTTTTATGCCTGTGTTATTTATTAAGTCGCAAATATTGAGCTTCGTCCGAACAAACATGGCGGAATTAAGAATTTTGTTCAAGATTTATAAAGTGGTTAAGTGTTTTATGCCTAAAACTTTTAAATCTGCAAATAATAATAATAAATAGGTATATTGTGTCTTTTTTTTTTTCAACACTGTCTAAGTTAATGTTTGACTATATTCCACCTGATGGAATGTAGAAAAAATGTGTCTTCTTTATGTAGTGTTGTTATAATGGAGGTACAAATGCAATTTCTACATTACCATCGAGACGATGTTGTCTTACTTGTCAAACTTTATAAATTGAATCATTCATAATGGTCCTCTTTGGCAGAGAGATGACTTTATGTTGGTCTTCTTTTAGTCAAGTTTGATAATTTTTATTACTTTGATGATTGATTTTCTTTGTTTGAATATTATAATTAAATTACTAAAATTTTGATAAGCTCTTAATGTTGTTTTCTGTAAAAGTTGGAACACTGTTACATTACTGTAACTAATCGATAATGGTTTTAATAGTATTAATGATACTAACTCTGCAATCTTCTTCCACAGTTGGGGGAAGGGGTGGAGCTGACGCTGGGTGAGCTGCGTGCGATGGCGCTCCGACAGCAGCAGCAGATCGACACCCAGCACCAGCTGCTGTGCGCCAAGGAACAGCGCTTACGGTACTTGAAGCAGCAGGAAGCTAGGCAGCATCAAGTAAGAATCAAGAACACAATTTCTATTTGCCTGTTACAAATCTAATAATTATTATATATATAGAGCTGTAAGTGAGCCATGACCTTATGTGTCATGATCCACTTACAGTAAGATTGGTAGCATGATGTATGTACTTATATATCTTAAAACGTTATATAATTACCAATAAAATTCAGCCTCTCGAGGTGTTCATCACATTCACCACACTCCATATATTTTTTTTTGTTTTCAACTTTATATTAATACTGATACTGATATTAATTACCAAAAGTTTAATTAGTCATAAATTAAAGAAGAAGAATACAATATAATATATGATATTATAATATCTTCTATAAATTTTCTCAATATATCTTTTGTAAAACACAGAACCCTAAATTAAAAAAGCTTCTAACTATTCCAAAAATTATCTTAAAAATGTACAAATTTATATAATAAAAATGTCTTAAAAAGTATTCAAGGTTCAGGGCTCCATTATTTTCGTCTCCCTCGGCTCATAGTACTAAAGCTAAAAAGGAAGGAGAAATAGGGCCGAATGGCACCATTCGAAATAAGACCGGACTGTGCCATTTCAATTTCCCCGCTGTTTCATAAACTAGAGAACAGCTTCAGATCTGATTCATTGTGCGGTGAATGCAGATAAACCTAAATTACATGAACCTCTATAGTCTAAGGTTTAAATTAGACATTTGAGACTCTCCATTGCTGTTCAGTACACAATATTAAATACGTAGCAATTTTCATTTTATAGTAAACAGTTTTCATTATTGTTTATGCATCAAGTGTAGTAGTAACGTTGACAATTATTATTTTGCTTACAACAAGTTAGTTATTTTTTGTCTAGACTAGAAATTACTTAGGGATTATTTATATCGCAAACAACGTTTGGCGGGTCAGCTAGTAACCTATATATTCTCTTAGTCACAAAAAATGTATACCTATATATAGACCTGTAAGTACATAATGTTCGTACTTGTTATAGTTTACAGGGAATATATAATTATCACAAATATTTTAATGCTAATGATTTTGGTGCACATTACAGATAAATTATTTACTCGGAGCACCCGCTACAATTAATTATTTGTGATTGAATATAACGTTATTTAGATCTAAATATTCTTACCTACAAAATAAATAACAATAATTTTAGTATTCGTCCGCCGTCGACTTGTCTTGTCGCCGTCTTTCGATAGCACTGATACATACGAAGAACTAAATGTCTACTAATATTAAGCCGTCGAGATCCAGTACTCTGTTTTTGGCCTTCTTCATTTAGAGAAACGGCTTGGGTAACGGTTTTTCCGGAGTAATATCCATTGTTTTCAGATTAGTGTCACAGTAATCACTAGACGTCCAATTCAAAATATGCCTTTTTATACCTGCATGTAGCTTCGCCAACTGCATCGGGCTAAGTGAGCAATTTTGGGCTTTGTTTTTGGGTTGTTTGTTTTCGAGGGTACAATAAAGCTTATAATAATTGTCTTCTCTGGTGTCATTAAATAGATATCGAAATAAACATTATGCCCCATATAATAAAAAAAAATTACATATATTTTATAAATATCTATTTTACATATAAAATAAATAAACAATACTTTAAAAAAATGTTCACATGTGCGATTTCATTGCACCCCGAGTGTAATCTCTGAAAATCTACTACTAATATAAATATAAATATTTTAAATTTAGTATCAAAATTTAAAAAACCTCACAATCTCCTACGACTCGAAGGTTTTTAGGAACACGAATAAATAATACAAAGTCGGAAGCCAAAACGGGAAAGATCGGAGTTATCCTATCAACAATGCATAAGTGTTGAAGGTGAATCCTAAATTTTCTCTAATAATAACTAACTAGTCTTTAAAAATCTGCTATTTTTGATTTATTTATGGAATACACTAAAACCATCTTAATTTAGTCGTATATTCATTGTAGATGTGTCTACTCGTATGTCCGTGTAAATTTCGGTCAAGAGCAAGTCAAGAGAAAGTACAAAAGGAGAAATATATATATATATACTCATGCTATGTTAACATTTTAGTTTTGTTATATGTTCTTTGCATACAAAATAACCCATTTAATTTAATTTTATATTTTAATATATAGCACTTACTTCGAAAAAATTTTCACATTTTCAATTGAATAGAAACATTTATTTTTGCTATTTATACAATATCTATCTTACAATATCTAGTATTGTGAAATAGATATACATATTTAAAACATATTAAAATGATCTCCGTCAACTAAATTATCGTCTTCAGCCTATTTGTTTTTAGCCATTTTTTCTATAGTGGTTCTGTTTTATTTAATAAAAATATTTGTTTAGTTAGTTAGTTTGTCTCGAACCTGCGATCTCTGGGAAACCGTCTCATCGCTGACCAGGCCACGAGTACCTACCGTT
The DNA here is from genome assembly GCA_959347395.1 of Mechanitis mazaeus. Classification (NCBI taxonomy): domain Eukaryota; kingdom Metazoa; phylum Arthropoda; class Insecta; order Lepidoptera; family Nymphalidae; genus Mechanitis; species Mechanitis mazaeus. Next base: position 25,078,534 of record OY365744.1, read on the forward strand.
CTATATGTGACCGTCTTTATCTGGACGGAGGTGACGTCTATTAGGTCAGATATTTTTTAATATTAGTAGTCTTTTTTTTTTGAAAATTTATAGATATGTATAAGTAATAAGAAATTTTGTGAAAGATATTCTCGAACCTAGCTGAAGAAAGAGGAATAAATTATGAAGGACAATAGCCTCGGATAACACCTTATTTGTGGGGAAGAAGAGTTCTTTTTGCGTGATTTTTACTGAGACGTTATGTAATGTTTTCAAAATTAATTGTTTTTTCTCGTTAATTGGCTTTCGTCGTTAATTATTCAAGAAAGATTCGGGTGTTGTGAAATATCCGTTATTATAAAACAGGGCTCGACTCAACTCGACTAGACGTTCCAGGTTAAGAAATTAAAAAGACTCTACGAACATTTGAAATTGTAGTTGGTTTTTATTTTTATTATCTTTGAGGAATTCTAGAACCTTAATATTTACAAAATATTAGAATTCGTAATAACATATTATCGAAAGTCTGTTTATATTCTAATTTTGTTATTGACTTGAACGTATTTTTATGTAAACTAGTAAATAAACACATTATAAACAAAAAGCTATTAAAGATATATTTCTGATAGCACTTGTTCTTATATTTGTATGAGTCAATTATTAAATCACATCTACTGGAGTGGTTTGCCTTAAATTAAAGGGACTAAGAACTATTTTCCAGCAACGTTTGGTGGCGGTGGTGTTGGTAAGTTGTTTAAAGACTGTGTTGTGAGTCTAAGTATCTGGACAGTATATCAAAAAAACCTTTGTTTATTATCATTTGAAATATGTTTTTTTTGAAGTTTATAGTATTATTTAATTGTGTGTACTTAATAACTATCGATGTATGTAAAAAAAAAGAAAAGTATCTATCATATTTTTTTATCATGTGTTTATTATTTTTTGGATGTCGTTCAATTGAATGTCACAAAAATATACTACAGTTTACACTTTGCGTGTCAACGTCAAATCGATTTTCACCAAGGACAGAACAACAAGGACAAACTAATACGGTTATTTTCAGATATAGAAATATATAAAATCAAAGATTATTAATCTTTTTTTCGTAAATTCGCATAGATAATGAAAAATAATAATTGTTTACAAAAATAAAAAATCATATTTCAATAAAACAGAATTATTTAAGAGATTGTATTTTTAATTATTAAGTTTTCATAATTATTAAGTATCAAAGCAGGGACCGGTTACAGAACCTATTACTATTATTTCTTTACAGTCTTTAGCCTAAAGTGATGTATAAAATAATTAAATAATATTTTTTTTTACAAAGTAGTCCCATGCTCATATACTGTACTTAATAACAATCAGACACAATCTTATTTGAAAAGTGAATGTACAAATGAATTCAAATGCAACTCTAATTTCTAGACTTAAAAATGTTAGTAAAGGGGAGCACCAGCTCGTTAATTTCAAGGATCTGAATCTAGGTCAGACTTTTCCTATGAGTTTTCCCTGGGTAATTAATGTAAGAACGAGTCACATACACACACATTAACAATATATAATAATACACTTAAAACAACTTAATATTACACAAGCCATTAATACGTAGCTTTTAATTCTTTTCAAGTGGTATTTATCTCATTCATGATATTTGATATTAGATTGTAGCATTATGAACAGATAAGAGAAGGAGTAATCCTGACTATTGATGGATTCTCACACAACCATTGTTTCTATGATATTGTGGCTGGTAGTGTGTGTGTGCGTGTGTGTGTAACTATGTGTCTATTAACTTGTTGTAAATGCCGCTTTTTGTTCATAACCCGTAATGGGACTCACTCATCGAACAGCTAAGCACCGAGGTCGTCTGTGTACATTTTATTATAAACCAAAAATAAAAGTTATACAAATATAATAAAGAATAGATATTTCTAAAAATGATTTTTTGACACTTATAATTGAAGCTAAAGTTAGGATAATAATTTATTAATGTTATTATTAATCCCCACCAGGTGGCGGTCGAGGGCGAGCGGCTGCGACGCCTGCGCGAGCGCGTCGAGGCGCAAGAGCAGAAGTTGCGACGGCTCAGGGCACTGCGAGGACAACTCGATAGAAACAAACAAGCCAATATTGCGCTCAGTACGTATTAATGAACACAGACTCTTTATTTAGAAGCATTCATTCATCAATTTCTATTAGATATACCCTACAATAATAATTAATAATCCGACAGTTTTCTAAACACGATGACAAAATCGACTTTTTTGTCTTTGAGGTTAATGTCAACTTTCCTTATGTCGCTTTATATAACTAGTATCTATAGATAATTAATATATACACACAGCAATCGTGTATAAGTCCGCTCAAAAAATACTTATAAATTATATTCTTGAATGTATATATTTTGTAAATAATTATTGGGTAATTTGATAAATGAGTTCTATTACTCAACTCGTGGCCCATCAGAGAGTTGCTATGACTCGTTTAAACTGTGGCAATGGCAATGGTCTGAGTGAATATTTCTGCTGCCGTTGGCATTAAGGATCAGTAGAAATCAAAAAACCTTATAATACATTCGATGTTTATTTATAATTATTAGTAGATATAATCAAGAAATCATATCTCATAATGACCTGTAATTAATAAAAATCTTAATTAGTATAAATTTTGTGGTTAAATATGTCGTATTTGAGATTATTATATTTTCGTAATATACTTTTTCTTGTGTTTGTGTTTTAGTTGTAAGTTGAGACAATTTGAGACACGAGGGAATTTCTTGTCAGCGACAAAAATCAATAAAGCACTCATTTATGATTTAACACACACACCTTGACAGACGGCCGGTCGGCTAGATGTACCGTATATATATATATTTAAATTAATTTAATATTTCTTTTTCTTCATTGAACAGAATTTATTTTGTCTCCTTGCACATATTTTTCAATTATAGACTCAACTCAACAAACTTCAAACTTCAAATGTCAATGACTTATAAAATTGGTAATTAATTTCAGAAGGCCTATAAAATTCACCTGGGCCATTCAGGATCTGTCAGCTGTCACTTTCGGGATCACCATTATTATAGAGCTCTATTTACGAAGGTCCATTCGCGACTAGAATAAGAAATTTAATTAAACTTCAAAGTGATAAAAATGTCCTCACCTTTATAATCGGTGGTTTTAAAACGACATTAATTTCGTGATGATTAATAAAATTTATGATATTGTTAATTGGTTAGCTATTATGAGGAAGGAAGATATTTTTAATTAAATTTAATGCAGAAAATGTTTGTTTATATCGGGAAAGATAGTTTTTTATGAAATTTAAAAATAAATAGAAAATTCCGGTGCTAAATATTCGTATTATGAGATGACATGAGTCGCAAGATTCGTAGAGGAATAATTGCATCCGTAATTGGGTACCAAATTCAGGCTCTCATAGCGGTAGGTAATATCGGTCTATTGGAATACCCTGTTTGATTTGGTTTCAATTATACTGAAGACATTGTAGTATTTGAGATCACGCAAATATAAAATAATTGAATGACAGACATACAGCATTATTATGTCAAATAGATATATTTTAATGTCAAATTAGTTCACGTCTTTATAAGACCTATATCGCTATTGTGTCACGTAATATTTTTATATGAGACATTGCTTTAATTCTTAATAAAATTGTGAAGGTACACGAACATAAATACAATTGGGTATAAAAATCGTAAATTTTGATATTAATATTATTTTTCATGGTATAATATAATGAAATACGTAAAATAGGAATAAAAGTTACTCTATATTTTGTAGTGGTCTATTTTAACGAGAACATAACGATTTATATTGAATATATTTTTGAGAGTACCAGAGAAGCATACTTTGTTCAATAACCTAATAAATGTTTGTAATACATTAGATTTTTATAAACTTTCAAAACAGAACTACATTTTTGGCATAAAAATAAAAAAAAAAAATTAATAAGAGACCAAACAAATAAATATTACACTATGTGTCTGAGAAGTTGTGTCTGAGATTTAAAATATGTGCTTCTCTCAATCATTTACGTAAATGCAAGGGTAAGAAAGGTACACACGATTCCTCACTTGAATCCGATCACTAATGGAATGTCAGTTCCGGAATTGAAGTGTCCAGACTTCCGGACCTGGGAACTAATCAATAGTTTCGAAATTTTAATTTTAGCTTCTGATTTGAAATTATAAAGGTATTTGACATAATTACAAAACTATTTAAATTTTAGTTTTAAATATATTTGAAATTCTGTTATCACGATAAAAAACCGGATGAATATATTTGAGGAATGAATAAATTTAAAGAATTAATATATTTGAGTCATCATTAAAATATTTCTTATTATGCACAGACTATTAAAGATCACTTTAAGATTAAGAAAATACGAGCAAGTCCAATGCCACAGTCGTCGGAACTCTAAATAGAACGATCTTGATCCAATATTGCGGCCTAGCTATGTGTACGCATTGACACTATATACTACACGATACTAAGTGCTGTATACAGACACTGCTGGATAACCGGTATATTTACGTTACCAGGCAACGCGTGTCGGCAAACATGGACTTCTAAATATAACTTAAATTTAATATTATAATTGCACATTTCTGTTAGAATTCATATTTTAACACGTTAAACGCCGCCTTCATTTTGAAGTCTTAACGTTTGCGCCGTGGGGGGCACCATGTAGTCGACATACAATTGTTCCGTAGGGGCCATCGGGGACAACTTATGAATGACAGTAGTATTATGACGAAATAAAGTAATTAATTACTTTTCTCTTTGATTTCATGTGATTACATTTTCTTGCCTCTTAATTAATAAAAACTTATATTTAAAAATATGTGAACAACGATTTTAAACCTGGCTTCTTTCTTTAAATAAGTGTGGCACATATGTGGTCCGCCATGGCGCTTAATGTGTTAAGAAAGTAATTTTTGTTTATATTCTTCGAAGCTGAGTTCTGAGTCAGACTTCACCAGAAATCATAGACGAAAACAAACCAGATTAAAGAAATATTCTCAAGTTGCGTACTATTTTAAGTGTTAGAATTGTATGTTTATTACATTACGTTCTAGATAGATCAGTACCGCAAGGTCTCGTCCTGAAACAACGGGTACAATTCAACTTTGTATGCCTTTTTTTTAACTTGACATATTCTACATCACATTTTGTAATGAATTGTTTTCTTCTTCAAAAAAAATTAATTTTTAAAGTAGATTATCCAAATATTTTTTTTGAAGTGAACCTAGTTAGAACAATTATGAATGCAATATATAAAAATCCGTAACGCCTTTCTCAAGGTCCAGATCATCTTATTTTTTAATATAAACTTATAATATATACCCATAGTTTAAATGATTAGTTACTTTTGATTACTACTGCATATTAATAATTTATGTCACAAAGTTTCTATTGGCGCAATCGGTTTATTCGTATTATATTTTATTAGTTGAATGTCAGTTTCTTAACAAAAAGTTAACAAAACCTAGAAAACTTTTAAAAAGTAACTAGTTTAGTAACTTTTACACACACACACACACACATACTTACTCTTTTACACACACAAACACACACATACTTACTCTTTTACACACACACATACTTACTCTTCTACACGCACACATACTTACTCCTTTATATACACTTTATACATATTTTTCGCTATAAAATTTCTGTTTCATACAATTACTTATATTCAGCGAACCTCAATCTTCAGAGCAGTTCTAAGTACGGTAATAAAGCGAATCTAAAAGTAATTGAAACGATTATTGGTTGGAGTATCTTAGAGGTTTGTGAGAGTACATATGTGAACTACACTTATTATTTATAAAACACTAAATTAGTTTTTAATTTGAAAATTTTCGGATTTATTAAATATTTTTTACGTAAAATTACAAATATATTAAAAAAATTATACATATCCTATAGCTTAAGATTACAATTTCTAAGCTTTTCTGAACTAGATTCTATCACTTAAATTTTTTTCTTTTATAAAATGTTAGATGATAGTTAGGTTCTAATGGAGTGTGTCAAGTAATTATCGAACCTATCTAATAATAATTAATGCAGAGCCAGCAGCCGTCACACCAGAGGATTACAATATCAACGGTTAATGGCTACTCACGAGTTGCTTTGTCGGCGTTTGACCCAACACGCTGCTTAAAGCGCTTTAATGTGCTAATTATAGCCGTTGACTGAGGTTCAAAACTGAGCCAATAGTCATTGTGTATTTATTAATTTGCGAATTTGTTACTGAATGTTATCCAATACTGTAAGTGTTTGATTTTCAATTTGTTTCAAAAGTTTTGTTAATGTAAATATTTTTGTCATTTTAAGATTTACACGAGTACTACACATTTCAAAAAAACTATTTTACGAATATAACTCGCGTTATTTTTACATTTTTGTCATTTTTTTAAATTATCTATTTTCTACCTTTTTTATGTCTTTGTATTTGATAGACAATTTACTAATTATTGTCGATATAAGCTCAGTCAAATCTACAGTCGGCCGTACCGGTCTTCGATGACACAGTCGCAGTCACGCATACGAGTTGGGGAAATCAATAAGTTCCATGCCACAGTGACTTGTTAAATTTTATTGTTGGTCGCTATTCGTGTCGAACTGTCATTGGTTTTCATAATTTATTTTTATGACATTGACTCCGTCGACTGAAAATGCTATTGACTACCTAAATCGATGACTAAAATGTATTAATAATTCTAAGTTAAGGAAATGTTGATAAATATTTTCTCGTCCACGTAACATTGAAGTAATACTTTCTTATTTGAGGGAATGTTTAAAGATCATTTTTCATATCCGTCGTAACTGTTAAATATCCATTTTGTTTTTGCCCGTATCCTTCAATTTGTTTCTGTTAGCGTTTTTGCTACATAAACTGACAGCTCGGAAGAAACACCACTCCTTTCTTTTACCGTTTCTTCTACTAAAATTATCAAAAAATATTAACAATGTGCAAAATATGCTTCATTAATCATATGGAATTCAATTAATCTAACTTAGTACACACGTCTCACCTCGGGACATTGAAGTACTTTTTATATCTCAAAGAATATATCAATTTTCAATATAAACATTGAGCCGCTATTTAAAATTACGTATATAATTCTATAAATAGGATTTTTAAATTAATATATTTATTTCTTTGAATCGATACCAGTGATTACTTTTGTATTTCAAATGGAAGTGACAGGAGGGTCTATTTTAAAATCATACTTATCGAAATAAGCTTTTCGATAAGACACTTTCGATAAGACACACTATTAAGACACTCTTCTGATGAGATTATGTCTAATATAACCACTTTCCAAAATAGAGGAAATGATACAAAAATGTGGGTATATTAAAATTAACTTCCTTTTTGATTAACTCTATAATTTTGTATATAACTTGTAACTAAAATAATCACAGTTACATTAAAAAAATATATTTTTAATGAACCTTAATTCAAATAATTTATTAATTATTTTAAACCATAAAAACTTTATTTAAAACAAAATAGTAGTGTGATACTAACAACAACATGTTGACAACTGCAATAGTTATTAACTGTGTCGCAGCCTCGGCGCACTCTTCATTATGCGCAATATATTATTCAAATAAAATTATACAATAATACATATTGCTCAAATAATAATGTACAAAACGATATACAGGAACGTAATAATAATATCCACAAAGTAAATTTTTGCCTTTTTTTTGTGTGTGCGTGTATGTGTATGTGTTGGGTGTGGAATGTGTTTGTGTGTATGAACAGTTCATATAAGTTCTCGGTCATACAATTACCATCTTTCATCGGTTCTTACAAGTCGTCGCTCTATTCAAAAAACAGAGATAAAAGTACGAACACTAACATTTAAACTCATATTTGGTAAGTAAAATGACAGAAATGGCGACTTAAGAAGACAGAACTGCGTTGTTTTATAGTACATATTCTATTTGCCGTACGTATTGATAGTTGAACCATAAATGAGTGTTTTCGAATGTTTTTGCATCATGGTTGCTAAAATAAAGAGTTCCCTAACTGTCACATTGTTAATAAAGGATTTCTGTTGGAAAAAGAAACAAGTCCCTTACATGTCCACACAAAACTGCACGGTCTGCTCTTTCAATCTTTATCATGTGCGTCTTAGCGGAACATACCCATGAAGTAATACAATGAGACAGAACTGACTGTGCCAGTGCATGGTAAACAGTTCTGAGGCATTAAAAATCAGCGAACTTCTTAGAGACTTAAAGGTAGCAATAAGTTCCCTAATCCTAGCAGCCGTGCACTCGATATGTGGCTTCAAAGAACGGGAACTGTCTAGCCATACATCAAGGAACTTAATGTTAGACGCAAGGTATATTTCGGATCAAGAACGGCGTCATCAGTTGATCGACGTGTTTTAAAACCGTAGTGATACGTTGATTTGATTGTCTAAAATATTTGTTTACAAAATATTTTAATCTCTTATTCAGGAAATACACTACATGCTGTATATAAAAGTCTCATGAGAACTAGTCTGAAATATATGAAATAAATTGATTACTATAAAAAGTAACAATCACTATCAATAATCGTAGCCAAAATCTTTTCATCTGAGCTCATTTAAACAAAATATTATAAAGTGAGTTTTTTATTGCATACATAGATACTTTAAAATATATTATATATTTTTTTTAAATATCTATTGTGTAAAACTCCAGTAATTACACCGAGGTCATGTTTTATTTTGAAATTGTTTTTCAATATAAAAGTTTAAAAGTCAGATCGACCGGTTGTTTTGCGAAAGTCTATTCAACCCTTTATGTATAACTTTTGACGTGCAGTCGACTTTTTTTTGTATTTTTGTATTGAATTATGATATACATATGTTGAATATTTCACCATTTCATAAAAATTTTATAATGTTTGATCGGATTTTTTTGTATAACAAAAAACAAGCTTTGAACATGAATTTATTTTAATGAAATATATGTTTGTATGAAATTCATTTTGGAACAAAGACCAGGTGAGTGCGTTCTGTCACAAAACAAAGCGACTCGTAGAACCCACATCTCGTGAATACGATTATTACAAAACAAATAAGTTATCTGAGAATAACTTTTTTTTATCAAATTAATAAATGGGTAAACACTTCCATTATTTTCTTAACAGTTAAATATTTCATAAAAGATCAAGAATGAAAATGAATTGAAATGAAATTCTTGTGTAAATATCTACTTTTAAAAAACATTGAAAAGATCTGAAACAAGAGCCGTCTTTTTGTATTAGAGTATTGTAGACTTTTGTATATTAGAGTTCTATATCGATATAATATAAAAATAGCAATTAAGTCGGGTCAAGGTTCGCAATACGTTTACTTTCGAACTTGTTCTAATGTCGCCTGAGGCGAAACGACCCTTTGTTTCTAGCGCCCTTATTTAAGGAACTTTTCGAAGAACTTAAGGAATTAAATTTATTTTTAATATATATTTGTACTGGATTATTATAATCATATTGCTTACACTCCATCCACAATATACATACAACAGCGTAGTTTATTTCAAAGAATTGAAAAAGGAAACTTGGAATATATTATGGTATCTTGACTATAATACAGTATAATGTCAAACCTATTACATACTATCGGCTCATAAATGAGCTTGAATTCGTAATCTATCCGTGTAATAAGGGAAAATGCAATCGCATACATTTTACGATTCTTATCTAGAGTAGTGAGTTCTTCGGGCCGGGGTCGGTGCGACGCTTCATACAGCTAAAGCCCTCTTTATTGTCTTCTGTAATTGAAAGATCGGAGTTATTTCCCTGTGAGTATTTAAATTGGTCGCAGCTGACTATGTTTACTGTTAAATTGCGCATTTTTATTGTGTTCAATACTTAAATGGAGCAATACATGTTAAATCACTTTTATTTTACAATTAATTCCGATGAACATGGAAAGGAACTGCTATTTAAGCGCAATAAATAATGAAATTATTTCATATTTGAAAGTATATTTTAAGATTAAATTATAAATATTAAATTACGTAGAGTAATATAGAAATTAAGTATTGGTAAGTACTACCAGCATTAATGATAAAGAGGAAAAATAAGATTCTAGATATAACTCTTATATGAGAATAGTGTCTTCTTTTAAAAATATATATTTTAAACGTGTCGGTAAGATTTGAACTTCTTTACAGCGAGTGACCTCGAGTCAATACGGGCATTATTCAATGAGAAGGAAAAGGAGCTCTCGGTGGCAGTGGCGAAGGTGGATGAGCTGACACGGCAGCTCGAGGAGTTGAGACGGGGCAGAGTCCAGTCAGCACCGCCGTCAGCTCACGAGTTGGACAAACTGAGACGAGAGCTTATGGTAAGCTACCTACCAAATCCTGCTTTCATATATAAATTAACCACGAACTATTACTTCTTCCATTAAGCAGATAATTTTTAATTATTTTATGTTAAAAAAATCTTAATACTGTTCAATATCTGAATATTTGAAATAGTTTTATTCAAGACAGACGTTACACCACGAAGCAGCAATAATATTACGACACAAATATCGACATTTCAGATTAAAACTTTTATTACATAAAAACGCCTACGTTTAGCTTAAAAATTTTTTTTTTTTTAGATCAAATTATTAATAAAATCGCTTCAGTAAGTGCAGCGTTCATAAACAAACGAACAAAAAGATAAATCTGTCCATAATATTACTTTAGATTCTTTAGATTTATTTTATCTAGCTTGGGCGATATTGTCCGTGAGGTCTCGGTGTAAAATAAAACAATGAAGTCGTAGGAACTAAACTCACAAGTGGGTGTTCAATAAATTATATGAAATAACAATCTAAATTGAATTATAAGCCGGGGACGTTTGAGTTCCGCGAGAGAGATCTTTAATAACTAATTAAGATATAAGTAATAACTGTTATGTATTTATTTGGTTTTTGTTTGAGCTCGATATTAATGGGGTTCGAGGGGGTGAGTTTATTTTATGTTATTTTATTTATTAAGAAGACAAACGGTTATATTGAACACATACAGATGAATAATAATAATAATATACATAAAACAATAAAGTCTCCACATATTAATAAAACCCAGAACTATCGTAAGACAACGTAAATATTCAAAGGTAGTTAAAATTTATAACAAAACAAAATTGATACATGTTTAAAATGTTTAAAAATATTAACAAATTAAGATGAAATTTACTGAAAAAAATACATTTCTTATAATTGGTAGACATTTTTTTATAAAGAAAGTGATAATACAAAACTACGAAACTACGAAGAAAGGACATTAAAAATTTGGTTCTTCAATTTACTAAATTTAACATTAAAAAGGTCAATCTTGAAATAAAGTGAACATTGCGAGTACGACGCGCACAGGCACGACGCGCACAGGCATGATGCGCACAGGCGTGACGTGCGTCATTTGAAAAGAAAGATTTCATCTCTTACCATTCGACGGTCTCTCAAGGAGTGAAATGTAACTTCTCGATTAGTTAATCTAAAACATATGAGTTTAAAAAACTTATTTTGTACACTTTCAATTTTAATAATATATTTACTATAAATTGGATTCCAGACAGTAGAGGCATATTCAAGAAGAGATCGAACATAAGCATTATATAGTATAATTAAAACTGATATTCTTCGACAATCCCTACCTATCCTCGGCACAAAACCAAGCATACGAAAGGCTCTATTTACGATATGATCAACATGGAAAATTTATTAAGCTAACATTTTTAGGTCATGTTTTGACTTAGACATATATACGTAATTTTGTGTGTCTGAGTGATGTTATAAACGTTAAGCGCAACAGTCCTTTGTAGATGACAATAAATTAAAATTACTTAATTACTTTACTCATTTTGAATGTTTGTCGTACGAATTAATTATTCTTTTTAACACTTGAGCTGCTACTGTATTCCTTATTTTTCAAAGCATAAAAAAGTCACCATAAAAAAGAAACATCGCAAAATGAAAATAACAAAATATGTTTTTTTTTAAATATTTCTTCAATAACGATATCAACTACATAATATTCTTGATTAAAGTTGTTTTAATGTTAGTTGAAGCGTTATTTACTTGCTACTGTGTTTATCTAATTATTTTACTCGACCTAGCGATTATTATTTTAAAGATGGACTTGAAAAAATTGTTAATAAAACTGATCTTACTGTTTAATCTTCTTTAACAGTTAGAATCATTATATATTAATATACAGATAAGAATTATAAACTTTTTTCTTTATATTTTTCAGTTACTTTTTAAAGTGATAAAATTTTTGTATATTATTGTTATCGCGATGTCGTATCGTAAAGTATAAATAGTCGTATGTCTGTCGGCATGCCGTGTATTCGCACTGAGTTAGTCGCCAAGTAGGTTGCGGGCATTCAGTCGTAATAGCATGCTCTTGATAGTAGACCTCTACTGTTCTACACTCTACACCTGAAATAGTTTAATAAATAAGATATTGTTTAATATGAAATATGAGAGATCAGTAAAATATTCGCCTTTTTGACTCAAAAATTAACAAAGAGAAATGAAACAATAATATGTAATTAAACGTTAAAATAAAATTTATTGTTGCTTGTACTCAATTATAAAACTTATTTATGTTAATATAAAATATAATTTTATTCAATTTTTTTTTGCTATTAGAATTTTGTATTTGATATGATACAGAAAATTTATGAATATGCGAATCGAATAATACGAATTATCCGAAAATACAAATTAATGAAACGAAGTATACACGAATCTGTCACTCGTATTGCAAAACTGTGCATGCAACGAAAGATATCTATTCTATCGAAACAACTGAACGTGATATGATAGTAGTCAGACCTGACCTTACACATAAGTATTTTCAAAAAAAGAGGCCTCATTAGAATAGTTGGCACTTTGATGCATTCAATTTAAAGTTTATCTTCATATTTTGATAAGATTATTCTTTACTTCCATCTTATACTTTATACTCTTCAGTAGATGTTCCTATCTTTTAATATTAATTTTCACTCACTATCCCAATAAAATACTATTCAAAAATCTTAGAATGTTATCAATTTTGAGCTTATTAAGATAAAAGTCTGTAAGATCAAATTAATTCAATACGCTTCATTACGTCCTGAGACTTGTCGTGGTACTAATTTTCTCCTGTGCGTCGTGACAACGCTTGATTCACATTCTAATTTGACAATTTAGTTATACAGCCGCGCTTCGTCTGCACTGACCCCACTTACCGACCGGTCTTATAAACAAACTTTATATTATAAGTCAAGACGAAAGTTAAAAGTCAAGTGATTTACAAATCTAATGGTGCGTAAAAGATTACGGGGTGCTGTTATGGTACTAGTTTACTATTATTATTATTATTATTATTATTATTATTATTATCAAATGAATATTTTAATATATATGATATTTATATAAAAATATTTAAAAAATATCCAGCGTCTAGAGGTCGTGCAAGGAATCTTCAAGAGGAGTCCTCCTCCTTCAAATATGACGAAGGCGGTGTTGGCTGACCCTCGCCTTATACTCATGAACGGGTGCTGGTTCTTTTGCAGAGCCGAATTGCAATAATAATTGATTAAAATCATGCTTAAAGATTTTCGTAAAAAAAATATTCAATATTTTGAGGCTTGTTAAACAGTGATCATAATAAAAAAAAACCAGACGAGTTTGTTGTTTGGTTCATCTCAGACCAGGGCGTTTGAAATGCTCGTAGCCTCAACTTTTAAGTTGGAGAGTAACTAGAAGGGCGGATTTCGATAAGTATGGTATCAAAATAGGCCCCTTATAATTCTTCAAATTGACGTACACAAGGGTTTACTGATACGGATTCACAGTGGAAAAAAAATATTTTTTTTTTATAAATGAATAAATAAATGATATCTTACCGTTACTAATGTGACATTTTTACCGAAAACTATAAAGTGTATAAAATTTCATTAACTCCCACGAGCACCGAGCTCACCTTTGTTTTAGTTTGTCTTTTTATTTATTTTTTGGTCTGTATTGATAATGGTAATTATATGAATATATATGTTTAACTAATTCGTAAACCTTTTTTATATATTCCAATTTTTTTGTTAATTTTTAAATAATTAGTTTCTTTTGTGATCTTTTGTTATATACAAGAATTCTATTTTCTCCTCTGAATATCCAATTTCGTCGTTGTCTAAATTTACGGCGCCAATCTAACGGAATACCTCTGAGATGAAATGTTGTCGACGGTTCCCGCCTTCACAGGCTTCGATAAAAAATATCCTGATTCACATTTTGAAAAATTACAGCCTGATTCGATTTTAAAAAGACTTCCTTGTGACATTGAAAGTTAATCAATATTTTTAACATCTTCTTTACTTTTTTATTTTTCATATCATCTGTTCAACTTTAATATTTTAAGAAAGTTTGATCCTGCGATTTATTGTTTGCACTTCTTCATCAACATGTTTAAACATGTTACCTTTATCTAACTTGTGCCTTATTCTAAATTTAGTTAAAATCTGCAATTTAATTGCAGCCTCTATAAAATTTAAACTGTTTCATCATCAATGACAATTTCCATTAATTTATACGAACATATCCCATTATAATTGCGTGGCATATTCAAAGGCTCATTAAAACAAGTAATTTTGGTACTGACTGTGCAATCAAACGAGAATTCAATATCGAAATCGGTACGCTTCTCATTGAAATATATATTATGACCCGGCATCGCGCGGCCGTCCCGAATCACAATTCAAAATTAATTTTATTATTATTATTTTTTTATAAATATATTGTGACCGACGATTTGGTTTAGGTTTCGATTTCTACCATTTTCCTGAGAGAACCGAACCTGAGAGTAAAGAAGACATTACGCTGTAGATTTTGTCTGAAAAATGTCGTTTATCATTATATTGTTCGGACACTACAATCTTGTTTTATATTAAAATGTTTGTCGTACGATATTATAATGTATTTCAATTATAAATTTACGTAAGTTACATTTAATGTAGTAAAATGGCTGTGTGTTTTCTTTTGCTTAACAAACATTTCCTTCTATTTGTAAGTAAGTATTGAAATTGTTAGATTAAATTGACAACGTAATCCTACTATAAGATAAGTTTTTCGAATATCTTTGACAAGCATTCTTTATGCGAAACTACAGAAATATGGAATGGTATCGATGTTGAGTAAAAAGATCGTTGACATGGAAAAAATCATTGAGATGGAACTAATGCAACCCGAAAATGGATTGGTGGTCAGATAAAACTATAATAATGGGGTTCAGATTCAATTGACTTAGTTTTAAATTATTGCGCAATTACATTTGTAACTGGCAACTAAATATATCTATTATATAAAATATTAATGTTTTCACTACGTCTACACGTATTAAATATTTTGAGGTATTATTGTCTCACTGTATTCAAATTAATTCTATATAGTTATAGTATAAAATTTTTTTTTTTTTTATTTTTGTACTTTTTTTAAATTATTTATTATTTATTAAAAAACATACATTGAATTTTTTAGACACAAACATAAATTCGTTAGGGTTTTTTCGTGTTTCCGATTCGTCGATTTAAAACTAAGAGAGAATACAATAATAATTATAGTTTAAAAGATATGCAGATTTACATTATTTGAATTGATTTTACCAAAGATAACTAATGAATGAAATCAACATACGGAACATAATCACATTAACAAAAACAGGTTTCTTTGTAATCGCAACAGTAAAAATACAGTAAACTATTACAAGATGTCTATCTCTTTCTAATGTTTGATAGTATGCATATTTACGTCCTTGTTGACAAAAATATATTTTTATATATCAATAGATGTGGAATTTTATACTGAATCTAAAAAACACTCATGACGAGCCAAAATTTTCCCTGAAGTTATGACGGAAAAACTACAAATAATCTTAAGTTTCATAAACACTAACATTTTGCAATACTAATAGCAGTTTTGCAATACCTTCAATACAATCCAGTATCCAAGTTATTTTTTTAAATTTACGCGACCATAATAGAAAATAGAAATGCTTTATGTATGTATATTGACACTCAGTAAACTTAAAAATATGACTGAACTATAACTAAAATATACTGTGGCCCTGAAAATGATATATTTATGATCAATATCGTTTATCATTAACAATCACTGGATTGCTGTCGGCCATGTCTATATCCACAAATGTAATGCAAGTAAATTTAAAATAGCTTTACAGATTAGTATATCCTAGGAGGTATATTTAAATATATATATGAACATGTCTACACATGTCTAGAAAGACAATTTCAAACATTAATTTCGGTTGTGGCAATTTTTCAATAATATTTTATAATTTTTAAATAATAGTTTATAGTGCATAGTTAAAAAAAATGAGAAAATTTTCAAAAGATCTAATAGATGTCACGTTTCAATAAAGACGGTAATATATGGAGTGCTAAATTTACGGTACGGTAGCTCAAAGAGTAGATGGACGGTACGATTACCCAGAGGTCGCGTGTTCTTATCTATGAATATTTCATTTTATATTTATCAAAAAATAATTCAAAATAAATTTATTTTATATTTATAAAAATGACTCTTTAAAGCATTAAAGAATATAATGCTTAAATAATAAAGTTATTTATTAAAGAGGATTATAAAAAAAACCATAATATTTTATTGTACTGCTCTTTTTCATGAAAGACTCGCAAATGGTAATATTTCATGTTAACTTCAAAACCAATTTCTTGACTCGATTTTATAAAGTAACTAAAAAGTTTACTTGTAAATGAATCGAACAGTAGAATAGCATTCTGGAAATGTTTATGAATATATGTAAAAGTAGGACTTTGTTGTTATAAAAAGCTTTTGAAATTGTAGGGGAGTCAGAGAGTTAAGTTATGTATGTTATAAAATAAACTGTTTTGACAATTGCAGTACCGTAATAAGCTGAACGAACAACAGAACGGGAGACTATCAGCTCAGCGAGCGGCATTAGGAGCGAGGCAAGAAGAAATGCGTAGCATCGATAGACGGGTTTCAGAACTACAAGCTAGATTATTAAGAAAACGAGCCCTTAATAGACAGCTGGCAGCAGCGCATCGCCAACCGCAACAAAGGTATATAAAACAATTTAGTTGCGATACATAATATTGACACACAAAATATTCGATTTTAGCAAATTGTCTAAAAATATGTAAAACATATTAGTATATTAAACACTCGTTACATTCCATTTCCGATTTTATAACAAATCTTATAAAACTTTAGTTCAATTTTCAAGGAGAGAAGTAAAAGAGCAAAGTTTTAAAAAACGAAAATAAACTTAAGAGTTTTTCTTGAATTTAAATGTTCGTAATGATATCACAAAAAGACAAATACGCTATTTGCAGGACAGTTAAAGTTACTTGTTTCAGATTTGTCTTTTTAAGATACGAGTATTCGACTTTTCATAATTACTTTTGATTTCAGACAGTTTTTTCTAGAACTTAAAGGTGGTTGTATTGTAAATAAATAAATAGCATTAAAATCGTATATGATAACAAAAATTTAAATATTTTAAAACTGTACATTTCAGAACCAACAACCCTACTCCTATGCAACAGTTGCCGAATTACCTGCCAAACGCAAACCAACCAAAGAACCAACAGGCGAGAGGCAACGTGGCGGCGGTGGAACCTTATAATCATGTTCCTCACGCGCAAAGTCTGCATAATAATAACTTTCAAGTAAGTTTTTAGAAGTCATTACTTGCGGTAGCGTTGGGGGTTGGGTTACCCCCTTCCCACAAATATGGCGAAGGGAGTGATGGCTGACCCTTGCTTTATACTCGTGAACGGGTGCTGCTTGCGGTGACTGGTCGTCTTGCTGGCACAGTTACATAATTACAGTTTAATTTTATTTGCTTAATTGGTTTTTATAATTTAGCCTCCACAAGAAATTGATTGCGATGGTTCTAGTTGTTCGTAAATTGTTTACTATATATGGACGTTTGTAAAACAGTGATCACAATACAAAAAAAAAACCCGGCTGAGTTTGTTGTGTGGTTCTTCTCAGACCAGGGCGCGCTTGGAACCCTCGTTGCTTTAGTTATAAGTTGGACAGTGACTCTACAGAATGGCTTATTTCGATATGTAAGGCATCGAAATAGGCCCTCCTGGCACTTCCATTTGACGTACACAAGTGATCATTGGTATTGATTGAAAGTGGAAAATATAAAAAATAAATAAATAAATTTAAAATCTTCTCGTAACTTTTTGAAAAGACAAGAATTAATATGTGTACTTCTCTAAAATAAATATATATATAAGTTGTATTTTTCTTTTTATATTTGTAACCAATTTTTTTTTATACTATTAGGTCATGAAGCAGAATGTATTACAAAACAACGTGCCATTAAAGCAGCTTACTCAAACTGATAATATTCAGAGCCATTTAACGCAACAAGAAACTCATTTCTTACAACAGAAACAAATGATGAATCCTCTGTACAATGGTAACTACACTCATATGCCAAGTGCACAAGATAACCAATATCAATACAATAATAAACACGATGTTAACTCATTTGCTCATGTACAACAAGGTGTCACAAACTCATATGACCAAAAATCCATGTTTGATCATATGAATAAGTATTCTGAATATCCTAAACATCCGCAGTACAGCCCAAATAGTACGAGCAGTTCTAATAGTAACCAAACCGGCAAGGATCAAAAGATTAATGATCAAGAATTTCCTCCAGAATTTGCTGCAAGTAAATCTGATCCTAAATACCAAACATTGCCATATAATACGAAATTTCCACCAAATTCAAACGGTAAACCAAAACAACTGGATTCAAATGGGAAAAATAATGATCAAGACATTAAAAATCAAAATGCACCAAATATAAATCATATGACTGTTCATTCGACACCACTTTCGGTAGTAAATAAAAGTTTGGCAACCCCCTTGAGCCAACACGAAGCAGCATATCAACAGGAACATACATATCTATTGCAAAAATCGGATTCCTCAAGTAGATGTAATCAAGAAGGCAAAGAGAATCATGCGTATACACAAAATTCTAGATTAATTCAAAATAATACTCAGAACATTGAGGGTTCGCGAAACAGCGGGGGCAAAGGTCAACAAGTCAATGCCTTAAAGGGCAATTCTCCAAACTTGCTGTTAACTACTACATCTGCTAGTAGTTCTATTGGTTTTGGGGTAAGAAGTCAGATTTTACATATCCATTCATCAACATCATAATTCATTCGGTGATACTTTGTGTAATTAATCACACTTATATCATATCTTCTGTGTGCACTCATATTTGTAAATATCACCATCAATCATTCATTACAGAAACCCGTATCGAGTGTAGCACCTACATCAATTCAGGTCTCAAGTGGCAAACCATCACCCATATATCAGACATCCTCAACCAAGATCCAACCAGTTCAACCTCAAACTGTCCAGACCCAAAGCATATCCGTACCTTCATCAAATCATGTCACTAGTAACATGACAAATTCCCAACCTCAGATTGTAAGAAACACCGCATCAGGGTTATCAGCTAGCACAACGAGCACAAATTTCAACGGTCCGAACGCATCATCACAAAGCATCTTGCTATCACCACCTCAAAGCGCTAGTACTCCATTGTCGACCCCAGATGTTAGTGGAACTGACAAATCACCGAAACCAGCGTTACCCCCCAAACCCACTATTAAGGTATCTAACTGAAAGTTCTAAGTTATTTAAATATTAAAACAATCTACACTTAATACACAAATGCAATTTTATAACCAATAACTTATATTTTAGACTCCACCGAGACAATCTATAAACCACGATGCTGGTTTCAATCAATCTAACGAGACTATTAATATGCCGACAATATCAGTGCCTGATTCATCAAATGACAGCGAACTACAAAATCAGAAGGAACTTAGCAATGGAAGTAGCAATAATGAGATGATTATCAAAGCACGTCCCTTGACAATCAGAAAACCTCCTTTGAGTGAGCAGCCAAAACTTCGAAACGCTACTAATGCTAAAAATGGTATAAGTATTAGTTTAAACAGACGAATTGAAATGCCACCAGGGTTTCTATTTCCAGAAATGGATCATATGACTCTTGACTCTTCACCAAGTGAAATGCAGAATGGTCAAAGGGATAAAATAAAATTGAAAGAAGAAGTCGATAGATCATTGAATAATAACATATCTTTAAGTTCTAATGATAGGCAGGAAGAAAATAAAGATAATGTTATTTCTGATATAACAGAGCAAGTGACTTCAGTGGATTTGAACGGTCAGGATTCTCAGCGATCTGAGAATATTCTGAGGCGGTCAAAGAAAGGCAATTTGAAGCAGGGGGGGAAAGCTCCTCTTGCACGGAGAGTAAGCTTTGATCCCCTCGCGTTGCTTTTAGATGCAAGTTTAGAGGGCGAGTTGGAGCTTGTGAAGAAAACGGCAACGCAGGTATGAATAAAATAATAAAAATCCATTTTTATTATTTTATTGCAGGTATAAATAAAATAATGAAAAGCAAGTATAAAATGTAACTGATTTTTTGGGTCTTGGGAGTGTTCAGTTACATAATATCCTGTAATTTCTATTCAGATACTTAATTACCATAGTATTTTCTTAGATTTTCACGAGTACACATTTGAAATAAAACTATTTTTACGGATTAAACTCGCGTATAATTTGGTTACATTTTAATTTTAACCCGAAGTTTCGAATGCTTTGCAGTAATTGTGATTACGAGTAGACGTGATGTGTCTGATGACACTTACATATCGTCTACCCGATAGCTGCAAACCAAATTATACGCCAGTTTAATCCGTAAAAATAGTTTTATTTATAACCATGTTTCTCTTTACCATAGTTTATTTTACCGAACCCAGAAACTTTTGCGGTCAAAGTAAGCATTAGTGCCTTAAAATAACTGTTAATTAAAGATAATTCGTTTTTTTATTTACGTTTCCACAATGTATTAAAATAATTATATTTCAGGTTCAAAATGCAAGCGCTGCTAATGATGAGGGAATTACAGCTCTCCACAACGCTATCTGTGCGGGTCATTTCGAAATAGTCAAGTATGTTGTGTTGAACAATAATACATAATGAAATCCATTATTACTATACAACCTTTGTACATTATTTTGGTCCAACAAAGTATTGAATAAGTAATTAAATATAATATTTGAAATGAGATGAACAGAGATCATGTTATGGTTTCAGATTTTTGGTGGAGCTAGGTTGTGATGTCAACGCACAGGATTCTGATGGCTGGACGCCACTTCACTGTGCTGCCTCTTGTAATAACTTGCCTATGGTTCGATTTCTTGTCGATAATGGTACGTATTTGACTATCTTATTTTAAATTTTTTTTTTTTTGTTAGGAAATGCATTTACGTATTTCCGGCGCGTTGGGGGGCGCAGCCTGGGATATGTGGAACTCGACCGACCGACCGACCGACCCACTAAAACCTGACAGTGGTCCGCCTTCGGCGGGATGTAGGGGGGCCCGCAGAACTCCTTGCGGAACGTCACAAGGCCCTCACCCGCCGGCTATTGTTCGCGCCGTACCGGGGGAGCTTGTCACGCACTCCCCCCAGCACCCTCACGGGTGCTAGCTACATCAAAACGGACCACGGGCGGTCAACTGTCTTTCCCGAGGTCGCCAGGATGGTGAGAAAGGCCAGCTGGGCCCCCGCCCGACGTGCCTGTGACCCCAGGGGCCCCGCTTATGGTGGAGGAGCACCACCAGGAGGGCCGAGATGAGACTTACCAGCGCCCCGGCGGCGTCCTCGTTGAGCGGGATCCGAGGTCTTCTCGCGATCCCGCTCAGCGGCTTCCTTCCGGGGATCACTGTCTAGCATAAGGAGGCCACGGCCCTCCACGTCGTATCCCCGCCGTGCATTGCCGACACGACTGGTGGCAGGGAGAGATTCTGACCGATCTGGTAGACCAGGACTTGCCGCTCTGTACTCCACGCAGGGCACAAGGCGAGCGTGTTCTGGGCACTGTCCTGGTCCTTCCCACCGCAATGGAAGCAGTCCTCCGTCGCCTTCCACCCCATCGCTGTATCCAGGCTTCAAGGATCGTCAGGAATGCCCCCACGACGCGTCCGGCCCAAAACTAACCCGTGTGGAACCCCACACTCCCTCCGGGATCTCCCTCCGGATCCTTGTACCGTCTTTATCCATGTACAAGATATATTTGTCGCGCAAATAGTCCCCGATCAAGCCACGCAGGGAGAGGGACACACACACGATCGTGGGTTAGCGCCCCCCTGATCGCGTGCCAGTGAAGGGAATTAAAGGCGTTAACAATATCCAGGCTAATCGCCAACGCCACCCCACCCAGAGACACCACCTGCTCAGACAGGGCGCCGACGCGCAAGACCGCGTCGATGGTCGAATGACCCTGCCGAAACCAAAACTGGCTAACGGCTAGATCGGGACCCACACACGACAGATGCACGTTGAGACGGGCGGCTAGTATTCCTTCAAATATGTTCCCGACCTCGTCCAGCTAGCACATGGTACGGAATGCAGAGTGAGAATTAGCAGCTCTGCCTTCCTTCTTCAAGAGGGCCCAATTTGCCTCCTTCCAGGCCGTAGGGAACGTAGCATTACGGAGGCAACTGTTGAACAGCTGCCTCAGCCTGTCCCCAAGGCTAGACAGACTCAAAAGCAATACTAGGGACTCCGTTGGGTCCCGGCGCTCCGGGTGTTCCGGGCTCTCAAGCGGCTAACGGCTCGATCAAGCTCCTGTACGGTCACCCCCAACTCGTCGCTCCACTCGAATGATGGCACCAGGGGGTGGACTAAAGGACTTGACCGGATCGAGAGACTCCGTTACCGGGGGCATTCAGGGCCTGAGTTTCCCTAGGGCTATGCGATTCGAACGCCCCCATGAATACTCGTTGAGTCCCTCCAGAAGTTGACTGAGACCTGGCTTCGCTGCGATTTGGAACGCCTTAGTAGCCGCTCGGTATACTCCCTGTAGAGTCTGTCTCTCTCCCCAGTGGGAGCTACTCCTACGGGCTCGGATGTAATGGCGTCTGGCCTGCAGACAGACCGCGCGTAAACCCGAGAGATCTGTAGTCTACCAGTACACCGCCCTGAACTTGGGGCGACTGGATCTGGGTATGGACGAATCGCAAATCTGCGTCAAAGTGCCCAGGAACCGGTCTGCTTCCCCTTCCGGATCGGATGGAATCTCACTGATGATTTCCGGCCATGCCGCGACGCTGGCAGCAGCCTCGGCCATATCTCGATCGAGCCGCTTGAGACACCAGCGCCACGACCGGCTGCTTTCGGAGAGTCTGGGGTCAGCGGGACGGCGCTGAACCACATCGAAGAGGATGTGGCGGTGGTCAGACAGAGGAACCATTTAAAAGACACGTAACAGCCATCTATGAGCAGGGAGCCCCATTGCACTGCAACAAAGCATGTCCTCTTCCCAATAGAGCGCAGGGTGGGACCCCGTCTCCACCCCCCCAATAGATGGCGACGGAGCCCTCGTCGTCTCCGAACCAGCCAGGGTGGTCTTGGACATTGTAATGCTCCGCTACTACTGCAAGTACAACCTGACGCTCCGCGATGCACTGCATAAGCAGGTTGTGCATTTGCGGCAGTGATTCAGGTTGGCCTGGAAGACCTTTGGGAGCGGAAAATTATTTTAAGCTCTAGCTCTTGCCAGTGACTTTGTCTACTTATTGCAAAACTAAATTTTGTTATTTTTCATTCCGCTCAAACTAACTGTAGTTTAAGATGTAGGACGCTTACCTAGAAGGTACCAATTAACTCTAGTTTTGACCCCTAGATTGTAGCTATCACAAAAAACCCAATTTGGAAGAGAATTCCAAATTTCCGCCGTCCGCACAAGGAATGTAAAAGCGAGACTAGACGAGCGAGGTTTGTACGGGACTTTGAAATCTCAACCATAAATCGTTGTTTCCTGGTTAAACTTCTGGTTGTTTGGTGACTGAAAGGAGCTGGGTGTATCAGGTTGTGTAGCTCTGTTGCACACTCTCCGAAATGTATCCGATAAAAGACCGACAAACTAGCCATCTAGCCGCGATGTTCCAAACTTTGGAGTTTTGCCTTGGCAAAGGTGGTATCACCTACGAGTCTCCTAGCCCGTCTCTTAATTGATTCCAAAGCCTGTAGCTGATATTTTTGCTGAGGCATCCACTAGATGCGAGCAGTATTTTATGCACGACCGAACTTGTGTTTTATAAAGAGTAAGCAACTTTTCTGGCTTGAAGTACCGATGCTCTTTCCAGAGAATAGCAAGCTTTTTAGCAGTCAATTGAGCTTTTGATTAGGTCTTCGCTAATTAAATCTAACCAGGTTAGCCACGCCCCATTCTGATATTCTGATTCTGAGACTACCTGGAGGGTAAGGTTCATACGCTTAACCATGGCCTCTCTCAGTGACTGGATTTCAGCCGCAATAGCTCGTCTGTTTGTTGTATAGCTCTTCACAACTGTGCTGTCGTCTGAATACCCAAAGATAATGGGTTTAAGCAGTTCGTTAATGTGCAGCAAGAAGAGAGTAGCGCAAAGCACTTACCCTTGAGGAATATCGGCATTAATAGGCGTTCGATCAGACCGGTCGACGACCACCATTTATCGATCCTTCAAAAAGTCTGATACCCACTCACAGAAACAAGAGGCAAACCGTAGAAGGAAAGCTTGCTAATAAATCTGTCGAGCAATACCCTGTCGAAGGTCTTGGAAATATCGAGAGAAACCGCAAGGGCTTCTCCGAATTTTTCAACTGCCTCACTCTAGATGTTAGTGCGAGGACTGCGGATGAGGACTGCGGACTGAGAATGCGAGGACTAGAAGATCCCCAGTCGATCAATTCCGGCAAAGCCATATTGTCGTTCACTGAGGTACGCCAAAAGCCTGTCATTAAGGACATGTCCCATACTCTTGTAGAGTACGGACGTGACCGATATGGGCCTGTAGTTGGCAGGGTCAGCACGAATGCTTTTTTGGGCACGAGTTGTACGTTTGCAAGTTTGCAAGAACTCGGCACTTTTTCAGTCTCATGAGAGAGGCTAAACAGACGTGTAAGTATGGGAGACAAGTCGAGCGCACATGTCTTCAGAACAATTGCAGGAATACCTTCAGGAGCGGTCCTGTGCGGTAGAGTAGACGGATACAAATTTCCCAAGACAATCATTAGAGCTGCCCAAGGGTTATGAAATCGTCACCGAGTACGTGTCTGGATTAGTCGTCTACAGCAACATTAAACACGTAGCAATTATTTTTCCAAATAGAAAAGGAAAAATTTCTATATATTATACTTTTTTCTTGTATGTATCTTTCACGACTATTGTTCTGTTACGTTTTAATTTTTACTGAATTATTAAATAAAAACTTTGTTCGTCTAGGCGCTTGCATATTCGCCACAACGCTATCCGATCACGAGACGGCTGCCGAAAAGTGCGAGGAGGACGAGGAGGGTTTCGATGGATGCTCCGAATACCTATACAGTAAGCGGCCACCTCACGTTTAATATTTTCATCCACATCTCCCGAGACCGGCGCACCCGAGCCGGCTCCGAGCATTTAAAATTTTCACTCCCGCTCGGTCCCGCCCCCGGTCGCCTCGAACTCGTCCCCACTTGATATATTCACCAGCCTAGTCGCTCGGCACCATCTCTCTCCCTCCTCGCTGATCGCCTACCCCCTCCCCCGCAGGCGTGCAGGAGAAGCTCGGCATAATGAACGGCGGCGCGGTTTGTGCGGTGTTCTCGTACGCGGCGGCACGCGGCGACGAGTTGTCGTTCGAGCGCGGTGCGCGCCTCCTCGTGCTCAGGAAAGGAGACGACAGCGAGCGGGAGTGGTGGTGGTGCAGCGACGGAGCCGCCGAGGGATACGTGCCCAGGAACCTGCTCGGGGTGAGGCCCCGGAGCGTTTGCTCGATTTTCATGTGTGCCTTTAGTTAGCGAAATGTCGATTCGACATTTGCGATTTATTTTATGAGTAATTGTTTCCTCGCCCGTTACAGTTGTATCCGAGAGTGACCCCCCGGCAGGAGTGATAGGCTCGGCGGCGGTCGAACCTGCGACCTCGTGTAAATAGATCGGGTATTTTTTATGTATTTATATCATTGTAATCTAAAACGTAGATCCCGTATACAATTTTAAAAGATATAATATTTTGTAAATATTTGATTAGGCGTGTGAGTTCATAACGAATGAGATTATAGTGTACATTTTATAAATACGCGAGTCATCATTGTAATATCGGTTATTAAATTTGTATTATTCTAAGGATTTCTGAACATATTGTGAAATATTATTGACAATACAAGTAATAATATTACAAAAAGCTGATTTTCTTTTCGATGTTTCCCTTCCTTATCTGATTAAAACCTAACATAAAAATGTCGAACTAAAGAAGAGTTTTGAGGAACAGTTCAGAGTTGGACCCCCGATCCGGAAAAACATATTGATTTTGATTAATTTGTGTTCTCTCATTATAAGATCTTAGTAAATTTATTCAATTGACAGTCTTCATACATGTGAATTGACAAGACCGGTCGGTATTTTTGCTGTATAATATAATGTATATGCTTAAATAATAGTAAACGCAACGTCAAACTATTTAGTTTGACATTTATCTACCAGTTAAATCGCTTTCTAGATGTTTTAGCATCTTTAATGTATTTTCTTCAAAATGTGACGACCTTCTTTTTTCAGACTGTACAATGATATTTGAATTTCAAGTTTATTATCCTTGTAAATATACAAATACTACTTTAAGTGCAAAAACGTCTCGAAAGTAATATAGATCCTTGTACCACTTCTTTTGTTACGAATAGTGGCTGTGATCTCTTAATGACATCTCGATTGTCGCAGCCATAAAATGTTAATTTTTTAATAACAAGTTCGTGGTTGAGACATTCAAACGCTCTGCTGTAATCGAATAAGATTAATAATGAAACACAGTTATCAATTGACGCAGTAAGTAGTTCATCAACAACATCTAATAAACTCGTTATTGTACTGTGTCGTTTGGGGAAACCAGACTGATGATAAAGAATTAAATAGTGGTTTTCAAAATAATCAGCTCACTGTGAGTTAATAGCTTTTTCAACAGTTTAAAATAGAACTGGTATAAGGCCAATTGGCCTTAGATCTTTCATATTTTCAGCACGTCACTTTTTAAGAATAAGCTTCACAAGAGCCGTTTTCCTCAAGAATGGGTACTTACCACTGTTAAGTGTTGTATTGAAAATATGAGAGATGGCCTTCAGTTAAAAAGGAAGAGTCAGTTTTATCATTTTTATTAATAATCAATCAACACCGGCGGCAGTTTTTTTATTGAGTTAAGAATATCTTTAGTTGTTACCTTGCAAAATTTAAATTATTGTACAGATTCTAATAGCGATAAACAATCAACAAAACAGATTTTTAATAACAACAAATACATTTTTCTTAATCATACTTAATATTTGTTAAATACTAAAATATTTTATTTAAACATGCTATCAATTCCTCCATCCTGGTAATTGTCGCGTCCCCGCGAATGATAAAGTAATTACAAATATCATTCAAACTACATATTAAAACAAAACATGTATTAAATAAATAATGTTAAAATATATTTTCTATCTTAATATTACATTACATAACACACATTAAAAGAAAAGAAAAGAAAAGATTTTTAATTTGCGCATTGCAATTTAATGTAGCCCTTTATTTTTTTTTAATTTGCAAGTAAAGTTAGCTCATAGCTTCTTCATGCTTTGCACTTTGCAATTAAGTTTGGCTCATAGCCCATAGAGAAAACACCTTTATATGCAGACGCTCCTTTTTTAGTTATGGGAGTATCTACTACCTATCGTGGTCTAAAGTTTTTGTTATTCTATAAGGTCCTGAACATTTCGGTAATAATTTTTTACTTTTTCCCACAGTATGAGATGTTCTTTCGATTCGAACTATTTAGTTCGAATGGAAAGAACATCTCATTTCAAAAAAACCAATAGAATTCAAAGTTGGGGATTTCCCCAACTTTGAATTCTATTGGTTTTTTTCTTTTTTTATCGTATCTATTTTTCTGATCTATCTGACTTTTTCGTATGTTTATCTACTTCATTTCTAATCTCACGTAATTTATCAACATTGGTATTTCCATTATGTTTACCGGACGTGTTTACTGTTATGCCATCAAGTCTTTCGTCTTTACCATGATTTTGTGTAGCTAGAGATTCTAAAACCGTTCTATTATAGCCTTCGACCTGGCCATTTGCTCTAGGTGAAGCAACTGCATTCTTTATATGATGAACTTCTACTCCAGTCTTAAAACTTTTGAATTTAACGCTCGTAAACGAAGTGCCTCTATCGGTAATTAATCTTTTGTATAAACTGAACGTTCCAAAATAGTCCCTTAGCATTAGTATTGTCGAGGAACACTTAGTGTTTTTAACGGCTTTTAAAACTATAAATTTTGTGAACGACTCCACAATTACTAAAATGTAACAATTCTTCCTTTTTGATTTGACAAACGGACCAACGTGGTCAACATGAGTGGTATGAAATGGTATTTTTTCTTTGGGAATGGGTTGCAAAAAGCCTTGTCTTTTACCAGATGGCATTTTATTATGAGCACACTCTAGACAGGAGTTAACATACTTTTTAACGAATTTACGCATACCAACCAAACCAAAAATGTTGATTTATTTTATCTAAAGTTTTATCAAATGCGAAATGACCTATTTCATTGTGATTTTTTTTTTAGTATTTGCCATCTACATCCTTTTGGTACTACCCATTTTCCATATACCCTCTCGCATCTCTTACGTATCTCTACTAAATTATTCAATTCACTCGAAGAAAGTATTTTTTAATACATTGTATTTCAGAATCTTTCCACTGTTCTGTAGCTAACCAATCTGTTATGGACATAACATTGAAAATATCAACAGCTTGAATTAACCCTGAATTTTCTATGATAGGATTTCTACTTAAGGCATCAACGTGTATCCGATTTATAAACTATGTTTCAATCATACTCTTGAATTAAACTCCACCATCGAGCGACTCTAGGTATCATATCGCGTTTTAAATATGTTGCCCTAAGTGAGTTACAATCTGTTACAATGGTAAAGTTTAATCCAAGCACATATGTCCTAAACTTTACTAACGAGGCGATGACTGCAAGAGTCTCCAATTCATACAATGAAAACTGGGACTCTTCTGACTCTTCTTGGCAGAACAGCAGTGTGTGTGATAAATTGTTATTTCTTCTTACTAACCAGCCTTCGAACACGACTTGGCCCAGCTTGAGATGCAGGGATGGAATTACTCTGTGGTGATTTATTGGAACCGCAAACAACAATTGGAACTTCTGTAAGTATGGTATCCAAATCATTTTGGTTAAATACCTTTTTCAAATTTCCTGAAGGCAGCTTCAAGACAATCTGACCGTTATGTGTCCAGACATTCCTCATGCCAAGATGTTTGCGGGCTGATAAAAACAATGACTGTCTGTATTTAGTCAAGTATTCACTCAGTACATAAGAGGAGCCTTTTAATGAAGATTTTTTATTCCATATAATAGTCTTAATGTTCAGGTCGCCGAATTTGATCAATAATGGCCTGCATTTGTTCTCAGACACTTTGCCCAAGCGATTAAGAGTCTTCATGGAGGAAGATGTGATATTACAGATATTTTATTTTTCATGGAATATAGCCAATACAGTATAAGAAATATTTTCTTCTGGTTTTTCAGGGACACCGGAGAGTAAAAGATATTTATTGCGATGTCTTGTTTCAGATATATCAATAGTTTTAACTATTTCCTCCAATTGACGTTGTAATAGAGACAAGATATCCCAAACCTCTTGCTTAAAATTAGAAAATTCGACATTGAGACGTTGAACCAAGTCACCACTCTGAGGCACTTTTCCTTTCAACTGCTTTTCAAAATTGGCCATCCAGGCCATCAGTTGTGAACTTAAGGACTTTTAAGCTTCAGCAATTGATTGGATGGTTATCATGATCACAAACACTATATTAAATAAGTTTTAGAAGAATTTGTAATTATAATTTTCTTGTTAGAAATTATGTGTCTGGCAAGTAGTGTAGTTTTATGAACTAAACACTTGTGATTTTTATTTACACCTTTTGTTTGTCCTTTAATAAAATATTATTAATAAAGCAAAATTTATAACACAAGCACTTGATCACTTGTTGAGCCTACCCTCAAAAAAAGTTTTATTAATGTGCACTGACTTCCGAAATCTACATATCCCATCAGCTGTACATTATTAATGTATACATCTTTGATAAATTTATCATCTATTCTTGAACGCGTACTGTTTTCTAGTCACAACGTTTTAACATGCATATTATCTACTACAATATTACCAATGCGTTTACATTTACGACCCTGAATGATAGGCTTTTTGCATTCCGCTACTACATGATCCGCGATACGATCATGACAATTAAAACATTTAGAAACTCTTAAATCACTTTTTACAGGCTTACGAATATTTCGGTAGTGAGACGTACTGGTTTTTTAATAAATTTATTTAACCGTTTGTGTTTGACACCTCTTAGATAACCCAATAATTTATCGACATCGTCAAAACCTACTGCCTCCGCTCCTTATCGAACCGATCTATCATCTATTCCATAAACAATACGGTCAATAGAGTTTCTTCCGACTATACCACATCGATTTAAAGCTATTAACTTTTCATAATAATATTCTTCTAAATCAACCCAAATTTTGCTCTTTAAGCTAACATTTCTGTTAATAAATGACCATAATTTTCATATGATGGAAAGGCTAACTTAAGTTTATGAACCCATTCTTCCCACGTGAACATTATTGATGGCTGTCCTTCAAACCATTTCTTGGCGGTACCAACTAACTGTGGAAGAGCGTAATGAGCAGTCTGTTTACTATCCCAGCGAAAATAAGCTAGCCAGCATAAATCTCCGAGCATTCTTTTACTTTGTTTAACCAAGTGTCAATTGTTTGGTTTTTTAACTTCAACTTCAACCTTTGATCAACTTCTGGAACTACAATACTGTAGTACTAATAAGTAGGAAATCTTTCCTTAATATAGGGATTTAAAGTTGCGATAGATTGCAAAGACTCTTTGATACACTTAAGAAATTCAATATTAGTGTCTATAAACGAAGGCGTCGGTGTCGCACTTTGTTCACTAACTTGAAGGTGGACTGGACTACGTAATTTACTAACACTTTGTCTAGGAGGAGTTTGCAATTTGTGACGCCTCTGACAACTACGATTCTGATCTATACATTTACTAGTAGACGCAAATCTCTGAAGATCCGGTGATGCTACACATGTACACATGCATCGTTATAGGTATTATAACTGTCCATCCTCGATTTCTTGACCTTGATATAACTCTTGATTTTGATCTTCTGAATTTATGCCGCTCGGAGCGATGTTCGTCAGTGTAGATGGGAGCTGCCGAACGTTCAGTGTGTCCGGATCTTCGATGGCGCGTTCAGGATCGGCTGCATCTTGAAGACACTCTCGAATCAACTCTGCGATGCCTTCGAGTCGATCCTCGTCCATTTTCAGAGGCATCTTTTGTCTCGTTAGGCATCGTCTGTCTGTTCAATAATCTTTTCGTGAACGCAAAATAACACCAGGGTGTTTAGTAATAAACCAGAAATCTCCGATGTAATCCCACTTCTGAATTGAAAACTTCACACTGCTATATTAAAACACACTTTCTTTATTAATTTATTTTATTAACACTTATCACTCTTGCTAACTATTACAACTATCTTATCACCAGCACAACAAAGACTGACGCCATTTATATCAACCCCCAGTAAGTTATGTCAAATAACAAGTCCTCAATTGACTATTAGAATAACATTTACCGGAAGTCAAAACAGATTTTTAATAACAACAAATACATTTTTCTTAATCATACTTAATATTTATTAAATACTAAAATATATTATTTAAACAAGCTAATAGGGGCAAAGTATTTTGTACATTTTTTCCCAGAAGGTGATTAATATTTTTTTCCGAGAAGCTGATCAATCAATCCATTTTATATATTCGTTAATCGTTATTTCCTCTCATTCCTCGAAATTTACAGAACTGAATTCAAACTTTTCATCCGTTCTAGATTGTTTTGCTCTGTTATATGCGCTATTTCTATCTATCATGAACGCTTTGACACTATTAGAAAGCCACGGAGAAGTTGGTGATCTAAATTTTCTTGTTCTTACTGGTGCAAAATGGTCGAACAGTCCAAGTATTAGGAAATTAAATAATTTTCCATATCATCGATCTCGTTAATCTGTGTTATCTATTCCCAAGGTGTAATAGAAGAAGCAAATTTAAAAGTATCCGTATCAAATTGACCAAAAGTCTAAATGGTGGTGGCGGACCAGAAATAGGAAAGCAGGCCTGAATAAACACGTGATCACTAAGATCGTCGTTGTGATTTATTGTCATCTCTTTCGGATGTAAATTATTTGAACAACATATCTAGTGTAGATTGGCTATTTGCTGTGACACGTGTGGGCTCATAAACTATTTGGTGTAATCCATATTGTGAAATCAAATCCAGAAACTGTAGAGACGAGGAATCCTGTCCACGTAGTAAATCGATATTTATAAAAACAAAATAATAATTTGAACATTTGAAGTGTTGACAACATTTCATCACAAGGTTAAAGTACACTTATCTTACGTATAAATGATTTAAATAATAATACCAAAAGATTTTAATAATATGGCTTCTTTTTATTGGTCCCTCAATAGAAATACTTAAATATGTAAAAAATATAAATTTTTAATTTAATGACTACCATTCTTTTTCTTAATCTTTAGAATAAATTTTACCAACCCTGTATATATTTTTTTGTTGTAATCTTTATTAATTTCAAAAAATTTTTAATTGCACTAATGAAACGTCAGTCAGCGTCAGTAGCCAGCCTCGTGATGTACACCGGTCCTCATGAGACCTCACGGGTATAATATAAATCCCAGAACAAAAGCTTGATATTAATGTCTTGAATTAAGACTTTTAGTTTGGGTTTAACATGTCCAATAATATTTTGTTTTACAAATACTAAAGTTGAAAAAAAGGCGAAGGTTACTCATTTGAGTTATAATATTTTGATACAAATTAATATGAGTTTCACAATAGAACTAACCTTCACAGTTTATTGATGAAACAAACAAAAAACTAATCATGATATAGAGAATAGGTTTGAGTTCATTTTTATTCAATGGATTTTTATGTTAATTGTAAATTAGGAACCAAAGATTCTGTTGTCGATTATTATGTAAAGATAAAAATGATTATATATTAGACGGCAACCGAATGAAGAGGGACTAATACGCGATTACGCACTTACTAATATACAATCTATATCTTATTTTTGTTGCAATGAAGTGCGTCAAAAAATATGAAGAAAATCTAGAAAAGGTGAGATTACTATGAAAATAAATATAAAAATAAACTATATATATACAAATGTATATGTATATGTATAGTAACATACATATACATTTATGTATGTAACACGGTAGGAAATTGATATTAATTTTACATTAATAGGAGATCTTCGCACCATATGCACATCTGGTACAAGTCCAGGAAAAAGTTCTGTGCACAAAAATATTCTGGTCTTTCAACCACTGGTTCAAAGTCCCTGAAGACGTGGTAACTCGAGTAATAGAAACAATGACGATGATGGTAAATGGGATAATTATGTAAGCTACTACATCGAATGTTAATACATAAAATGTTGATTATAGATAAAATAATGTTTATTTGAATTTTTATTGTTTAAGGATGGATGATATTCAAGACAATTCTCTTATTAGAAGAGGAGTGCCTACAGCTCAGTGCGTGTATGGGCTTCCTTTAACTATTAATACTGCTGTCCTGGTTCTTGCTGAAGTTATGCAAAAAGCTGTTGATCTAATTCCCAATGGATTGGTAAAATTATATATTTTTATTATATTTTATGCAAATAAATATTAAATCCAAAACTTTAAACACATGTTAATAATTTCCCTGAATGGTATTTTTAGGGCGGTAAATTATTGGCAGATAATTTACATGAAATGTTGATCGGACAGGGCACTGAAATTTACTGGCGAGACAATTTTATTTGTCCAACTGAGGAATCCTATAAAAAAATGCATCAGCAAAGTAAGTCATGTGACAATGAACATAACATTAACAATGTATTAATACATTCGTTTGCATAAAAATTACTTTTTTTAAATAATTGAAAAAAATAAAAAAAGATTAATGTATGTAATAATGATATAGACAATATAAAAGCTCTAATTTTAGTTTTTTTTTTAATTTTTATGTTTTTAGAAGCGGTAACCCACCACTTGGTTACCGCTTTGCCCACGCATTTAATGAATACTTTTTATGAATAATAAAATAAATGTATCTAATGTTGTTACTTATAATATATATTATGTTTAAATTTTAATATAACTTAGAAACGGGTGCATATATAAAGTTAGGGGTGAAATTATTACAAGTTTCGGGTGAAAACAAGGAAGATTATGATTATATTGTACAACTTTTGGGTTACTACTCCCAACTCCGGGATGATTATTGCAACCTATGCGCCAAAGAGGTATTTGAAACAATTTATTAAGCTGTTATATATTTAATTATCATATAGAAACCAATGTACGCATTCTATTGACATACATTTATTAGTTAATATTTTTGTTGATGTTTGTGCCATAAAAAATACATCATTAATTTATTTATTTCTACTGTCAGTTAAATCAACACCTCAGTTTCTGTGAAGATTTAACAGAGGGAAAATTTACTTTACCCATAATACATGCTTCGAAGACTTCAGCTGGGCGTGAAGTATTACGTATCCTTTTTAAATTGGAATATATAACAATTTATTAAGAGGATTTTATTGTGTTGTGGAAACAAAAATCGTTAGTAATAACCATCGTCAGCGGCACTTTTATTTCAAACTAATCCAGTTTTACATCGAAAGACAACGAATAAAAGATTAATAAAAAGATTTACCATACGATTTCTTTAGCATCCGAAGGCATTCTGCAGAAACGCACTAATGACACGAAGCTGAAGAAGTACTGCTTGAGTTTATTAGAGCAGGCGGGCAGCTTGCAGTACACGAGGGATAGGTTGAGTGAGTTGGACCATGCGGCGCGCGCAGAGGCAGGTGTCTCATAAATATAATTTTAACTAAATTATTATTATTAATATCATTGTGTAGTGTTTTTTTTTTTTTTAATTTATATTTCAGTACTTACTAAGTCAGTATATTTACAGGTTTCTCGTTTAGGCGGCAACCCATTACTGGATTCAGTGTTAGATGAATTAAATAGTTGGAAAGACGACAGAATGTTTGTAAAACTGGGATAAAATATATTAGTACGATATATTGTCGCGTATTTATGTTTGTGGCAAAGTGGAGTTTAAATATTAAATAAATTTGATTCAAGACATTTCTCGCTCTTTTTATAATGATTCTGCTTATATGTTAATAAAAAAAATTATATATATCCTCTTACAAAGTACAAATGCAAATCCAAGTGTTCATCTTGGCCTTTAACTCTATCTTATGATGAGACCGAGTCTTTACTTATCAATTTCCCCTAATAAACTGGTAACTCACTTTTTACACTCACACACACACACACACGCACACGCGTACGCACGCGTACGCGCACACACACGCACACGCGCACGCACGCACGCACGCACGCATGCACGCACACTTGTATACTCTGAATAACTGAAATAAACGAGTCGAGCCGTCTTAACGTCCGTTAATTGACATACCTTTTTTTATGCAAAGAAGGCCGAGCTGAGTTTGCCTGCAAGTATTTAGAGATGAAGGTTCCTATGGAGTTTCTTATCTGAAGATAAAAAAATAGTTGAGTCAGTCAGTTTTAACACTTCATTGTTAAAAAGCAAGTTGTAGTATATTTTGATTTGTTACATCAGGGGTGAAAACTCAATACATTTGGTCTCTTTTTATTTAAAACCAAATTACAAATTTAAAACCAATGAAAGACAAAGGTCTTATTACACTATCAAATTTACAAATAAGCGAGATATCATCAGTACAAAGTACAGGGTCACATTGACGTTTGATTGAAACGGGCAAGTCATTAATAAAAATCAAAAATAAAAGGCAAAGAATAGATCCTTCTTGAAAATCCATCTTTAGTTAAGAACCACCCGATTTCGATTTACTTACATCAAACATTTGTACTTTTTAAAATTATTTTTTACTATATTATTCATATTTAGAAAAAAAAATTATTATTATTATTATTTTTTGCGGTGGATGCTAAAAAAGTTAACACGTTTAATAACTATAATAATTACGTTTCACATCCATAAATTATGATCGAACACTATTAGTACCTGCCAGCAGTATTTTCTTTCAAGAATTTCGCAAGTATAAATAAAAATATTTATTTTCCACCACTTCACAATCAGCTACTGAGTACAGCACTATTTCACAATTATTATCCTTATTAAACAACATGGACACTGTTGTGGTGTGAATGGTGGTATTTACCACAGCAGTGCAAATTCGGAAGTGAAGAAGTAGTAGTTGGTAGGAAATGAATAAAGCGTTCAAAGATATAAAGCAGTTATAATAGTTTATTAAGCACAGCACAGGAAATGTTTAGAATAGAAGGAGTAAATAGCAGATGAAGACAAATGAAGATAGAAATGGTAGCACAAATATAGTTCACATACATTAGTATACGTTAGTTGCGCTCATGAAGCGGTGCGGTGCGCGGGCGCCACGGAAACTGTCTCGCCGCTCGCCGCGACGAAGTTAAACGCTCCAATAAACAATTCTGATATGTAATAACCGATTTAGAAAAGGTGGTATATATTTTATAAGATAATTTAAATATAAATACGTGTATATATAGTAATAAGTATATAAATTCAGTATATGCTTATAATATTTATAATTAAAATAAATAAAATGATGTAGGACTGCTACAGACACTATTAAGCACACAGGAACTGACTCAGCATTTCAACGCAATAATTGCCATTCTTTTTTTTTTTCATTGGAAAAACCCGTTACGGGTACCCCGTCGGCCCTGGAGCGTGACGGCCGGGGGGTGATGTGGGACTACTCGGCAGCATAGAGGGTGCTGCCATTTTTAAGGCTACCCTCTAAAAAACCAACGGTTGCCCCAGAGGGCAGGTACGGCGCAGACGCCGTAATGGGACGTCACGGGATCGCGTTAGCACACACCGTGACGCCCCGGCGAGACCCCCCGAATGAGGTTGCCCCGAGCAACGTAGAGCACCCTCCCATCGTAGGTCTTTTTAGGAAAGGGGGGTCACCCTCCCCCCTCACTAGGACTACAACTGGGGAAGGAAGCCACGGGCGTATTCCCGCCTGCTTCTACCCAGTCTCCCCCTAGGGAGCGGATCAGCGGACGAGGCTGACTCCCTGAACTCCGCGGCCTCCTTTGCGGCTATAACTTGCTTGCAGAAGGAGGCCATTGCGACCAGCACCTATCGCTCCTGACCGTCGCGCTGACAACGCGCGGCACCGTGAGGTCCCTGCCAATCACGCCAACCAGCTCAGTGCGCTGGTGGTCCCAGGCGGCGCACTCCGCCAAGGTGTGAAAAGCCGAATCGACAGACTCGTCACAGTGATGGTAGGAGGGAGTCCTCCCTTCGTGATATCTTGTGCAGATACTCACCGAAGTAACCATGCCCGGTCAGCACCTGCACAAGACGGAATGGCAGTGTTCCGTGCCGCCGATTGATCCAGCGGTCACGATAAGGGCGAACCGCCCCCACTGTGATCATACCGGCGGCAGGGGACTCTAAGTCCCTGTTTCACCGTCGGATCAGGGCCCGGTGAGCTAGAACCTGTAGTTCCCAAGGCGGATCCGCCTGTACCTCCCAAGGCGGATCGCTCGCCAGGAGTGAAGCCGCCGTATAGGACACTGTACGGGACCCCCTGATCATCCTCACCGCTTGAACCCTTTGCGTTCTTCGCAACAGGGCCCTTGAGTCAGCAGTGAGGGACCCCGACCATATGGGAGCACCGTATAAGGCCATGCTCCTCACGATGCCGGCATATAGGCGCCGGCATGGAGCCTGCGCCCACCAACGTTGGGCAGAAGCCTTCCCAAGGCAGCTGCGGTGGAAACTAACTTCGGGGCGAGAAGGGAGAAATGCGCCCCGAAGTTCCATTTTCCATCCAGGGTGAGGCCCAGATACTTCATCTGGGCCTTCACCGCCACCTCCGAACCCTGGACGGAGATGGACACCCGACGAGGGGGACCTCGCTGAGGGCCGTGGAACAGGATGGCCTCCGGTTTAATGACGGTGACCTCCAAACCCAGCAGCCCTATGCGGTCCGCAACGAGCGTTGTACCGACGGTGGCAAGACGGGCCGCCTCCGCAAAGCTCCTCCTCGTGCTATGACGAGGGTGTCATCGGCTTAGAAACACACTCTCATCTAGCAGCAGAGCAGAGCAGCCAGTCATAGCCCAGGTTCCACAGGACCGGTCCCAAAACGAACCCGTGTGGAACCCCTCGGCTCAGGGCACGTCGGTACATTCGCCGGTCGCCGCGCTCCCACAGGACCTCTCTGTCCTGCAGGTAGACCTCCAACAGTCTCCAGAGAAAGGAAGGCACTCCATGGAACCAGAGCGCCTCAGAGGCGATCTTCGATACCTGCTAGGCATTTAGCATAAGCCCAGCGAGGTAATAAGAGATCGCCTCAACTCCTTAAGGGTCTCCGAGTTGAGGGAGGGCACCTCAGGATCCGCGGCTTTGGACGCAGATGCCTTCAGCTCACCCTTAAGGGCCTCCACCTCCCTGTGGAGTCTCGCATTGTCCCCACGGATGCGGCGCGTCTCCTCCGGCTCGCTGCGACTGGCCAAGGCCTGCACAACTTCGAAATTCTGCTCGAAGCCGTGCCTGCTCGAAGGCGGTCAGGGCCTTGACCATTATCCCCTTTGAATCCCTCAGCTCCTCAGGTCGCCCTCAGCTCCTCCACCCCCATGCATGCGGGAGAGTATGCCGGTTGCGACCCCAAGGAAAGGTCTTCCTCGGATCCAGGCACACTCTCAAGCGCAGCAGGCTGATTGTAAAGGGCCCGAGCGCTCAGTTTGCGCTCGAATTCGGCCTCCTCTGCTTCAGTTCTGAGGGTTCGCAGCTTGGCCTTCGCCCGAGTGAGCCCACTCCCTCTAAGACCAGTAGTGGCGCGTCCACGCAGCAGCAGATGCAGCAATAATTGCCATTCTTGGAAATCTGCCGACTTCCAGCAAAATTTAAATTCGTCAATCCCGGCAACAAGTCCGACTTCCAACATTTTAGACCAATTTAGTTCCGTCAGAATTTTTGTACTGTCAGGACTTGAAGGTCAGCTACATGTGCTGTTATTATCTAAATAACAACATTATTTTGAAATGCGAAGTAGAAGAAAAATGCTGGTGCTTCACGCTGTTCAGCAAAATTCGATGACCATGATGGTGACGAGATGATGGTGGTCAGATATCATCATCTGGTCTTACCGCTAACACGTTTGCTGCAAAGCATTCGAAAGGTCGGGTTAAATTTAATAAAAAATGTTATATCCGAGTTATATCCTTAAAATAGTTTTATTGAAATGTGTAGTACTCTTGTAAATCTTAGAAAACATTAGATGGAAAAGTATCACTAACATTAGGACTTTAAAAATACATTATTTTTATAATAAAGTGGAATTTATCAAATGAAGTACTGGAAATAAAAATGAAATAGCTAGAAATTAAAATTAAAAATTAATAAATAATCAATTTTTTTTTTAATAATTAATATATTATTTTTGTAACGTGTCATCACTGATTTAAAACTGAAACGCAAAGAAAGGGACACTATATTCTTTGTCTCAAATTCATTCCGTGACAATGACAAAACTAAATTTGTGTCAATTATAATTTGAACTTTAATGATGTTTATTAAATACCAGATTATATCAAAAAACAAAAAAAAAGAGAATGTATCTTTATCAGCAAGACAGCATGTCGGAGTAACCAAGTGTTGGACAGGAAATGGGTTTGTTTTTGTGGTTGGTCCGGATTGAAAGTGCCACAGCATATCATCATAATCTTTTAAGTATTGCTTTGTAAGAAGGTTCGGTTCGGTTCGGTTCGGTTCGGTTAGGTTCGGTTAGGTTAGGTTAGGTTAGGTTAGGTTAGGTTTTTTTTTTTTTTTTTTTTTTTTTAATCTCTGCCGTTCCGCAGAGCTTTACTACTAGACTTCACCGGCGGTAGTGCCGCTGACTTGTAATAGCTAAGTTTCTCATTCATACCAGTTCTCGCTTACTTGCCTCTCGCACTTTCATTCTGCATACTATATCTTTCTTTTATACATCACTCATCCACCCCTATTCCGGCTGGGATTGCCGACTAAACCTATTTTCTTCTATCTATTTATTTATTTATTTTATTAATTTTTTATTGTTCTCGGGGTAAATAAGCTTGGGACACTTTTTATATTTATGTCTTTTAACATATACATCTTCCTTAAAATTTTGACTAACAATTTTGTGATTCTATTTTTTAACAACTTATGACTCTTAACATTGAGTTATTTTGTATAAAGTCTACGTGCATAAAATATAGGTACTGGTTCTTATATCTATTTCTATTCTTATCTAATTTACAGAGTTTTA
This sequence comes from Mechanitis mazaeus, assembly GCA_959347395.1. Lineage (NCBI taxonomy): Eukaryota > Metazoa > Arthropoda > Insecta > Lepidoptera > Nymphalidae > Mechanitis > Mechanitis mazaeus. The sequence goes on from OY365744.1 coordinate 25,119,253, forward strand.
ACCAATTTTTACATGTTTTTCTACTCTTGTTTTTTATACGTTTTACATAAATATATACAATATTTAGTAAACATATTTTTTCTTATTCTACTTAATTTTATTTACAACTAGTTTCTATTTTATTACAAAAACTCTAGACATTTTCATATTTTCTACTTAATATTATACTATTACAATTTTCTACTTTTATTTACAATCAGTCATTCAGTCGCTCAGTTAGTCACGTTGTCATGTCAGTCGCTAGAGTATGTACAGTAATGTCTTATCAATGTCAGGGTGGCAATTTACATGTCTTGTCGGCGGTCTACAAGTTCGTTTCCACCCAGGCCAGCATGCACCTTTATCCGAAATAAATCAATTCTCTTATTTACTTTTGATAGAGTTAACATGTTTTGCCTGGCCTGGATGGTCGATGGATACTAGAATGCAGGTCCTTAGCAATACGCTACGGCTGATCTCGCGAGCAGATCCCACCGTTTGCGTATGGGACAGTCCTCGCTGAAGGCGTTGTGCTCGACTTGTTCGTGCTTGGCACTCTTGCACTTCTTGCAAGAGGGCTCGGTTCCCGCAAGCCACTCGGCGCACTCACCCCTGAGGTGAGCGCCTCCGCAGTGGCTGCAGGAAACGACACCCTCCCTGCAAAACCGCTTTGAGTGCCCAAAGCCCAGACACCGCGTGCATTGGACAAGCGGCGACTGATCCGCCACTCTGACAGGCTGGATGTCAATGTGCAGTGTCCCTTGCTTTAGAGCTCTTCTCCAGATTTCGGGAGAGGTCTTCATTACCACATGGTGCGTGTGCGGGTTTCGAGCTCTCTTTTTATATTTAATTTCAATTCTGTCGTCCTCCTTATTCAAATTTTTAAAAATATCTTTATTTTTATTTCGTATCGCTTTTAGTATATCTTCGTCTTTATGGAGCTTTAGGACACCGTAGGCTACTATAAGGGGGTCTTTGTTTTGTATTTCCTCTATCACTAGGTTTTTATCTATCTCTTGTATCCTTTCTTTTGCTTTCCTTCTTTCCTCTTCCGTCTTGTATCCCATTATTACTTTTTTATCCTTTCCTTTTCTTACCTTTTCTACTCTTATCCATCCTTCGTCTTCGCTTGCTCTCTTTCGAAGTTGCATGATTATGTCATCACTTGTGTTCATAAAGTCAGCGGATGATATCACCATAGAGTGAAGAGCTTTTTGAGGGGGCCTGACATTTTCAGATTCTTTGTCCGTTGTCGTTGTGGCTTTTTCTTCGATTATTTTCCTAAGATGTTCCAGCTTTTCGCTATTTTCTTTTATTAGTTCTGTTTGGTTTTTGATTAAGCCTTCCAGCTCTTTTTCTCTCTTGTCTCTTTCTTCATCTTTACTTTTAAGTTCTTCATGCTTTTCAGATACTACTTTTGATGCTTGTAAGGCGGTTTCCTGCTTCTGGTCACCTTGGCCTTTCTCCCCACCTAACTGTTTCACAATTTGATATAGTCGTTCGGTGGCTTCCAGTACTCCTGTCTTTATTTCTCTCTTTATGTTTCTGGAGTCCCGCATGTGTTGCTTTACTCGGATCAATAGCTGCCGAGCTTCTGCTACAGGGTCTGAAGAGGTTTTGCTAGCCAGCTTTGCTGGACTAACAGCTTTTTCGGCTGAAAGCCTACGAATGGCTAGGATCTTTTTTATGGGAGCCGCCGCTTGAGGTCTTTTAGGAGGGGTCACACTTTTCCTCACTATGTCAACACTTCCACTCTCCCACTCACCAATGCTCTTTCTAACATTTGGAGAGGGTTCACCTTCATCTTTTGCTCCTTGCAGGGTCATGGTTTCGTTCATATCTTTCTTAGCCGGTGTTCGGAACATCTTGGGGTAATGCACAAATTTGGCAAAATTCAAAAAGGTCAATATACAAAATGTATAAATGTAAATAAGTGTGTAAAATTATAAAATTTAGTCAATTGTTATATTTCGGGTGTTACCCGAGCTGTCAAGTCTCCAAAAGGAGTCAGTCAATCCAATAAGTTATGTCAAAAAAATAGTTCGCGCTCGGAACTCTATATGTCAAAAAATTTTGTCCAAATCTGTCAGTCTAGCCACGTAGGGTCCGAAGAGCCGAGCACAACAAAGAAAACCGCACCTCTCTACGATTCCCAGAACCCGAGATATGGCAGTAATTAAATCGTCAAGATGGCCGACACTAAAATTGTCTGGATTTTTAAAATTAAATATCTCCGGTCGTAAGAGTCACACAGAGACGTGCGATAGCTCCCTAAACTCGAAATCGTCAGCACCAGCTGATTTTCACATAGGCTCTATATGTAGAGTCTGAAATTATTTTAAGCCTATCTGTATTTCTTATTATAAAGAACAAAAGGGGTAATACAACACAAAAAACCCCAGCGTTCTAGGACATACAGGGGCTGAGTTATAGCTATTTATAATTTTCAAGATGGCGGTCTAGTAGTTCTGTCAATATAGTAAAAGTTTCTAATTTCGTCGAATCTAAACAGAAAATACCCGTGTTTGGGCTCTATTTATAGGTCTTTTAATAACAAGTTTAGATTTTGATGTATTTTAATTTTTTCTTTAACCCCCGATTTGATATTCCCAAAAAACCAAATTTTTATAACAAAAAATGATTTTAAAAATACAAATACTAAAGTAAAAATTTAGAAAAAATTTAGGTAATATAAGAATAAAAGTTTACAATTTTTCACATTAAAATTATTTTTCTGGGACAAACAGAACCACCCCCACGTGGCAGCCCTTAAATTTCAAAAAATTATATCTCTGAAACGGCTAGGCCAAAAATTCTGAAATTTTGTAAAAAGATAGATCTAAATAGGGTTTATTTAATTTAACAATAAAAAAGGGGGGTCGTCGCTTTAGATTTTTAGATATGATTTTTTAAAAATACAACAATTTTTTAAAATTCTATAACTAAAGTACCGCTACAGATATCTTCGTGCTGCAAACTCAGGATCGCCTGTCTTCCTTTATTCTTTAGAATGACGACACCAAAAAATGGCGCCGGTCACTGCAACGCGTACCACGTGGCCACGTGGTACTTGTTTTTTTGCTTATATTTCGGCCGTTTTTGGCCGAAAAAATCCAAACTTTCTACCAAAAGGTAGAGCTTAAAGAGGCGCTTCCGATGACACTAAAAAACACATACGTCACAGATCTCGTTTAGGCAGCGTATTTTTTTTTTTTTGAAGTTTCGAAATTTTTGTTTTTCACGGTTTTTCACTGAATTTCACAAGTAAACGATGTCCGATTTTCAAACAAATTACACCACCGTATAGGGCGCAAAAATACGCAACTTTTGACATAATACTTAGGTATACGTTCACAAAAAACCACTTTAACGAAATTTATAATACTTTTTCTTGCAGGAGCTGTTGCGGATCAACGTCGGACGCGTGTTCTCGCTACGGGGGAGTGAGCGGTACTCGGGATTTTTTTTTTTTTTTTTTTTTTTTTTTTTATATCGGCACACCACCGGCTGCAATACCGCTGATTTTACTCATCGATCGACTCATTCATTCCAGTTCTCGCATCTACACTATCTGTCATACTGCATACTATGTCTTTCTTTTGCTCTCCTCGCTATCACACTCTAACAGCTGGGATTACTGTCTATTTCACCTTATCTAATTTTATTTATTTATTTATTCTTACTTTATTTTAAGTTGTACAATTCTTTTCCTTAGGAACACACTTACCGATTTTTACAAGCAACTTATAACTACTATATTACATCCAATTTCTTTCCTTACTTTATTCACAATAGTTTAAGCTTTTACGAATTTACTTATTATTAAGTTTACAACATTAATTTTTTATATGTTATACTAAAATATGTACATATATTTTGCTAACATATATTTCCTTATGCTACTTATTTCTATTATTTACAGTACTAACGATTTTCTTACAAAATTCTAAAAACTTGTCCCTATTTTCACTTAACATTATTACACTTATATTTTCTAGACTTATATTAATACCTAAACTATTTTCTATGTCCATTCTTTCGACGGAATGCACCGGACACTCAAGAAGCAGATGCAGAAGAGTCTCCGCGCAGCCAGGCTGGCAGATACACGATGGGTTCTCCTTACGCCTGTAACGGTGCAGGTATTCGGAGAACCCACCGCGGCCCGTCAGGACCTGGGTGAGCGTGCTGGACAGTTTTAGTTTTCGTGAGATCTTGTAAGCGACCGCGGTGTTTGGGAGGAAGAGTTTCGTGATGTTGGCCGTTTCGCCATTTATGTAACGGTCATTCCATTCCGCAACAGACTTTTCTCTTATGGTCATCTTGACAAAAGAGATGGGGCATTTGTCGTAGCTGTGTTTCTTTTTAGATCTGAGTGCCGCCTCCTTAGCCAATATATCAGCACGTTCGTTGCCATCCAGGCCAGCATGCGCCTTTATCCAGAATAAATTTACAGCTTTATTTAGCTGTGATAAATTCCGCATGTTTGCTCTAGCCTGGACGGCTAAAGGATGGTGTGACTCAAAGTTGGTCAGAGTCTGAAGAGCCGAGAGAGAATCGCTGTAAATAGCGACCCCCGTTTCCTTCCTATCGAGGGCCATTTCCGTAGCCCTGCAGATGGCCAGGAGTTCCGCCTGGTAGACCGTACAGTATGACGGCAAGCTAAGTTTGGTGGCTTTGGTTTCGGTCTCGCCATTCCAAAAGGATAGCGAGGCCCCAACCTTACCCTCAATCTTGCTGCCGTCAGTGAAGATAGGAACAGCGTAGTCGCTGTTCTCTTCGTACTGTTGACGATCTACCAGGAGACGGAACCCCAGGCTGGTTTGCTGGGCCGGATGCGGGGCGCTCGTGATCGGAGCTTTCCGCTCAACCTCCCTATCGAACAGTTCCGGCAGAGGAATGCCTCTTTTCGCCTCGTACAATAGTGCAGCCTCCCTGACCCTAATGTCCAGCGGGAGTATGCCTGTCAGGATTAGCGACGCGTGAAGGGATAAGGTCCGATATCCCTTACAGATTTTTTGTAGGAAACTCCTTTGCGTGCCATCGAGTCTTTTCCTGATGCATAATTTGTCCACCGCTGGAGCCCATGCACTTGCCGCATACAAAAGTATGGGCTCGATGGTTGCCAGGTAGATCACTCTAAGGACCTCAGAGTGCAGTCCCCAGGTCACCTTGGCGGCTCTGGTCAATTGCCTATAGACAGCCGTCGCCTTACTGCACACCTTGTCGACATGGGCATTGAAAGTCAACTTATTATCTATAATAAGTCCCAACAATTTAATTCGGTCAACAATGGCAATGGCAGACCCTCCCATACTGAGGCGGGGGTTATCAAACTTTTGCTTCCTGGTCAGAACCATGGCGTAGGTTTTGCCAGGAGCAAACTTTAATTTGTTGCTAACCCCCCACTTCCAGACTAGTTGCAAGGTGTCATTAGCAACCTTCTGGATTTCGCTGCCAGTATCCCCAACAAAAACAAGGACAATGTCGTCCGCAAAGGCCTGAACGTACCTGCCCGCAACGGCAAGTTTCTTCAGAAGGGGATCCAGCAGGAGGTTCCACAGCAAGGGGCCGCCAATGGAGCCTTGAACGCATCCCTTGTGCGTCTCCTTGCTGTGTTCAGCTCCTGCATAACGGACAGTAACCCTCCTGTCCTTCAGGTAATCACCCAGCAACGCACGCAGATTTAATGGCACCTTCTCCTCCGCCAAACGAATCTTAATTTTTGGCCACCAAGCGCTGTCGAAGGCTCCCTCTATGTCCAATGATACTACTGTAACTATTTTTTTATCCTTAATTTTTGTTCTAATAAAGGTCATTAGGTTATAGAGGGAGTCCTCGGTGCTTCGCTGGGGGGTGAACCCGTACTGTCGGACACTCATGTTCGGCAATATGTGGTACCTCAGTCTTCTAATCACCATCTTCTCTAATATTTTGCCTAACACCGGTAACAGCCCAATCGGCCTGTAAGACCGGGGGGAGCCATAGTCGTCCCTACCAGGCTTACGAAGGATGACCACGGTTGCCTGCTTCCAGATGGTCGGGAAATGATGCAGCTCCAGACATTTATTAGTCACCGCCAAAAAGAGGTCAGGGTTGGTTCCGATGGCATGGGCACAGATGTCCGACGACAGTCCATCGGAGCTGGGAGCCTTTTTGGGATTGAAAGTTGACAGAGTCCCAAGAAGCTCCGCCACCGCAAAGGGGGGATCAGGCGTTTTCCCGCTATCATCTATGCCGGCAATCTGATCAGCGAGGAGTCTTGCTTGTGAATGCTCGCTGCTGTCACCATCCAAACAGTCGTCCGGATAGAATGTCTCGGCCAATAGCTCCGCAGACTCGACGGGGGTTAGACTTCTCCCACCTACCACCAGTGGGGCATCCTCCTCACACTTCTTCGTGCGACCTATCACCCGATACACCCCATCCCAGACGCTTTCCCTGTCCTGTTTCTCACAGAACTGTTTCCAGCTCGCAATCTGCGCTTTCATCGCTTCAGCTTCATATTCTTCTTTCTTCTTCAGGTAGGTGTCAATGACACCTGCTCTTCTCCCCTGCGCCGCTCTAGGTATCCTATTCTTAAGTGTCTTAACCTGCCGCTTCAACTCATCCAGCCCGTCAGACCACCACGGCAGGCCACTGCTCATTTTCTTCTTCTTTTCCGGTATGGTCTTCGTGCATACCGTAGTTATTATCCGTGTATATTCCTCAACAGCCGCATCCAGTTCCCGTCCACTTGTAATGCCATTGATGCTATCCAGGTTAAAACCGCTCTCAGCAAGTAATTGGCTGACTTTCATACGAAAGTCAACCCAATTAGCCTTCTTTGTATTAAATTTGCGCGTTGTCCTGGTTGTACCAATGGCATCACACCTCCCAAGTCCCATCCCGAATAAAATCCCGCAGTGATCCGCACTTGTTAATCCACTGTCGACATGCCAGTTATCAACTCTGTCCAAGAGTTTGCTCGAGCAGGCTAGCAGCGGTTAGGTTAGGTTAGGTTAGATTTTTTTTTTTTTTTTTTTTTTTTTTTACCCTATTCGACAACCACCGGCAGCAGTGCCGCTGATTTGTTTATTACAATGCTACTTTTCCATACCAGTTCTCGCTTTTCATGCCGCTTTCATTCCGCATACTTGTTCTTTCTTTTATCCATCACACATTCACCCTTGTTCCAGCTGGGATTGCCGACTAACTCTGTTTTTGACTATTTATTTATTTTATTATATTAAGTTTTTTATTATTCTCTGGGTATAATAAACTAGGGACACTTTTTATATATTTAAACTTTTTGCATGTACATTTTCTTATATCTAGACTATAATTAATTATACATCTCCTATGTGATGACAATTTATGACATTTAACTACTTTATTCTTAAGTCTATTACTATTTACATCTATTTTTAAGTTTTACAGTTTACATATTTTCCATCTCTTATATCTCATATGTTCTACATAAATATACATACAATATTTAGCAGACATATTTTTTCTTATGCTACTTATTTCTATTTATAACACTTATAACTATTTTCTTGCAAAACTCTAAAAATTCTTCTCTTTTTTTGCTTAACATTATCATTTTATATTATCTACATTTAGTCTACTGTCAGTTATTATTTCAATGTCAAGTCTGTCCCTGGAGTGTACTGGACACTCCAGGAGTATGTGCAGTAGCGTCTCGTCTTGGTCGGGGCGGCAAATACACGATGGATTCTCCTTGCACTTGTAACGGTACAAGTACTCAGAGAACCCACCGTGGCCGGTCAAAGTCTGCGTCAGTATTCCCGATGGTCTGATTTTACGTATAATTTTATACGCCATCGTGGCGTCGGGCAAAAATAATTTTGTGATGCTGGCAGTTTTCCCGGTTGCATAACGTAAATTCCATTCGGAAATAGAGTTGGTCCTTATGGTATTCTTTATGTGGGATATTGGACAGCTGTCATAATTATGGCGCTTTTTTGATTTTAACGCGGCCTCCTTGGCCAGCTGATCCGCTCGTTCGTTGCCATCTAGGCCGGCGTGGGCCTTGATCCAAAATAAAGCTAAATCTTTATTTGACTTTTTCAAGGCGATTATGTTGGCCCTAGCCTGCATGGCTAACGGATGGTATGACCCTGAGTCTGTCACTGTCTGCAGTGCCGACAAGGAGTCACTGTATATGGCGACGGATGTGTCAGCCCTATCCAGTGACTGCTTGGTAGCTTCGCAGATGGCCAGAAGTTCCGCCTGGTAGACCGTACAGTAGGACGGCAAGCTAAGCTTGACGGCTTTGGTTTCGACCGCGCTATTCCAAAAGGATAGCGAGGCCCCAACCTTACCGTCAATCTTGCTGCCGTCGGTGAAGATACGCACAGCGTAATTGCTGTGTTCTTCATACTGTTGACGGTCCACCAGGGAACGGAAACTTAGGGTGATGTGTGACGCTGGATGCGGTGCCCTGGTGAAGGGAGCCTTCAGCTCCGCTTCCCTGCCACAAAGCTCTGGCACTTGGAGGCCTTTCTTTGCTTGGTGCAGTAAGGCTGCCTCTTTGACCCTGATGTCCAATGGCAGTATCCCCGTCAGAATCAGTGCAGAGTGGAGCGACACCGTCCGATATGCTTTACATATCTTCTGGAGAAACCCCCTCTGCACTGTCTCCAACCTCTTTCTGACGCACGCCTTTTCGGTAGCCGGCGCCCAGGCGCAGGCAGCATACAACAAGACGGGCTCCACGGCCGCCAAGTAAATAACCCTGAGGATTTCAGTTTGAAGCCCCCAGGTTATTCTGGCCGCCCTGGAGACCTGCTTGTATATCGTGACAGCTTTTTTGCAGACGCTATCGATGTGGGCATTGAAAGTCAGCTTGTCATCAATGATAAGTCCTAAAATTTTGATTTTTCTTTCGATCCCTATGTATTGACCTCCCATAGTGAGCCGGGGATTGTCGTATTTTAATTTATTGGTGATTACCATCGCGTTAGTCTTATTGGGAGCAAACTTCAGCTTGTTCCGAGCTCCCCATCCGCTAATCAACTCGAGAACTTTGTTGGCCTTACCCTCGACTTCCCCGCCAGTGTTCCCAACAAAAACTAGAACGACGTCATCTGCGAAAGCCTGGACGTAACAATCTTCAGCCTCAATCATTCTGAGAAGAGGGTCCAGCAGGAGGTTCCACAGCAGGGGACCGCCAATGGAGCCTTGCACGCATCCTTTGTGCGTTCCCCTGCTGTGTTCCACTCCTGCATAGCGGACCGTTACCCTTCTGTCGCTTAGGTAACTGTCGATGAGTGCCCGCAGATTTGTAGGGCAGTTCTCTTCTGCCAGACGAAGCCTGATCCTCGGCCACCAGGCGCTATCGAAGGCTCCCTCTATGTCCAATGATACGACTGTAGTTATTTTCTTTTCTTTTAACTTAGTTTTAATAAAAGTCATTAGGTCATAGAGGGAGTCCTCGGTGCTCCTCTGGGGTGTGAACCCGTACTGGCGAGCGCTTTGTTTTGGCAAGATGTAATACCTAAGCCTCCTCATCAACATCTTCTCAAAAATCTTGCCCAAGATGGGCAGAAGTCCAATTGGTCTATAGGACCTAGGAGATCTGTAGTTGTCCCTTCCAGGCTTCCGCAGAATGACGACGGTCGCCTGTTTCCATGCCGTCGGGAAGTGGTGCAGCTGTAGGCATTTGTTTGTAATGGCCAGGAATAAGTCAACGTCCGCCTCTATCGCGTGGCAACATATGTCCGCGGTCAGTCCATCCTCGCTCGGTGCCTTTTTCGGATTAAAGGTTTGCATGCTGGATCGCAGTTCCGTGCAAGTGAAGGGTGGATCGAGCAGCTGCTCCCCTGTGCACATGGCATTTACCCGCTCCGCGAGGACCCTCATTCGCTGGTGTTCGGCGGTATCGGTGTCCGTCCTGTCCTCTGGGTAAAACGTTTCCGCCAGTAACTTTGCCGATTCTATCGGGCTGAGACTTTTCCCGTCTATCTCTAGGGGGATGTCCTCCTCTCTCTTTTTCGTTCGGCTAATCACGCGGTAAACCCCGTCCCACACGCTCTCCCGATCCTGTTTCCCACAAAACTCTTTCCAACTGTCCACCTGTGCTCTTCCTGCCTCCTCTTCATACTCTTCTTTCTTCTTTAGGTACCTCTGTACCACCACCGCCCTTCTCACCTGTGCAGCGCGAGGGATCCTGTTTTTGAGGGTCTTCAGTTCCCTTTTTAGGGCCTCAAGTCTGTCCGACCACCATGGCAGACCGCTGTGTCTTCCTTCCTTTTTTGCGGGTATGGTCGAGCCACACGCCGCGATGATGACCCCCGTGTATGAACCGACGAATTCGTCAAGACTCCGGGAGCTGTCAACGCCGCTGATGCTATCCAGATTTAAACCGCTCTCCAACATTAATTGAGCTAATTTCGCATGAAATTCGCCCCAATTAGCTTTTTTAGTGTTGAAGAGTCGCGTTGTTCTGGGTGCTTCAGCGGCGTTGCACCTACCCAGACTCATTTCGAACAGCACCCCCAGATGATCGGAGGTGGTGATCCCGCTGTCGACGTGCCAGTTTTCCGTCCTACCCAAGAGCTTGGTTGAGCAGGCAGTGACATCGATATAGCTTGTATATCGCTTGTCACCCCGGAATGTGTCAAAAGTTGGCCTGTCGCCCGTGTTCAACAGGTGTAATCCCATCTCATCCAATAAGCCCATGACCTCCTCTCCCCTAGCATCAATTCTTGTTCCCCCCCACCAAGTATTCCTGGCGTTAACATCGCCACCTATCAGGAGAAAGTCGGTACCCAGCTCGTTACCGACACGTCTAATATGCTTGAGGTAGGTCTCAATGGGTTGGTCCGGCTCAAAGGATAGGGATATCAGGACCACCTTCCAGGCACCGGCTTGAGCGCTCACCACCGTGATGTTAGGTGTGGTGAGGTGTGGGTGTTGGGTGACCAAAATCCGCGGGTTAAAGACAGCGATAGCTGACTTTACTGTATCATTGCCGGTGCTCTGGAAAATCCTGACACCCCTATATGCCTTGAGTCGCTTGATACCTCCCACATACAGCTCTTGGATGAGGGCCAAAGATACCCCCCGCTTCCCCGCCTCGATTACCATCTCATCCGTCGCAAGCCTCTTTCTCTGCAGGTTTGCCTGCAGTATAAGGTGCCTGCTCTTCTCACCTTGGCTGCCCTTAGCAGTAGGCCACCGAGGAGCGCGCCAAGGTGTCCCATCTTCTTCTTATGGGGCACTCGTCACTAAACGCATTATGTGCGCATTGGTCGGCTTTAGTGTTCTTGCAGTTTCTGCACGCAGGCTCTATGCCAGCAGCCCAGTCTTGGCACTCGGTCCTCATGTGCGGGCCACCACAGTGGCTGCACAGGTCCGCCGGTTCTTGGCAGAATTTTCTGCCATGTCCATAGCCGAGACACCGTGTGCACTGCACCAACGGTGACTGGTCTTCCACCCTTATACGCTGCAAGTCAATATGTAGATATCCAGCTGCCACCACCCTCTGCCACACCCTCGGGGAGACCGAAGCCACCACGTGGCAGGTGTGTGGGTTTCTCGTCCTTCTCCTATACTTAACTTCAAAGCAACACTCTCTTTCCTCGAGGCCGCCTAGAATTCCCCGGTTTTGATTCTTAAAGGCTTTTATAATGTCTTCGTCCGAATTTACGGACAAGACACCTCTAAGAATCAAAAGCGGGTTTTTATTCTTGGCTTCCTCAACCTTTAATCCCACGAGCTCTGACTTTATCCCTATCCTCTTCACTGTCGAATCCCATTATTACCTTTCTATCCTTTGCCTTTCGTACTCTCTCAACTTTCACCCATCCATCTTTGGCATTCACCGCTTTTCGAACCTTTTCCAGCACCTCCTCACCGGTTTCTGTCTCCTCCTTTGACGTAATCACTACCGTATGGAGCGCATTACGCCTTTGTTGCGGGGCCCCTTTTCGGTTCTCCACAACATTTGCGTATGACCTGGTTTCCATTTGTTCCTTCTGTCTCTCCATTTGAGTTTTCAGTGCTTCCATCCTTTCGTTATTTTCCTTAATTAACATTGAGTGCTCCTCCATCTGCTTTCTCAATTCTTTTATCTGTTGGCTTTGGCCATGGTCGACCACGAAGGTGGAGTCCGTGGATTTCACCACCGCCTCCACCTCCGTTGCCGTTCCCTTGGTATCTCCTGCTCTTCCTTCCAGTCTAGAACTCCTGTCCGCATCCTTAACCAGCTGGTAAAGGCGGTCAATTACCTCCGTTACCGCTGTTTTTATCTCATTTTTAATGTTTCGGGAATTGTTTAGGTGTAGCTTTCCTTTTGAGAGGCAGGCCTTTGCCTCCGCGACCCGGTTTGGGTAGCGCGCTTCAGGTGGTGTGCGCACCTCTACCGAGGGTCTTCGCATGGTGTTAGCCCTGGTCTTCGGCGGTTGCACTGTTTCGGGTGCGGGGCCTACCGTGCCGTCCTGCGACGTTGTAGTTCCAGTCGAAGCTGCCGAGGCTGTACTGGCAGACTCCCACTCCCCAATGCTCCGCCTAACACTAGATGCTGCTGCCTTTTGAGGAGACCTGGTTTTGTCAACCGGCTTCGATGGTGTCCTCGCTACTCCGAACATATTTGAAGTATTAGTCAGCAATTAAAAGAATAGGGTAAAAACACGTAAAATCAGACTTTTTTTTTAATTAAAAGTCGTGTTGGCGCCGCCAAATCAACGTTTTTAAGAATTTTGGGTATGTAAAAGGTACCCGTCAAAGTCCGTCAAAGTCAATTGTCAATAAAATTCTACTATAAAATTACAGTTTTAACGTTTCAGCATGAAAAAGGCAAGATTCTACATTTATTTATTCAATTCTATTAAAGTTTTGTGCAATACAGATCGTTTCGTCATTCAACGTAGCCCTTAGGCGTGTCAATGTACAAAGAACTTATATTATAACAAAATTATTTTGTAGAGTTAGAGAAAAATTTTTCGAACTCTATGTAGAGTCGTCAATATATGTAAATTTGAAAAGGTTTGTATGCCCTTTCCGATGTTGAAAACCGCGTTCTTCTAGGGCCTCCGGTTCCGGAGATAATTGAGTTCAAAAATTTTCAATATGGCGGCCAAAATGGCGTGTAAAAGCTTAAATTTGATTATCTCGCGTTCCAGAAGGCTCCCAGAGACGTGCGAGGGCTCCCCGCGCCTGTCCCAGCCTGCTCCACACCGTTCCGATGAGAACTCTACTTGTAGAGTTTCAATGGAGAAAAACGTGGAGAAGCCTAGGGCAATACCAGGGAAGAAAACTCCAGACCCGTACGACAACCGACCACAGAGATATACACTTTTTAATATTTTCAAGATGGCGGCCTAGATTTGACAAGGATTTTTAAACTTCTATTAATTCGGTTGCGGTCGTTCAAAATAGCCCGTGTTTGGGCTCTTTTTACAGGTCTTTACACACTCTATAAATATTTTTAATCCAATTATTTTAATTTCCGTCCCCCGATTTTATACTTCCAAATAATTATTTTATAAACATGAAAAATTTAAATAAAAATGGTTCAAGCTAAGTAAAAATTTTGAAAAAATTTGTACTTATTACTAATAATATATACTAAATTAACCTGTAGAATATAATTTGCTAAGATAAGGGAAAACACCCCCACGTGTCAACCCCTAATTTTCAAAAATTCGTAACTCCCTAACCCCTAGAGTAAAAAATCTGAAAATTACACAGATTGTAGATCTCATTAGGGTCTATCAGAATAAATTTTTTTTTAAAAGGGGGGTCACCGCTTTAGTTTGGGAGGTATGATTTTTCGAAAAAGTGTCAAAATTTAAAAGTGCTATAACTTTGGTTTTACTGCGTATTTCTTCAAACTTGAAACGGTGTCTTCTTTGTCTTCATTAGATGCACGGGAATACGTCGTCAGAAGCAGTCGCACGCAGCCGGAAGACTGACCTCGTGGCCACGTGGTACTTGTTTTTTTGCTTTTATTTCGGCCGTTTTTGGCCGAAAAAATCAAAATATTCTACCGAAAGGTAGAGCTCAAAAAGGCGCATCCGATGACACTCAGAAACATATACGTCGCAGATCTTGTTTCGGCAGCGTATTTTTTTTAAAGTTTTAAAATTTTCGTTTTTAACAGTTTTTCACTTAATTTCACTACAAATTTATGTCCGATTTTAAAATAAAAAACACCACCGTGTAGGGCGCAAAGATGCGCAACTTTTAACATATAGCACTTGTGTATAAGTTCACAAAAAACCACTTTAACGATTTTATTAAAACTTTTTCTTGCAGGAGCTGTTGCGGTTCAGCGTCGGACGCGTGTTCTCACTACGGGGGAGCGAGCGGAACTGGGTTAGGTTAGGTTAGTTTAGGTTAGGTTAGGTTGACCCCTCCCCAGCCGGGGGGGGGATTGTTTGAGGGGCCTGCCGTAAGGCGGCCAATCGCCGGAGGGGGACTGGTCGCCACATATTCCCAGACCCCCTCCATTAAGGCGAAGCCGGAGCGCCGCTGGGTTATTTTTAGTGGGTATACCGGGAGCACCGGGGAGTCCCACATACCCCTCTCGTCCCCCGACGGGAGAGGATGCATAAGCACGCATCTTTTTCGACGGTCCGTGGTCCGGAGGTGGACAGAGCGGCTGGCCGATCCTACGGCCGGCCGCTCGACCGTTGAGGCTGTCCGGCCGGTTCTGCGCAACTGGCTAGACAGGCGGCACGGAGTTCTCACATTCCGGCTGACTCAGATTCTTTCCGGGCACGGTTGCTTCGGAAAGTATCTGAGTCAAATAGCCCGGAGAGAACCGACGACCCAGTGTCACCACTGTGCGGCAAGCGAGGACACCGCGCAGCACACCCTGGTCGACTGTTCGGCCTGGGTGGAACAGCGCGGTGCCCTTCGCGATGCCATAGGGGCTGACCTGTCGCTTGAGAGCATCATCAGTGCGATGTCCTCAAGCGAAAGGTTATGGACGGCGGTCACCTCTTTCTGCGAGGACGTGATGTCGCAGAAGGAGGCGGCGGAGCGGGCGAGGGAGGCAAGTGGTGACCCCCACCCGCTTCGTCGACGACGCACGGGAACGCGGAGGAGGGCCTACCGGGCCCTGCTTCGCCCCCCGTGAATGGGGCCGGGGCTATAAGCCCCAAAGGCCTCAGAGGAGGTGCGCGTGGTACCACGTGTGATACCACGCGCTTTCCTAAGCCGTCACCGGGAGGCACCGGCACTGGTGCACCTCGGTCCCCGATGGAGGCCGGCGCGACTCGCAAGCGCGTCGGCCGGTGCTGGCGGAGGGGTGGAAGACTGCAAACGCGTTCCCACCCCACGCCACCACAGGCACAGTAGGAGGCGGACTTCGCAGGGGTTTTAGTGGGTATTCCGGGCGTCCATGGAGTTAGGAGGGGCGTTTCGGCGAGACGAGTCCCACACTCGGGCGGCGGCCCGGTCAGTGCGTAAAGGCATTTCCCCTGACGTGAACAAAAAAAAAAAAAAAAAAAAAAAAAAAAAGGTTAGGTTAGGTTAGGTTGCACGGGAGGAGCAGCTCGAGACTCTGGATCGCGATCCGTGGGGGCGTCCATACAAGTCCGTCCGGGGCAAATTACGACCCTGGACGCCGCCGCTGACCCAGATTCTCGACCAGCAACTCCTGAGAGATATAGTGTCCGCCCTATTTCCACACCGGGCGGATCACATCCCCCCCGAAATGGCGCGATCGACCGAGTCTGGTCGCGCTATGGAGGAGGAGGTTAGCGGCGTGCCTGAGCTCACAGATTGTGAGTTCGACGCGGCTGTGGGTAGGCTCCGGGCAAAAAACACCGCGCCCGGACCGGACGGTATCCACGGTCGTGTTCTAGTCTTGGCTCTCAACGTTCTAGGGGACCGGCTCCGGGGGCTTTTTGAAGCGTGCCTGGAGTCGGGGCGATTTCCCGATGTGTGGAAAACCGGTAGCTTGGTCCTACTCAGGAAGGACGGGCGCCCCGCAGAGTCACCCTCTGCCTACCGCCCCATCGTGCTGCTCGATGAAGCCGGCAAGCTCTTTGAAAAAATCATAGCTGCCCGCATCATCGAGCACCTGACTCACGTTGGTCCCGATCTGGCCGACTGCCAGTTTGGGTTTCGAGCCGGCCGCTCGACGATCGACGCGATTAGTCGAGTCAAGGCCGAATCGGAAGAGGTGACCGGCCGCGGCGGGGTGTTGATGGCGGTGTCGCTCGACATCGCCAACGCGTTCAACACCATGCCGTGGAGTTGCGTCAAAGAGGCACTTATCTACCACCAAGTGCCTCTCTACCTCCGTCGCCTGATCGGTAACTACCTGAGTCAGAGGTACGTCTTGTACCAAGGGCGGTACGGCATCGAGAGGAGGGAGATGACGTGCGGTGTTCCACAGGGGTCTGTCCTCGGACCTCTCCTGTGGAACATCGGATACGATTGGGTGTTGCGGGGCACCCTCCCCAGCGGTCTCAGGGTGACGTGTTACGCGGATGACACCCTGGTGACCGCACGGGGGACGAGCTACCGAAAGTCCGCCCGCCTGGCTACGGCCGGTGTGGCAATGGTCGTCCGCCGCATACGCGATCTGGGCCTCCAGGTGGCGCTCGACAAGTCCGAAGCCCTGTGTTTTCACGGGCCTAGGACTTCGCCTCCTCCTGGAGCTCACGTCGTAATTAGCGGTGTCCGGATCGAGGTTAAGGCCGATATGAAATATCTCGGGCTTACCCTCGACAGCCGGTGGAACTTCATAGAACATTTCCGTCGCTTGGCCCCCCGACTGTTAGGCGCTGCTGGCGCCCTCGGACGTCTGCTGCCGAATCTCGGGGGACCAAGCGTGGCCTGCCGTCGTCTCTACATGGGTGTAGTGCGCTCGATGGCCCTGTACGGGGCCCCAGTTTGGGCCCCGGAACTCCGGCGCGAAGCCGTCGCCCTCCTGCGAAAACCGCAGAGGGTGATAGCGATCAGGGCCATTAGGGGTTACCGCACTATATCCGCGGAGGCGGCGTGCGTATTGGCAGGCTCGCCGCCTTGGGATTTGGAGGCCGTGGCCCTGGCGAAGCTCCACAAGCGACGTCAGGCGCTGCGGTCTCGCGGCGAATCGCCGACGGTGACGGAATCTATGAAGTCCCACGCTCGACGGTCCGTGGTCCGGAGGTGGACAGAGCGGCTGGCCGATCCTACGGCCGGCCGCTCGACCGTTGAGGCTGTCCGGCCGGTTCTGCGCAACTGGCTAGACAGGCGGCACGGAGTTCTCACATTCCGGCTGACTCAGATTCTTTCCGGGCACGGTTGCTTCGGAAAGTATCTGAGTCAAATAGCCCGGAGAGAACCGACGACCCAGTGTCACCACTGTGCGGCAAGCGAGGACACCGCGCAGCACACCCTGGTCGACTGTTCGGCCTGGGTGGAACAGCGCGGTGCCCTTCGCGATGCCATAGGGGCTGACCTGTCGCTTGAGAGCATCATCAGTGCGATGTCCTCAAGCGAAAGGTTATGGACGGCGGTCACCTCTTTCTGCGAGGACGTGATGTCGCAGAAGGAGGCGGCGGAGCGGGCGAGGGAGGCAAGTGGTGACCCCCACCCGCTTCGTCGACGACGCACGGGAACGCGGAGGAGGGCCTACCGGGCCCTGCTTCGCCCCCCGTGAATGGGGCCGGGGCTATAAGCCCCAAAGGCCTCAGAGGAGGTGCGCGTGGTACCACGTGTGATACCACGCGCTTTCCTAAGCCGTCACCGGGAGGCACCGGCATTGGTGCACCTCGGTCCCCGATGGAGGCCGGCGCGACTCGCAAGCGCGTCGGCCGGTGCTGGCGGAGGGGTGGAAGACTGCAAACGCGTTCCCACCCCACGCCACCACAGGCACAGTAGGAGGCGGACTTCGCAGGGGTTTTAGTGGGTATTCCGGGCGTCCATGGAGTTAGGAGGGGCGTTTCGGCGAGACGAGTCCCACACTCGGGCGGCGGCCCGGTCAGTGCGTAAAGGCATTTCCCCTGACGTGAACAAAAAAAAAAGGTTAGGTTTTTTTTTTTTTTTTTTTTTTTTTTCCGAATACGTTGATTTTAGACGTTGACTGCGAGCGCTCATAACCGGAACAAGATAAGTTTTGGAGCTATGGTGTAAAGTAATGCAAGATAAGTCTTAGAACTGTAGTGTGAATAAATTTTTAGAACTATGGTGTAAAAATAGTAGTGGGGGACGGACTGGATAAGCCCGCCCTTCCATATTCTGAGCGCTCGCAATCGCAGCATTAGTGTGAAATAAGTTTTTCAGAGGGAAAGTTTTATTTTGAAGATGGTGTAGGGGGAATGAAAATGTGATGCAGAAGTGCCGAGTGGAATATGCGATT
Organism: Mechanitis mazaeus; assembly: GCA_959347395.1. Lineage (NCBI taxonomy): Eukaryota > Metazoa > Arthropoda > Insecta > Lepidoptera > Nymphalidae > Mechanitis > Mechanitis mazaeus. The sequence goes on from OY365744.1 coordinate 25,137,539, forward strand.
TGATACAATGTCCACTCGACGCTTTGGTGCACAAAAGATGACATGAAGATGAAAAGAGTTTTGTTTTGAAGATGGTGTAGGGGGAATGAAAATGTGGTGCAGAAGTGCCGAGTGGAATATGCGATTTGATACAATGTCCACTCGACACTTTGGTGCACAAAAGATGACATGAAGATGAAAAGAGTTTTATTTTGAAGATGGTGTAGGGGGAATGAAAATGTGATGCAGAAGTGCCGAGTGGAATATGCGATTTGATACAATGTCTACTCGACACTTTGGTGCACAAAAGATGACATGAAGATGAATGATGAATGATGCAGAAGTGCCGAGTGGAATATGCGATTTGATACAATGTCCACTCGACGCTTTGGTGCACAAAAGATGACATGAAGATGAAAAGAGTTTTATTTTGAAGATGGTGTAGGGGGAATGAAAATGTGATGCAGAAGTGCCGAGTGGAATATGCGATTTGATACAATGTCCACTCGACGCTTTGGTGCACAAAAGATGACATGAAGATGAAAAGAGTTTTATTTTGAAGATGGTGTAGGGGGAATGAAAATGTGATGCAGAAGTGCCGAGTGGAATATGCGATTTGATACAATGTCTACTCGACACTTTGGTGCACAAATGCAGGAGTGCCGAGTGGAATATGCGATTTGATACAATGTCCACTCGACACTTTGGTGCACAAAAGATGACATGAAGATGAATGATGAATATGAATGATGAATATATAAGAAACAATAACAATAAAAATTTATAAAAGCACACAGTATAGAAAACAATAAAGCAAGGTGGAATAAATACAGATATATATACAAGCAAACAGAATTACAAGACACAGGATACATCTTAAAAACTGTATTGTAAAACAATAAAAGTGAGTATAAGAATGGTTTTTTTTTTTTTTTTTTTTTTTTTTTTTTTTTTTTTATAATAAATACTTTTAAGAATTGTTATTTTGTATATATATTGCAATTATTTTTTTATTTTTTTTTTTTTTTTTCCAAATATATAAATGTAAACTTAAAATAACAATTATAGATATTATACAATAGTAATTTGAGTCATCATGACAATTTGTTGAAAAGTAAACAGGCAAATTGAATGTATAATACAGGACACGATAAAGTTGGAAAGTAATAAAAGACACGATTATAAATGGTAAAATTAAACAAAGACACAGTTTAAATGGAGTACAGGTAAGGTAGAAGTAAATATTTACATTGGTGGTATGTACAATGTCTTACGTGCTATTAAAAGATTTTAATCGGGTAATTACAATGTTAGCAAGTATTGCATATGAATTAATAGTGGCCCCATGCTTCAAGAGCGACGCTACGTCAAAGGCGCCAACCCCGAAGCAGCCACAGAGTGTCTGGTGGTCGAGTCGTGCGACGGCAAACCTAGGGCATTCCCTGAGCACGTGGTCCAGGGTCTGAACCGAGGCGCCGTCGCAAGGGCAGGTGTTATTGCCGGAAATCCCGAACTTGTGGAGGTAGTGTCAAGTGTAACTGTGGCCGGTAAGTGTTTGTGTGAGTGTAAAGGTAGTGTCTGTGAGTGAGTGTAGCTGTTTGGGTATTATACTTAGGGTTGTGTATGTCCATAGTCGATCATATTATTAAGTTTGGTTTTGATAAGGGAGACAATGGCGCATGTCTGAGACGTCGCCCTGTGAGTTGTGTCGTGTTTTTTAAGAAACTTTGTGTTGTGTAGTGTGCAGTTGTGACATTTGGGTTTGTTGTCATCCTTAGTCGGGCAGGTGTCGATGGTGTGGGTGTGTGACGCGCAGTGAGCGCAGTGTCTGTCTTTAGTTTGGCAGTGTTTATGGGTGTGGCCAAATTGGAGGCACGTTTTACATTGTATAAATGGTAAGAAGGGTTCAACATGAACCCGTTGATGGTCCAGGCGAACCCGTACGATCTTAACTAGATCATGCCAGATAGCTGGGTTAGCCACAAGGACGGCGTTGTAAAGTATAGTGCTGCGGTTGTTAGCTCTCTTAAATTTGAATGTGAGATCCGAGTGTGTGTAGCTGTTGAGTTCGGGATTCTGGGTGAGTATAGTACTCACCAGATCTTCCGGGGCCATGTCGGGGCTGATGCCCTTCAGCAGCAGCATGGGGCGAAGTTTTTTTGCGGTTTCGGCGGTAACGGTGGCTTCAGCAGAGTTGGACAGGCGCTTGAGGGCATCGTCCCTGTCAGCTGGACTGTCGAACTCTACCCTGATCTTATTATTAGATATACTAGATACCTTGGCAGGAGCGTAGGTGCTTTCCCGGAAGGAAATACTCTTCCGGAAAGCCTCCACTACCTCCTGCCTGGATTTGGCGGGTTGCTTGGTGGCCACCACGATGGCGGGACGGTTGATCTTGGGTTGAGCGGCAACAGGAGCTGGTGGTGCGGGAGCCGGTGCTCGCCAGAGCAGTGCCGGACGACTCGCCTGTTGGGCGTAGGTGATCGCCCCGGTGGCCACAGGGGCCGTAGGGGCAGCCGAGGGTGTGGCGGGAGCAGCAGCAGCCCGCTTTGGGCGCGCAGCTCTCGCGGGTGCTGGCGCGGTCCCGGTGGACGGAGCCGGTGCAGCAGCGGCGACAGCGGGAGCAGGTGCGGGTGGGAGGGGCGCGCTAGGGCGAGCGAGAAGCGGCCTGAGTTTGGCCACCTCCTCCCTAACGCAGGCGCCCACCTCCTGGCGAACGCAGGCCGCGATCTGCTCCTTGAGATGAGCCTCCCACTTGGGCGCAGTGGTAGGCGCGTCTGAGCTCGGAGTAGTAGTGGAAGCGGCATTAATTTTGGAGAAATGCGTCACCACTCTTCTGATTTCCTCCGAGGCCTGCATAATGAAGGCCTTGGAGGCCGCGGTGACGCTCTTAGCCGAGCCCACCGTTGCGATGATTTCGGTGGTGAGGGTGGTAACAGTGGCCTCTAACGAGGACGCGTCCGTCACGTCCTCGGCGAACGCCGGAAGGGGCTTGGGGTTGGTAGGTGGGGCCATGTCGACGGTTTAAAAGTCCAATTACTTAAACTAAACTTACACTAACTAGACACTAGGTATATTGATTAGAATGTAATAGATAAATTTTGAAGACATATTGGTGAAATTGGAGTGGAAACAAATTACAACTAATAAGAACAGCCAAGCTTAATCTAATAGGAGTATATGAAAATAACAAAATATAACTAATAAGAGAATGAAGTAAATCTAATTTGAGATAACAAGTCTATATCTAATAAGAAATAACAGCAAAATAAGTCTAACAGGGATATAAGTCTAGTTAGGATAATACAATTGGAATTGAGTTGTAAGATTTTTTTTTAAAAACAAAAGTACAGTTAAGTAAGTGATGCTCAGAGGAGAGAATATACTATAGAGATAGAGTAGAGAGATAGTAATAAATGATAATATTAACATTAACAAATACTGAAATGAAATATGAAAAGAGGAATATGATAATTATAATTATTTAAATAAGACATAAACTACTTTATATTGAATATGATATTCGATGGTGAAATTAAGGAAATAAAAATAAATTTAAAATAATATTAATTAATAAATAAAATTTAAATTTAAATGCTAATAGTTTATAGTGAAAGGGAGAAATATAAGGAAAATGAATAGAGCATATACTAGTATTAATAAAAACATTAACAAATATTTTACAAGTTTCCCTATAAACTATAAACTACCACGAGGAATTTGACATGTGGACAAATTACTGTTTTTTGCTGCGAAAGGGACGCGTGGTGACGCTTCCATATAAATTAACACGTGTAGAACAGATGTGTGAAGACAGATGTGTAAAGGTCTTTTGAAGTAGCTCAGCACTGTGTATTTGGAGTTTTTATAACACACTCAGAAAAAAAAAGTTTTTTGCGACCACGCCTGCGGACGGGACGCTTGGGTACGCTTCCTTGTAAACGAACACGTGTACTTGGAATTTCCTTTATATTGAATATGATATTCGATGGTGAAATTAAGGAAATAAAAATAAATTTAAAATAATATTAATTAATAAATAAAATTTAAATGCTAATAGTTTATAGTGAAAGGGAGAAATATAAGGAAAATGAATAGAGCATATACTAGTATTAATAAAAACATTAACAAATATTTTACAAGATTCCCTATAAACTATAAACTACCACGAGGAATTTGACATGTGGACAAATTACTATTTTTTGCTGCGAAAGGGACGCGTGGTGACGCTTCCTTATAAATTAACAAGTGTAGAACAGATGTGTAAAGACAGATGTGTAAAGGTCTTTTGAAGTGGCTCAGCACTGTGTATTTGGAGTTTTTATAACACACTCAGAAAAAAAGTTTTTTGCGACCACGCCTGCGGACGGGACGCTTGGGTACGCTTCCTTGTAAACAAACACGTGTACTTGGAATTTAAAATTATCCTCTTTCTTTGGTTTATGGAGGATAACTCTGTCAATTTAAGTCGGAAAATTATAAAAAAATATATCAAATGAAAGGTGATAGAATACTGAGTCTAATGGTATATAGAAATTAGGGGGTCGTCACTTTAGAAAGAAAGATATAAGAGTTTGAAATTGTAGCAAACAGTCACTTTCACTAAAGCTGTTATAACTTTATAAAGTTAATCTGGTTTTTTAAAATTATAACAGTTGTGTAAAGGTCTTTTGATATATCACAGCACTGTGTATTTAGAATTTTGATAACACACTCCGAAAAGTTTTTTTTTAAGACCGCGCCTGCGGACGGGACGCGTGGTGACGCTTCCTTATAAACTAACACATGGACTTAGAATTTAAAAAAGATATAAGAGTTTGAAATTGTAGCAAACAGTCACTTTCACTAAAGCTGTTATAACTTTTATAAAGTTACTCTGATTTTTAAAAATTTTTTTTTAAAATTTTAACAGTTGTGTAAAGGGCTTTTGATATATCACAGCACTGTGTATTTAGAATTTTGATAACACACTCCGAAAAGTTTTTTTAAGACCACGCCTGCGGACGGGACGCGTGGTGACGCTTCCTTATAAACTAACACATGGACTTAGAATTTAAAATTATCCTCTCTCTTTGGTTTATGGGGAATAACTCTGTCAATTTAAGTCGGAAAATTATAAGAAATATATCAAATGAAAGGTGGTTAAATACTGAGTTTAATAGTGTATAGAAATTAGGGGGTCGTCACTTTAGAAAAAAAGATATCAGAGTTTGAAGTTTAAGCAAAAATCACTTTCACTAAAACAGTAGTAACTTTTACAAAAATAGTCGGATTTTTAAAAAACAAACAGTTATGAAAAGGTCTTTTAAAGAGGCACAGCACTGTATATTTAGATTTTTGATAACTCACTCAGAAAAGTTTTTGCGACCGCGCCCTGTTTCGGAAAATTGGCTATAAATAGAAAACTATTGGTCGGAAAAATCTGAATTATACCTTAAATGAAAGGTCTTTGCAGGGCGCAGCTGGTAAACACAAAAAAAGTAGGGGTCGTCACTGAAAATCGAGCAGCGTTTCGATTTGAAGTTTTTGGAAACACAGTTTTTTAACTTTGCACTGTAATAAAAAATTTTCTGAGCTTTTCCGGGAAAATCACTAGCGTGTTTTCTGAACCTTTTATCACTAAATTGACACCAATTTCACTCAATTTGGTTAACTTTAACCGTTTTTACGAATTTTTTAAGTTTTGAAGCCGGAGTAAGTGTCGCGGAGCGTTTTTACTGCGAGCGGGACGCGTGGTGACGCTTCGGGAGCTGGGTGATGACTGGTTAGGTTTTTTTTTTTTTTTTTTTTTTTTTAAGGCACCCGCCATCGCAGAGTGCTGTCGTTGTTATTCCCCTGACGGAGTCAGAGTCCATTTTTTTTATTATTTTGTTTTATATTTAGATAATTTATTTATTTAAACTTGTTTTTTTTTTTTTTTTTTTTTTTTTTTTTTTTTTGCGAAATGTTTTGAACTGCTATAATAATGTAATTGAAAGTCCCACAGGTAGAGCGTCCCTATAAAACACTTCACAACTCTCTCACTTACATACTCATTTTCCTTTACTCTTATTCTAGTATTATATCTATTTTTTTTTTACATTGTACTTTTATTTATGTTGTTTTTATATTTATATCCTTATCTTTTATATTCTTAAGTACTAGTCCTAATATCTATTATAAATTTAGCTTTACACATACACTCATTTTAACACTTCACATTTACTGCATAGATCTTATACTATCTATAACTGATTAAACATCTGTATCATTTCTTATGCTTTCCGTATATATTATATATAGGAATCATTTATTATTTGTCCTTGTTCCTTGAAATTACAATTTTTCCTAAGTCTACACAATATTTTAGAAATACATCTCTATTTATTTTATCATTCATTATTTTACTAATAGTAACTAAATCTAATTTTTCTTCTATTTCCAGTTCCAGGTCGCTTCGCTTGTTGCCGAAAGTTGGACATTCAAGAATGATGTGGCTCACCGTCTCCGCCACTCGAGGGTCGCAGGTACATGCCGGGTTCTCCTTGCACTTGAACCTGGTCAAGTACTCGGAGAACCCACCATGTCCAGACATCACTTGGGTGAGTATTCCGCTTGGCTTTATTTTCTTTATGATTGGGTAGGCCTGCACCGCATCCGGAAAGAAGATCTTGGTCGTCGACGCCGTCTCACCTCTCTCGTACCTCTCCTTCCATTGATTTAGGGAAGCCGATCGGATCTCTCGCCTTATGAAGGAAATGGGGCATTTATCATAGTCTGGCCTCTTTTTTGATTTTGTCGCAGCTTCCTTAGCTAGATGGTCTGCTCGCTCATTCCCTGGTATGTCCGCATGTGCTTTGACCCAGAAGAAAGCCACAGCTTTCCCCTGATTCAGAGCCTGACTAATATTTCTTCTTGCCTCTACAGCCAGTGAATGAGGGGCGTCGTTATTTATGATGGTTTGTAATGCTGCTCTGGAATCGCTGTAAATTCCGTAGGACACCTCCGGACGCCGCAAGATTTCCCTTGTTGCCCTGCATATGGCCAATAGTTCTGCCTGGTAAACCGTACCGAACGATGGCAGACAGAGTTTAACGGCTTTAATTTCATTTTCTCCCCTCCAGAATGAAAGAGCCGCTCCGACCTTACCGTCTATTCTGCTGCCATCGGTAAAGACACGAATGTCCTGCGCACTATTTTCCTCGACTTGTCTCAGGTTTTCCAGGCACACCAACTTTATGTCGAAATGCTGAGCAGGATGTGGCTTTTCTTCGAAAGCCACGGGTATCTCCACATCCCTTCCAAAGATTTCCGGCCTTTGTAGGCCCTTCCTAGCTTCGAAAAGTGCAGCCGACTCCTTAATCCTCAGATCCAGAGGCAAGAGGCCAGTTAAGAGTAAAGCTGAGTTCAGAGAGGTCGTGTGGTAAGCTTGGCAGAGTTTCTGTGCGAATCCTCTCTGAACTCCATCCAGCTGCTTCCTAACGCCTAATTTATCAGCCGCGGGCGCCCATGCGCCAGCCGCGTAGGTGATAATGGGTTCTACCGCTGCCATGTAGATTGCCCTAATCACCCCCGGATGAAGACCCCAACTGACTTTAGCAGCTCTCGATAGACGCTTGTAAATCCCAATGGCTTTGGCACATACATTTGTGACGTGGGCATTAAAAGTGAGCTTGTCGTCTATCAAAAGTCCCAAAATCCTCATTTCTCGGCACATTCCAATGTCGCTCCCCCCCATGCTCAGGCGTGGCACATCGTACTTTAGCCTCCGCGTGACAACCATCGCACAAGTTTTGTGCGGTGCGAATTTCAGCCTATTCCGAGTACCCCAATCATGAACATGTCTGAGAGCGGCATTGGCCTGCCCCTCGATCTCCCGTGCCGTATCACCATCAAAGACCATTGTCACGTCATCGGTAAAAGCCTGGCAATAGATGCCGTACCCCTCCAGTAACTTCAATAAAGGATCCAGCAGCAAGTTCCAAAGAATCGGACCCCCTATGGATCCCTGTACGCATCCTTTATGAGTCTATCTGGTTACTTCCTGTCCGGCGTACCTGACTTTCACCACCCTATCGTACAGATAACTGTCTGTTGGGGTGGGGCGCTATATCGAAAAATACTGGCGCCACCCTCGGGGGACGGACCTTATGGTGCCGCTGAGATAGCAAGTTGAAACAAGAAAGTCGTGAAACAATATGGCTATCTCAGTCGGGCGCTGGTAGGTCCGTCTCTTAGGATCCTGGGTTCGGTGGAGGGGGTCGTGATTAAAAACACTGGAGTACGATGTGTAGACGCGATAGCGAACCAGCCACAATAATATTTTCAATTCTTCAGAGTTCCCTTTTCTTCAGAGTTCCTTTTTTCTTGAGAGTTCTTCTTGTTCTTCTTAGCCGTCGGAAGTAATAATCGGTAGTGGCGCCATACTGCCGGGTGTAGCACGCCACGTATACCGTAAAGAGAGCCGCGGTTTATAGACTCATTTTACTAACATTTTTCACTATGGCTGGTCCGCTTTTTCGCTAATATTTATTTCTCTAGATCTTATACTTAAACATGTTGTACATCAAAATAAGCGTCTTAATAAAATCTATCTAAAGGTATATAATACAAAACGGTTATAATCATAAATCTAAAATAATACGTAAAAAACATGCAATATCATACAAAAAACCGTACTTTTAACAACCTAAAATTCGTTATTATGTCAAAACTATCCATCTCTCAACTATAAACTAAACATATTTATAATCAGTTTTAAGTGCTTTACTAAATTACAAAAGAAAAACAAAAGAAAATCTAATTATAATTTTCATACTAAACTCAAGTGCGAGACAGAGATGCCAACATCTTGCTATCTCTGTCATACCTATCTGTTTGACAATAGATTGCTGCCTAACGAGAGACTAATTCTATGACTATAAATTACGAAGTGTGGGACAGAGATGCTAACATATTATCATCTCTGTCATACTCATTAGTTTCACAAAAGAATGATACATAACGAGACACTAGTTTCCTGACCGCATGTACATGAGATTATTGAAATATGACTACATACTAATACAAGATTGGTTGATTAAAATAATTAATAAAGAGAGCGGACATTAAAATTATTTGTCGCCGACATCCTCCCCCTTGTGCGAAGCACCAACTGCTGACCCGGCGACACGTTGCTCACTGACCTCGTTTCGATTGTTGCTGGCCGCAGGTACCAGTCGCACTATCTTGGAGCTTGGACGTTTCAGCACGCCACCGGCAGTACGTACGTCAACGATGCGGGTGCGCCCATCTGGCCCAGGGTAGATCCGTACCACCTCCCCTCGTGGCCAAGTGTTTCTTGGAAGTGCCGAGTCCACTATGACGACCGTGTCCCCAAGCGTCAGATCTAACGTGTCTTCTTTCCCTGTAAGTTTTCCGGAATCAGTGTAGGTGGGTGTTCTTTCACCCATCTGCTCCAGAAGTGGTCTGCCATTCATTGGGCCGCCTTCCAGGAGTGTCCTTTGATGTCGTCGTCGTTGAATGTTCCGACCGTCGGAACGCCACAAGATCTCCCTAAAAGAAAATGATCTGATGTAAGTGACTCTTCTCCATCTGTGTCTACATCGACTAATGGCCTTGAATTGACGATGTGTTCTGCTTCCAAGAGGAGTGTGTGCAGAACTTCGTCTTCGAGTAACTTTTCGTTTAGGGTGCTCGCCAGCGCCGTTCTGTTGCCTCCAATAAACTTCGTTGGCGAAGGCCTTTTCGCTAGCATCTGTAAAGACATGCGTCTCCCCCTTGTGACGAGATGATGCGAAGCATCGTGGCACTCTCAGGTTTTTTAACAGCTGTAGTTTGCTCAAGTAGATGTTCTATGTTGGTTCATAATCTGTCGTGATGAGTTTATCCCAGCCAACTCTATTCCACCAGATGTCTTGGAGCAGCCTCTTCCCTTGTATTAGAACTGGCAACGATAGACTAGCACTGAAGCTTCTTAAAACTGCTGGTCCATTTGATTCCCACGCTCGAAGCTCACATCCGGCCTTTTGATGGATGAAATCCACTTCTCTGGCCCTTTTTATAGCTGCCTCTTCATACCATTTGCTTTCGGACGCGGAGCCAAACGGGACTTCTTCGGCACATCCGCTATCTAGGAGGTGCTGGATCTGATAGGTGTATTCCTCCTTTAGGTTTCGATCTTTGTCTAGCTTCCGTTCAATATTCTTGAGCCTGTTCTCTGCTAACTTGAAATTGTTTGGCATTGCTTCGTCCTCGTTGCGCCATAGGAGTCCTGTTTCGAAGCGCCCATCCTGCAGTCTTCTTGTCGTTTTCTCCATTATAACTAGCGCCTTTCCCTCTGCATCGACGCTTGGCCGACGTGGTTGGACACCCAAAGATTCTATAGCGAAGTGGTCTTTTATAAGGCGTTCTAGATCGTCTTCGGACCCCGTCACGTGTGCGCAGGTAACGAAATTCAAAGATTTCGTTGCTCCGCCATCAAAGCCGTGTAGCACCCATCCCAGGTGTGTCAGCGAAGCTACGGGTTGGTTTCTCTTTCCTTTACGCGTAGCCCGTGATACGATGAGTTGCCAGTTATCCTGACCGATTAACAGTTTAGGCGGTTCCTCTTCATATATCAGCTGATCGGTCATCTTACTAAGGTGCAGACATTCTTCAAGGCGAGATCTATCAATACTTTGCGGCGTGAGACACAGGTCGTCTACGGTGCGCGCTCCATTAATCTTTTGCCTCTTCTGATGGTGGATGCCTCTGATCTTAAAATCGATTTTCATAGAATTCTCCTTGCCTATTGTTTTTCCCCCTACTGTTTGTAGGTATAGAGGCTCTTGAGGTCCTGTTAGGCCGACTTCTCTCACGACCGATGAATCTAAAAGTGTCACTGTAGATCCTTCATCAAGCAGCGCCAACACTCGCACCGATCCCTTGGGTCCATACACTTCCACAGGAATCATCTTTAAATACGCTCTTGCATTCGTCAGAGCGTTGACCGGCAGAGTTGCACTATTTGTGATCTCTCTTTTCTCATCCTGCTTCTGCTCCAATGGTTTGTAGTTGTGAAGGAGATGGTGATGCCAGCGCTTGCACTCCTTGCACGGTGGCCTTTTGCAGCTCTCCTTACGATGACGTCCCATCAAGCATTTAAAACAAAATCTACTCTTAAGAGCGATCTCCCACCGCTCCTTGTTGGATGCATGCAGGAACTTCTTGCATTCGACCAAAGTATGGTCTCCGTGGCAGTGCGGGCACCCTGGCTTCTCTTCCCGTTGCTCCGTAGCAACATGCGCAGCATGCCTTGCTTCCTTGAAGGGTTGCCTCTTCATTTGCACTGACTCCTGCAGCGCATATGGCCCACACCGATCTGCTTCACGGTTCAAAAATGCGGCTACTGTTGTAAGATCTGGATCTTCATCCTCGGCCGCGAAATCGAACCACCGATACCTCAGCACTGCAGGCAGCTTCTCCACAATGATCTTCATAATTTCTGGAGATTGTAGGTACTGAGGCTTTCTTAATCCCCGAACTGTCGCAACAATGTTGTTTACATGACTCGCAAACACGCAGACGTCACGCGCACTTTCGGTGATCTTTGCCAAGTTCCTCATCTTTTCCATTTCAGCGAGGACTAGGGCATCTGGCCTACCAAACCGCCGACGCAGGGCTTCCAATACTTCGTTGGGTAGGCACTCTGAATATAACAGGCTCTTTACAGCTTCCCTTGCAGTACCCTTAATGGCTCTTCTTAAACGCGCCATATTCTGTGAAGCTGAAAAGAGTGGAGATGTATCTTCATATACTGTTCTAAAGGCTAACCATTCACCACTGTTGCCATCGAAGTAAGGCAGCTCATGCATGTAGCTTGGAGGTGCTGCTGCTGACTTCGGTGCGGCATGAATGGCCTGGACGATTGCTTCCGCTAGCTCCTTATTTCCCGTAGACTGATATAGTGGTTCCTGTTTGACGGTCATTGAAGACGCTTGCGGGGGTGGCCCCTTCCCGGGCACTCCCCTGTGTCCCTTCCCGGACGCGAACTTCGTTTGATGCCCCTTCTCGGACATCGCTGTCACCGTCGTCTCCACCCAGTCCTGGACATCAACCTCACGGTGTTGAGGTTCCTCTAACTCGGAGTCTTCATCTTCATCGGCAACCTGCAACAAGTCTAACCTGGCTCTAGCAAGAGCGACCCCGGCTTGGGCCTCCTGCAGTTCGCGCTGTGCCAGCTCGGCTCGCGCCTCCAGCTCTATACGCCTTCTGGCTGCCACGCTCCGTAAGGACACTGAACGACTCTTCTTCGGAACAGGAGCAGGCCTCGTAGTCTCGTCGGCGCTTGTGCCCACGTAGCTGCTCACACTGTTACCTCCTCTGTGACCAGCATCTGCAACAGGGACGGCAACAGAAACCGCGATAGCCCCACTTGGCCCCGTGGCCATAGTATCATCCTCGGGCATAGGCTGCGCCCTGGAGGTGGATCCCATCTGACTCCTGGTCACCGGCATGGTGATAAAGAGTCCTATTGCCACGTCACTTGCACTCACTTCACCGAATAAACCCAGAGATCCGGCTCGAAGGACCAGATGTTGGGGTGGGGCGCTATATCGAAAAATACTGGCGCCACCCTCGGGGGACGGACCTTATGGTGCCGCTGAGATAGCAAGTTGAAACAAGAAAGTCGTGAAACAATATGGCTATCTCAGTCGGGCGCTGGTAGGTCCGTCTCTTAGGATCCTGGGTTCGGTGGAGGGGGTCGTGATTAAAAACACTGGAGTACGATGTGTAGACGCGATAGCGAACCAGCCACAATAATATTTTCAATTCTTCAGAGTTCCCTTTTCTTCAGAGTTCCTTTTTTCTTGAGAGTTCTTCTTGTTCTTCTTAGCCGTCGGAAGTAATAATCGGTAGTGGCGCCATACTGCCGGGTGTAGCACGCCACGTATACCGTAAAGAGAGCCGCGGTTTATAGACTCATTTTACTAACATTTTTCACTATGGCTGGTCCGCTTTTTCGCTAATATTTATTTCTCTAGATCTTATACTTAAACATGTTGTACATCAAAATAAGCGTCTTAATAAAATCTATCTAAAGGTATATAATACAAAACGGTTATAATCATAAATCTAAAATAATACGTAAAAAACATGCAATATCATACAAAAAACCGTACTTTTAACAACCTAAAATTCGTTATTATGTCAAAACTATCCATCTCTCAACTATAAACTAAACATATTTATAATCAGTTTTAAGTGCTTTACTAAATTACAAAAGAAAAACAAAAGAAAATCTAATTATAATTTTCATACTAAACTCAAGTGCGAGACAGAGATGCCAACATCTTGCTATCTCTGTCATACCTATCTGTTTGACAATAGATTGCTGCCTAACGAGAGACTAATTCTATGACTATAAATTACGAAGTGTGGGACAGAGATGCTAACATATTATCATCTCTGTCATACTCATTAGTTTCACAAAAGAATGATACATAACGAGACACTAGTTTCCTGACCGCATGTACATGAGATTATTGAAATATGACTACATACTAATACAAGATTGGTTGATTAAAATAATTAATAAAGAGAGCGGACATTAAAATTATTTGTCGCCGACACTGTCCATTACCCGTCTTAAATTAACCGGACACTTTTCCTCAGCCAAACGTATTTTTATTGCCGGCCACCAAGCTCCATCAAACGCCCCCTCTATATCTAATGAGACTATTGTAGTTATGCGCTTTTGGTCAAGTTCGCTGCGAATATGTTTCATAAGATCAAAGAGAGCGTCTTCTGTGCTTTTCCGTGGCATGAACCCGTATTGGCGTGTACTAATCTTCGGTATTAGATAATATTTAAGACGGGTAATCAGCATCTTTTCATAGATTTTTCCCATAATGGGCAGAAGCCCTATGGGTCTATAAGATTTGGGCGTTGTATACGACGTTTTTGCCGGCTTCCTCAATACCACCACTATCGCCTTTTTCCATAGTTTAGGAAAGATTCCGTGCGCCATACACATATTAAGCAGGGCCAAGAAGAATTTAGGATTACATCCTATGGCGTGACAGCAGATGTCGGCAGTGAATCCCTCCTCGCCTGGAGCTTTTTTCGGATTAAACGACTCGGTAGCCCTACTTAGCTCAATTTGGGTAAACGGCGGATCATGGACTTCATTATGATGTCGTTCGTTTACCTTCTCTGCCATTATTCGGGTTTCCTTGTGTTCCTCGTTATCCTCTTCCTCATTATCTTCTGGGTAGAAAGATTCAGCCAGCAGCTCTGCCGAGCCTTTCGCGTCCAATGTTGTCCCATCAATTTGCAGAGGTAGATCCTCCTCTCTAGTTTCCGTCCTTTTTATTACTCTGTAGATTCCTTCCCAAACTCCCTCTCTATTCTGCTTTCCGCAAAATTCTTTCCAGCTAAGTATTTGTGCCTTTTTAGCCTCTGCTTCATAATTTTCTTTCTCTTGCAGGTACCGTTCTACGACAGTGGGTCTTCGTGTTGGTGCGGCGCACCTAATTCTTCGACGCTTCGTGGCTACGCTTCTCTTCAGCGCCTCCAGCTCCTTGGACCACCACGGTAAGGTAAGTATCTCTCTTTTTTTCTTTTCTGGTATGGTTTGTTTGCATGTATCTGTTATCGCTTTTGTGTATGTTTCTACCATTGCCTCTATTTGTGTTACTTCCTTTAATTCTGTTAGATTTGATATTTCCAAATTTCTATCTCGCATAATTTGTGTCAATTTCTCATGAAATTGACCCCAATTCGCTTTTTTTGTATTATAATACCTGGTTGTGCGCTCTATTTTCATGCCTTTCGATTTCTTTAGTTGTATTTTAAACAGGATACCATTGTGGTCCGAATTTGTGAGGTTTTCCACGACTTCCCAATTTTCTATCCGGTCCATTATATCCGTGGAGCAGGCGGTCACATCCACATAACTACTGAACCTCTGGTTTCCTCTCACAGTGTCGAAGGTGGGTATATCTCCTTGGTTTAGTATATGGAGGTTCATCTCTCCCAAAACTCCGGCCATACTCTCTCCCCTGTGGTCCACCCTTGAACTCCCCCACCAGGTGCTTTTTGCATTTGCATCACCTCCTATTATGAGGTGCCTGGCCCCGGTTTCGTTTTGTATCCTCTTTAGATGTTCCAGGTATGGCTCTATTGGCTTGTCGGGTTCAAAGTAATAAGAGACCACAGTGATCTCCCAGGCGCAGGTTCGGATCTTCAGCACGACGACGTTGCTCGTGGTAAGTTCCGGATGCTGTATGACATCTAGGTCCTGGTCGAATACAGCTATAGCCGCTTTCACCGTCTCCTCTCCTGATCCCGCGCACTGATAGACCCTCACTCCCTGGTAGTCCCTCATTCTTCTAATGCCACCGACGTAAGGCTCCTGTAGCAGTGCAAGAGCAATTTTCCTCCTACCGGCTTCGATGATTACTTCTTGTGTTGCCAATTTTTGCCGTTGCAAATTCGCCTGAACCACGAGATATCCCATTTGTTTTTTGGTGTCTTTTTTAGTGTCAGAAGGAACGCCCGAGACCACTTTAGCAATACGCTATTGCGGCTCTCGCTATGGCGTCCCACTTCCTCCTCACTGGACAGTCTTGGCTGTAAACCACATGGGCGGTATCTGGCATCCTCGCTCTTGAACAATTTTTACAGGTGGGTGGATCTCCTGCAGAATAACCGGGGCAGTTCATCTTGAGGTGGGGGCCGCCACAGAATGTGCAGAGTTCCTCCTCCTCTGTGCACAGTTTTCTTCCGTGTCCATATTGTAGGCATTTCGTGCATTGTATTAGGGGACTTTGGTCGAAAACCTTGACAAATTGCAGGTCGACAAAAATCCTGCCTGCGGAAGTGAGTCGTTGCCACATCTTAGGGGAAACTTGGAGAACAACGTGATTTTCTAATGGGTTCCTAGCCCTCCTCCTATACTTGACCGTGACTGCAGCGTCCTCGTCCGTCAAATCCCCCAACAAACGCATGTTTTGGGTTTTGAGTGCAGTCTTTATGTCTTCGTCGGAGTTGTAGGCCATGACGTTATTCAGTATTACGAGTGGGTTTTTGTTGTTTACCTCTTCCACTTTTAAATTCTTATCTTCCTTTAGTTTCCCAGCAGCTCTATTCAATTCCTCTTTACTGGCACAGCTTAAGACTACTTTTTGGTCTCTCACCTTCCTTAGTCTTTCGACCTGGATTCCGCTGGATTTAGCATTTAGCGCCTGGCGTAGTCTGTCAACTACCTCGGCGCTAGTGTCATCTCCATCGGTCGAGGATACTATCATTGAGTACTTAGGTCTTTCCATGTGTTTTTTTCGTGTTTGAGATACTACGTCTGCGTACGACAGCTGTCCCTCGTTTTGACTTATCTGCTGCCCTATCTCTTCAGTAGTGTTATGTAGCTGTTTTATTTTGTCCAAAATCTCTATATTCTTACTTGCATCGGTCTTTTCAGCTTCTTCTGTGCGTTTAGTTTGTTGCTCTATTGCCTGATTTAGTTTTCTCATCTCTTCCATACTTTTGTGCAGAAGAGTGGTGTGCTCTTCGATTTTTATTTGCAAGTCCTTGCTTTCGTCTTGGTTAACTTCATTCCTGTTTTCTCGTGATATCTGTTCGCTTGGTTGTTTTTCTTCCCCTCTTCCTTTCGCCATCTCAGATTCCTTTACAAGGTTATACAGTCTCTCTATTGCTTGTGTTACTTCTGTCTTGATCTCTGCTTTAAGGTTTCGAGAGTTATTTAAATGTGTTTTAGCTCTAACCAGGCACTCTCTTGCCTCCATGGTCCTGTTTTTAGGTCTTATGTTCTTCGGCTTTGGTGCTTCCTTTTTGGAAGCTTCCCATTCGCCGATGCTCCTTCTTACGATTGAAGGTTGGCTTAAGGATGTTCCTTACTGTGGGGACTTGTCCTCTTGGCTTTCGCTCTCAGGTGCTTCCTGCATCCTCTTAGCGGGTGTATGGAAGCCAAACATTTCGTCAGGGGGATAGTTGGGTGCCTACGTCAAATTATACAAGGGTATGTAAATGGTACCCTGTCAAAGTTTAAAAAGTGATATTTATATTATGGATAAGTAAACGTCAGTACTTAAGGTTGCTTCCAAGTGTATATAAATGATCACCGAGAGGTGCTCTTTAATTGTCAACTATAATAAATTTTTGCTAAAATTTTTAGCTTCCAACCTTTGTTA
Source organism: Mechanitis mazaeus (assembly GCA_959347395.1). Taxonomy (NCBI): domain Eukaryota; kingdom Metazoa; phylum Arthropoda; class Insecta; order Lepidoptera; family Nymphalidae; genus Mechanitis; species Mechanitis mazaeus. The sequence goes on from OY365744.1 coordinate 25,154,689, forward strand.
GTTACAATAGGGCGGGTGGGAGGGCCGCGGGAATCGGTTTTCACTATCGCGAGTGGCACCGAAAGATGCGCCTCAACGATGTCTATAAGTCGTCTGAAGGTTTGGAAAAGCTGTGATTTTCCTATAAAAAGTTATTAACTAAAAACTACCGAAAATGTGAATTTTGTATGGAGATTATTAAAAATTTGGATATTTTCCTCAAAATGAAAAATTTACTAATAGAATTTAATGAAAACTGTACTAGTATGCTAAGACCAGCTAGTCACAGTAGAAATGTCAAAAAATTTGAAGAAAAACGACGCGGAACCACCAATTTAATTCAATATATTGTTCTAGGTTAGGTTAGGTTAGGTTAGGTTAGGTTAGGTTAGGTTAGGTTAGGTTAGGTTGGGGGGCTACGCGCCGGGAACCTCCTCGTGTGCCCGTCTGCTATCGATGCTGTCGGATACGTCCGGCGGCATGGGAAGCGGTACGGGCCGGTGCTCCCTGGGCAACGGTTAACGAGTTCCTCCGGGTTCGCGTTAGCCGTTGGCTAATGCCCGGCGCAGTGGGGGTCAGCTATGGGGCTCTTACCCGGTACATAGCTGGCAAAGGGGTGGGATGTGTTGTGTCGTCATTGTTCGTTGTGTCTTTTGTTATTCTTGTCTGTGTCGAGAGTGTCTTGTCGTTGTCTTTTGAGTCGTGGGTGTTTCTGTTCAATGTCAACCCTGAAGTTGGACGCCTGCTGAAGGGTTGTGTAATGGCGAAGGCGTCATATGGGGACCTCACCCCCTAAAAGGACAAGTTATGAAGGCGACTCTTAAAAATAAATTACCCCAGGAGGGTACCAGCTGCTCAGCGGTTGGGAAATCCCTCACGGATGCTACGGCTTCCGTCTTCCCCTCGTATTCTGGGGGGGGAAAAGACCGCCATTCTAACGATTCTGAAGAATCAGAGTCCAGCGTGATAACGGCTGAATCAAGGGAGTCCCCGCCGCCGTTACCATGTAGTAAGAAAAGGCCCTGCTCTACGGAGAGGAGCCTTTCTGGCTCGGAGAATAGCTCGAGCGCAGAAGAGATGTCAACCGTCAAAAAGAGGCTGACACCAAAGAGAGGGAGAGGTCGTCCTCCTACTACAGGTCAATATGTTGGCCTGAAAAAGGCCAAGGAAGACTACCTCAGACTCCAAAGAAAGGAGATGGAGTTAGAGGCCGAGAGAGATTTGCAGAAGCAAATACATGCCCACCAAAATTTCAGGAGCGTGCGCGATCTCCCTGCATCGCCACAAATTGGTTCAGTCATTGATCTCCGAGGAAAGGTGGAGGAGAATTTAGATGTAATTACCAGCGTAGCCACAAAATCTAAAAATTTAAAGGGCACTTTCCAACGAGCTCTTAAAGACGCAGCGTCCTGCATACGATCTTGTGTTGAGAAAATATCTGAAAGAAACGTGACAGAGGAGACGCGTCAATTACAAGAAGCAAATGCGCGACTGCAATCCGAGCTGGTCGAATTAAGGAAAGAAGTAGCTCTACTTCGTATCGACCGTGAGCAATCATTGAGGTGTCATGCAGAGGAAATTAACACAGGAACCAAAAGCCACGAATTCGACATGCAAAAATTATCCCAATCGATCATGGCCGAGGTGGGAAGCATGATAAGTACAAAATTTAAGGAATTGGAAGAAAAATTGCTGCTAGAAACTAGAAATGTCAGACCTTTGGATGGAGACAACTCCAGGGAAGTCTCGGTTCTTCTACCAGCGACCGCTGTGGCATTTAGTTCACAGCGAGAGACCGTGCCATCTGCAATTATCAAGCCTGGTCATAGTAAGAATAAGGTAAACCCCAAAAGAAAAAGGAAAAACAAAACCAAAATTTCCATTCAAGCGACAGAAGTTCTTGTTAACCAAGAATCACACCCTGTTCCTACCGTCCCTGTTTCTGGAGACGATGGCTGGGTAAAGGTAACAAAACAGCGTTCCAATCGCAAGAAGAAGCCCAGAGTCCCAGATCAAAGACGTAAGAATGGAAAGATAGATGTTGTGAGACCACCCACTCTACGTCCACCTCGTTCAGCGGCAGTAGTGCTGACTTTGAAGCCCGGAGCCGAAGAAAGAGGAGTTTCATATGCAAATATACTTAGAGAGGCAAAGAAAATGGATTTAGCTAGGATAGGACTCACCTCTATTCGTGTAAGGAAAACCGCTGCGGGAGCACGGATTCTTGAAATCCCAGGCTCAGCCAGCGGTGATAAAGCGGATGAGATGGCACGGCAGCTGACGACTACTCTCAATGATAGTGATGTCCGAGTATCTAGGGTAATGAAATGCGTTGAATTGCGCATTACAGATCTAGACGACTCCATCACAAAAGAGGAAGTCGCCGCCTCTATTGCTCGCATAGGTGGATGTCCAGTGAATCAGATCAAAATTGGAGACTTACGAGAAGGCAACAACGGCATGTTTACCGTTTGGGTGCGTTGTCCAGTAGTTGCAGCGAAAGGAATTGTTAAGAGTGGACAGATTCTTGTGGGCTGGGTCTCTGCTCGGGTTACACTGTTGGCACCAAAAGCTAGAAATTGCTGGCGTTGTTTCCAACCGGGGCATGTCAGGGAAGGATGCAAGTCCGAAATCGATCGGAGCAATCTTTGCTTCCGTTGTAGCAAACCTGGCCATAAAGCAAAAGTGTGCTCTGCAGCACCGCACTGTGCACTATGTGAAGATGCCAAAAGTCCCGCAGCCCATACAGTTGGTAGCAAGTACTGTTCTGCTTCCTTTACCAGGGTTCCACAGAGAGGAAGGAACGTAACCTTAGAGAGGTCTCAGCAAAATCAGTTCCCGATCTCAGTGCCTGATGCTAGGACTGTCACAGAAGTGCAAAAAGATTCCGCGTAATGGCTTCATGCTCGTTATTACAAAGTAATATCAACCACTGTGCTCGTGCTCAGGATTTACTTTTACAAAGCCTAGCAGAGTGGTCAATCCAGATAGCCGTGGTCACAGAACCTTACTTTGTCCCGTCTTCATCCAATTGGGTCAGCGACCAGGACGAGCTCGTGGCAATCGTCATATCTAATAGATCACCTCAGCACTCATTTTCGAGGATCGTCAAGAGACATGGATATGTTGCAGCGCTCTTAGATAATGTCGTTATCATTGGAGCATACTTTTCCCCTAACAGGTGTTTGGCGGAGTTTGAAGCTTTTGTCTCTGAACTTGGAGCTACTATAGGGCAGTTTCTTCCCTACCCTATTATTATCATGGGAGACCTTAATGCCAAATCTCAGGCTTGGGGTTCGATTGCTTCAGATGTTCGAGGTGAAATGCTTGAAGAATGGTTGCCATCTGTTGGGCTGGTAGTCCTTAATAGGGGGTCCATTCACACGTGCGTGCGCTCGCATGGTGGATCGATCGTGGACATCTCTTTCGCAAGCTCAGCGTTGGCGAGTCGGGTGCAAAATTGGAGAGTCCTTGAGGATGTAGAAACCCTGTCCGACCATCGATACATCCGGTTCGAGGTACTCTCCCACATTGTATCCCAACGCAATCTGACGCGGCCCTCCTCGAATGGAAAGAGTCCAAGGTGGCAATTGAAACGGCTAGATGAGAGTATGATCGTAGAAGCTGCAATTGTACAGACCTGGATCACAAATGAAGAAGATTCCGTTCATGTTGAGGATGAAGCGAACTGGTTCCGTGGAGCAATGACACAGATCTGTGATGCTTCCATGCCTCGGGCCAGATTCAATCCTACCACGAAACAAGTTTACTGGTGGTCTGAGGATATCGCGCAGCTACGGGTGGTCTGCGTGTCAGCTAGACGCGAGTATATACGTAGTCGCAGAAGAAAGCGCAAAAACCCTGAACTCGAGGCAGAGTTCTACTCACGTTATGTTGCGGCAAAAGAGACGCTGAAGAATCTAATTACACGCTCTAAAGATTCGGCAAGGGCGGAACTCGTAGAATCTGTCGATAAAGACCCATGGGGAAGGCCATATCGGATGGTTCGAGGAAAACTTCGACCTTGGGCCCCACCACTAACTCAGACCCTCCAGCCAGAGCGCTTAAATCGAATAATAGCAACACTTTTTCCGAGTACGACTGCGTCTTCAACTCATCCAAAAACTCTCTCAGACGGGACAGAAGTTACTGAAACACCAGTGATAACTAATACAGAACTGAGAGCAGCGGTTGCAAAGCTTAAGTCAAAGAACACTGCTCCTGGTCCCGACGGAATACCTGGTCGGGTGTTAGGCTTGGCACTGAAAGAGTTGGAGCCCAGGCTGAGGAGGCTACTGGATGCATGCCTGCTGCAATCGCAGTTTCCACGGCAGTGGAAAACAGGCCGTCTGGTGCTGCTCCTTAAAGATGGACGCCCACCCGAGTCGCCCTCAGCCTATCGTCCTATCGTACTACTGGATGAGATAGGTAAGTTATTCGAGCGCATAATTGCAGCAAGAATAGTAAGTCATCTCGAAAACACTGGCCCGAATTTGGCAGGAAACCAGTTTGGATTCCGTAGTGGTAGATCGACGGTAGACGCACTCCTACAAGTTAAAACCCTGGTGCACCAATCAGTCAAAAGGGGAGAGGTAGTGTTGGCGGTGTCTCTAGACATCGCCAATGCATTTAACAGTATGCCCTGGCACTGCATAAGAAACGCACTCACATACCACAGAATACCACTTTATCTGAAACTTTTAATTGGTGCCTACCTCTCTGACCGTGCTATTACGTACCCAACGGGAGAAGGGTACCAGATTCGTAAAATGTCTTGCGGGGTTCCACAGGGTTCGGTTCTCGGACCGCTCTTGTGGAACCTCGGTTATGACTGGGTTCTGCGTGGTGGTAACATCAGAGGTATTGATGTCACTTGCTACGCAGACGACACATTAGTCACAGCACGCGGCACAACCCCAAGACAGGCAATTATACTTGCCGAGGCTGGAGTGGCGCATATAGTAGAGCGAATACGGTGTTTGGGCCTTGAAGTGGCTCTGAACAAAACCGAGGTTCTATGTTTTCATGGACCTCGAAATGCGCCGGCCTCTGAAGCCTCTATCAATGTGGGCGGTAATCGTATCTGCATCGGGTCGACGATGAGATACCTCGGTCTCGTCCTCGATAGCAGATGGAATTTTATCGCTCACTTTGAGCAGCTTGCGCCAAGACTGCTCTCCGCGGCGGCATCTCTTGGAAAGCTACTTCCAAACCTGGGCGGACCAAACGCACTTAGCAGGCGTTTATATACCTCGGTCGTAAAGTCCATGGCCTTATATGGAGCCCCGGTATGGTCCGAGTCCCTGAATAGCCGGAATGTCGCTCTCTTACGTAAACCGCAGAGAGCGATGGCGATCAGGATGATTCGTGGCTACCGTACCATATCATTTGACGCAGCCTGTCTTCTTGCAGGATCATTGCCCTGGGACCTCGATGCGAGAGCCCTCACGACGATGTATCAACGGCGTGGGGAGGCGCTAGCCCAAGGTAAACATCCTAAAACAGACACTAAAATGCGGCGAGTAATCACACGGCTCTCAAATACAGCTTGGGAAAAGAGGCTGGCAGAACCTAGTGCTGGTCATAAGACCATCGACGCAATTAGGCCAGTCTTCACGCAATGGCTGACACGACGACATGGGGCCCTATCTTTCCGGCTCACACAGGTACTCACAGGACATGGTTGTTTTGGAGAATACCTTCACAGGACTGCAGGCAGAGAACCAACCGCAATTTGTCATCATTGTGATGACTGCTTGGTGGAGACCGCTCAGCATACTTTAGAAGTTTGCCGAGCTTGGAATAATGAGCGAACAGCCATGACAAATATTATAGGTCGAGACCTCTCTCTTGTTTCAGTTGTGCGCTGCATGGTTCGTAACCAGAGATCGTGGGAAGCAGTCCAAAACTTCTGTGAGAAAGTCATGGTGCAAAAAGAGGATGCAGAGAGAGCAAGAGAAGCAACAAGCTCACTTGCCATGCGCCGTCGAAAAAGGGGACGAAGAAGGGAAGCGTTCATTCGCCACCTCCCACCCTAACATCAGCTAGTGGGTGGTGGACTCGGGGGAGTCCACCTCCCAAGTCAAACTAGCCCGAGTAGGCGTGGGCGTGTTCTTGCACGCCACTCTGACCGTTGCTAAGCAGTGGAAGAATATCCACTGTAATCGAGAAGGGGTCTGCTGAGACCGCATCGTCGCCGGGTCGCGGAAGATTGCCAGACGGATGTTCCCGTGTCCCCGGCACATGGCGACGAGAAGGACACCGTGGGGTTTTAGCCGGTTAAAGTCCGGCATAACCAAGTCGTCTCCCCCGAGGCGGCGGGGTATCCGTGCGGATTTCCCCACGTAAAAAAAAAAAAAAAAAAAAAAAAAAAAAAAAAAAAAAAAAAAAAGGTTAGGTTAGGTTAGGTTAGGTTAGGTTAGGTTAGGTTAGGTTAGGTTAGGTTAGGTTCCCACGGCAGTAGGCGTAGGTACGTGACGACACCATCGCCCACCGGAAAACCGGTGCAATCAGTCGAAAAGCCGCGAGGCACAAATCATACCGTAACCCGGCCATTGCACTACGGCCGGGACCGGGGGCACATCACACGTGATGTGCTGCGAGGAAGGAAACCTCTATAAAAAATCACCCCGAAACCGTAGTCTAGCGTGCTGCGGCGTAGGGTAAACCGGTAAGCGCTGAGAAGGCGGGGGAGCTCACCCGGAAATGAGCCCAAAACTTATGATGGCGGATTGTAAAAAATTATTACCCCAGGAGGGTACCGGTAAATCCGGAGAATCCCTCCCGGTAGTCTCGCGCACCCCGGCGTTGCGTCAGGCTACCGGCCGCCCCTCGTATTCTGGGGGGGGCAGCATTCGCTTGAGTATACCTACTCACGACCATGGCAAATCATCACGGACTTCTGATAAGCATAACGACTTGGATTTTGTTAAACCCGGGGGGACTACGGTCCCCAAAGACCATTGCGCGATAAAGGATTCCGATATGCAAATCGATTCGGATGTTGTTGCAGTGTCAGCGGACTCTCGCGCTGCTGACTCTGTAGCTTTAGGGTCTCGGTTGGTGCGGCGAACGCCGCAAGTGGTTCTAAAGGACCTGTTTCGATCGGGTGACTCGAGCAGGGGTCCATCGTCCTCTCGAGACTCACTCATGGATGAAGGAGAGATGCGGAGTTGTGCCTCAGGAGCCTGTAGCCCTGAGTTCCACGATATCCGTGTCTCGGATGACGGCGCTGGCAAGCGGCATTCCAAATTCTGGAGCACGCCTCGCCAAAAACCGGAAAAGCGCCGAGGAGGAAAACGTTCGGGGTCGGATTCGACGTCGAACGAAGAGGGGGAACAGCCAACTCCTCGTAAGTTGTCAACGGGTCGCTGCAGTCGGGGGCGCTTACGGTCAAGTGGTGCTGTGCCTCCACTTGTGCGGGATGAGCGTGGCCGCTTCAAGCGGGTAGACACGCCACTTCCCACTGACCAGGATTGCAGATCCCTTCCTCATAGCGGGAGTGACGAGCCAGCGTCTGGTGGGTCGAAAAAGTCAGACGCTTCTAGAGGTCGCGGAAGACCCCCAACCACCGGGGAGTATGTCGGCCTGGCGAAGGCAAAGCGGGAGCTTCTCGACCTGGAGCGGCAGGAGATGCAGCTTCAGGCGGAACGTGAGCTTGCGGAGGAGATCCGCAAGATCCACCAGACCCGTCAGGCACAAGGCCTTAACGCCCCAGCGGAGATCGTGCTCGAAGGGGAGCCATCGGCGCCTGTCCTCCTCGACGGGTTGTTGAAGACGGCGGAAATTATCACGGAGGTGACACATAAGTCCGCAAACCTTAAGGGCACCACCCGCAAGGTGTTAAACACTGAAGTGCGGGCAATAAAACAAGCGGTCGAGATCCTGCGTCGAAGCACAGTCTCCGCGGAGACGACCAAAGTCGCTTCAGAGAACGCGAGACTAAAGACGGAGCTGGCAGAGCTGCGTAGTGAGGTGGCAGAGCTGCGAGCCGACCTGCAGCGTGCCCAGGCACAGGTCAGAGTGCCCCCACCGGCGGAAAGACACACCGGCCTCGAGGTGGAGGAACTGGCCCGGACTATCATGGATCGGGTCGGTTTTATGATTAATGCCCGCTTTGAGGGCATTAAGGACAGGCTGCTGCCCGAAAAACGCGTGCGTCCTTCACTTGCCGCGGATCGGGCGCGCGCAGAGCCACCTGAGGGTCCTCTCGAGTCGCCAACATTTGCGGAGGTGGTCGGCGTCTCCGAACAGCAGAGCCAGCGACCACAGGCCAAGGAAACCCCAGAGGGACCTACAGCTGTCCCTCCAAATCCTCCAAAAAAGAGGAAAAGCAAGAGTCGGGGCAAGGCGAAGAAGCCACCACCCCCTCCTCCGAAGGCGAATACGCAATCGCCCCAAACAGGATTACAGCCGAGTGTTCCTCCGGTCCCTGCAGCCGATGGGGAAGAGTGGACGGTTGTGAGCCGCCGTCGTCGTAAGAGAGGCCAAGGCGCGAGGCGGGTGGCCTCCGCTGGCCAAACAGAGAAGAAGACGTCGAAGCCTCGGGGCTCAGACCGAAAGCCCAACCTGAGAGCGCCGCGATCGACTGCGGTGGTGCTGCGCCTCCAGCCAAATGCTCAGGAGAAAGGCCTCTCGTACGCCGACATCCTGTCGCAGGCTAAGCAGCAGCTTAATCTGCCTGAGCTGGGGATTGACGGCGTTCAATTCAGGGTCGCTGCGTCTGGTGCGCGGGTACTGAAAATACCCGGCACCACAAGTGGCGATAAGGCGGATGCGCTCGCCGAAAAGTTGCGCTCCATTCTCGACCCTGAGAACGTCGCAGTGTCCAGGCCCGTCAAGTCCGCTGGCTTGCGGGTCTCAGAGCTGGATGATTCGGTGACGGCGGAGGAGGTTGCTGCGGCGATCGCCCGCATCGGCGAATGCCCGGTCGAGGCGGTTAGAGTCGGCACAATCCGGAGGAATCGATCGGGCATAGGGACAGTGGTGGTCAACTGCCCTGTCACGGCTGCAAGAAAAGTTGTCGATGGCGGCCGTTTGCTCGTAGGGTGGGTGTCTGCACACATCCGCCTGCTTGATAAGAAGCCGGTGCGCTGCTTCAGATGCCTGGAGGCCGGGCACGCAAAGGAGCAGTGCACTGTCGCTGACGATCGCAGCACCCTGTGTTTCCGGTGCGGAAAGGCTGGCCACAAATCAGCGGAATGCACCGGAGCACCGCATTGTGTGGTGTGTGCCGCTGCAAACAGGCCCGCCGGTCACAAGATCGGTGGATGGGCCTGCAAGGCCAACAAGAACGGGCGCAAAGGTAAAAGGGTAGCCGGCAACAAAGCTGGACCCAGGGATCAGGCGGCCAAAGCCGCTCCTGTGACCGGAGGGATATCGGAGAGCATGGCTATAGATTAATGGCCCCTCTCCGATTCCTTCAGATAAATTTAAATCACTGCGCCAGGGCTCAGGACCTAATGTTCCAGAGTCTGGCGCAGTGGAGGATTGGCGTAGCCATTGTGGCTGAGCCTTATCGGGTGTCTCCTGGATGGGCAGGAGACAGTGACGGTCTGGCGTGCATAATGTCGAGGCCGGCCGCGGGCTCCCCGCCACTTCAAAACATAGTTAAGGGTCCGGGATGCGTCGCAGCACAGGTGGGGGATCTCGTCGTCATCTCAGCGTATTTTTCTCCAAATCGTCCGGCGAGTGAGTTCGGGGATTTCCTGGCTCGGCTCACGGGTCTAGTACGGCAGAGCCATCCTCATCCCGTTGTCGTTGCGGGGGACCTCAACGCGAAGTCTGTGGCGTGGGGATCCCCTGCGACGGATCTTCGCGGCTCCATGGTTGAGCGCTGGATGCTTGAGACCGGGCTCGTTGTTTTGAATAGGGGTTCGGTCAACACGTGCGTGCGGATGCAGGGCGGCTCCATCGTGGACGTCTCGTTCGCAAGCCCTGCCGTGGCACGCCGTGTCCAGGATTGGGGAGTGTTGGAGGTAGAGGAGACGCTTTCAGACCACCGTTACATACGATTTAGCGTCTCCTCCCTCCCTGTGAACCCGGGTGGTCCCGAGCGGACCCTATCCAACAACAGCCATAGGTGGCAACTCAAAAGCCTCAATCGTGAGGTTCTTCGTGAAGCGGTGATCGTAAGATCTTGGTCACCCGCGCCGCCAGGTCCAGTTGAAGTGGAAAGTGAAGCAGACTGGTTCCGGGAGACAATGAAGCAGATTTGCGATGCGTCAATGTCCCGGGCTAGATCTCGGCCTCCGAAGCCCCAGGTGTACTGGTGGTCGGCGGATATCGCGCAGTTGCGCAGAGACTGTGTCGTAGCCAGGCGCCAGTACACACGGTGCAGGCGAAGAAGGCGAAGGGATCTCAATAGAGAAGCTCTGCTCTATGGCTCATATAGGGACCTAAAGCTGCTACTACAGACAGCCATCGGTAGGGCGATAGAGGCTGCCTGGGGTGAATTCCTGGGAACTCTGGACGCGGATCCATGGGGGCGACCATACAAGCTAGTGTTGAGCAAGCTCCGCTCCTGGGCCCCCCCCGTTACAGAGACCCTATCGCCCCAGCTGCTTCGGGACGTAGTTTCAGACCTGTTTCCACATCGCGGGGAATTTTCCCCACCAGTTATGTCCCGCGACCCTCCTGTGCAGTCGCCGGAATCGTTCGCAGCGCCGTCAGTGTCTGAGGAGGAGCTCAATGCGGCGGTCAGAAAGCTGCGAGCTAAGAACACTGCTCCCGGCCCTGACGGCGTACCGGGACGCGCCCTAGCTCTGGCGCTGGAAGATCTGGGGGATCGACTCCGGGCGCTCTTTTCCGCCTGTTTACAGCAAGGAGTCATCCCCCACCCATGGAAGGAGGGAAAGCTCGTCCTCTTGCGGAAGGAGGGCCGCCCGACTGACTCATCCTCCGGATACCGCCCGATCGTGCTACTCGACGATGTGGCCAAGCTCTTCGAGAGAGTGGTGGCCGGGCGCATCGTCGAGCATCTGGAGCAGGTCGGGCCGAACCTGGCGGATTGTCAGTTTGGGTTCAGGAGAGGAAGATCGACGGTGGATGCTGTAGGCAGAGTCCGGACCCTGGCACAGGATGCGGTCTCCCGGGGTGAGGTCGTTCTGGCGGTGTCTCTTGACATCGCCAACGCTTTCAACACAATCCCCTGGGCTTGCATCAGGGAGGCACTTCGGTTTCATGGGGTGCCTTCCTACCTGTGCCGCGTCATAGGGTCGTACCTGTCCGGCAGGAGGGTGATCTTCCCCTGCCAAAACGGGTCGCAAGATGCTAGAGAAGTGCTGTGCGGTGTTCCACAGGGGTCGGTCCTAGGACCACTCTTGTGGAACATCGGATACGACTGGGTGCTGCGTGGCGCCAATCTCCAGGGTGTTGAGGTGACATGTTACGCCGATGACACCCTTGTAACTGCGCGCAGCAAGACTCTCCGCAACGCCGCCATACTCGCCACGGCGGGAGCGGCCCACGTTGTGTCGAGAATAAGACGTCTGGGGCTGGAGGTGGCGCTCAATAAGTCGGAGGCGCTATGCTTTCACGGGCCCCGAAACGCGCCTCCTGCCAACATGCACATCGTGGTTGGAGGAGTACGCATCATCGTAGAGTCCCAGATGAGGTATCTGGGGCTCACTCTAGATAGCAAGTGGGACTTCAAGGCCCACTTCGAAAGGTTGGCCCCACGACTGATTAGAACAGCTGCCGCCCTCGGGCGGTTGCTACCAAATGTCGGTGGACCAGGCGCCACTTGTAGGCGCCTTCATGCTGGAGTTGTGCGGTCCATGGCTCTCTACGGGGCTCCTGTTTGGGCCGATGCCCTGAATCGCCGGAGCATCGCGCTTTTGCGCAAACCGCAGAGGGCATTGGCGGTCAGGGCCATCCGGGGATACCGCACAATCTCGGAGGAAGCGGCCTGTGTTTTGGCGGGTTTCATGCCCTGGGACCTAGAGGCCGGGATCCTTGCCCAGCTTCACTCGTGGCGCAAGGAGGTACGGTCCCAAGGACACGCACCGGCACCCCAGGAGATCGGGGAGGCAAGAAAACAGCTACGACGAAGAGCTGAAGAAATGTGGGAGTCCAGGCTGGAGCACCCTAGCGCCGGCCGACGGACCATCGAGGCCATCCGTCCAGTTCTCCACAAATGGATAGGCAGACGTCACGGCACACTTACATACAGGCTGTCGCAGGTCCTCTCGGGGCATGGTTGTTTCGGGAGGTACCTGCACTACATTGCCGGGAGGGAGCCGACCGCCAGGTGCCTCCATTGTGACGGGTGTCCGGAGGAAACGGCCCAACATATGCTGGAAGTGTGCCCCGCCTGGGCGACAGAGCGCCTTCAGCTCTGCGCAGTTGTTGGCTCCGACCTCTCACTGCCTGCCGTGGTCAAAACTATGGTGGACAGTGAGGAGTCGTGGAGCGCTGCCCTCGCGTATTGTGAGACAGTGGTTGCCCGGAAAGAGGCAGACGAACGGGATCGGGAGGCGACGACCGATCTCGCGATGCGCCGCCGACGACCAGGGCGCCGCCGCCGAAGAGCAGGTCTGGGAGACCACCCTCCCTGATAGAGTCGCTGGGGCAGGCTCGGGGGAGTCTGTTCCCAGCTAAGTCCTTGAAGGGAGAAGACGCCGCGCTGTAGTGCAGCAGTGTGGTGTGGAGGGACGCAGTTGGGCGTCCCCTAAGCTGAGGCCTGATGAGGCCATGTCGCTGCCGAGTTCGCGGAAGAGTGCCGATGGCGTACCCGTGCTCTCGGCGCAGAGCGACGTGAGCAATGCACCATGGTGTTTTTAGCCGGTAGGAGTCCGGCATAACCAGACGCTGCCCCCGCGGTGTGTGGTATCCATGAGGATTTTCGCCATGTAAAAAAAAAAAAAAAAAAAAAAAAGGTTCCCACGGCAGTGGGCGCAAAGGTAAAAGGGCAGCCGGCAACAAGGCTGGGCCCAGGGACCAGGCGGCCAAAGCCGCTCCTGTGACCGGAGGGATATCGGAGAGCATGGCTATAGATTAATGGCCCCTCTCCGCTTCCTTCAAGTAAATTTGAATCACTGCGCCAGAGCTCAGGACCTAATGTTCCAGAGCTTGGCGCAGTGGAGGATCGGCGTAGCCATAGTGGCTGAGCCTTATCGCGTGTCTCCTGGTTGGGCAGGAGACAACGAGGGTGTGGCCTGTATAATTTCGAGGCCGGCAGCGGGCTCCACGCCACTTCATAATGTAGTTAAAGGTTCGGGCTACGTCGCGGCCCAGGTGGGGGACATCGTCGTCGTTTCGGCGTATTTCTCCCCAAATCGACCGGTGAGTGATTTCGGGGAATTTTTGGCTCGGCTGACAGGCCTTGTACGGCAGAGCCATCCTCTTCCTGTTGTTGTTGCGGGGGACCTCAATGCAAAGTCTGTGGCGTGGGGATCCCCCGCGACAGATCTGCGCGGCTCGATGGTTGAGCGGTGGATGCTGGAGACCGGGCTCGTTGTTTTGAATAGGGGTTCGGTCAACACGTGCGTGCGGATGCAGGGCGGCTCTATCGTGGACGTCTCGTTCGCTAGTCCTGCCCTGGCGCGCCGTGTCCAGGATTGGGGAGTGTTGGAGGTAGAGGAGACGCTTTCAGACCACCGTTACATACGATTTAGCGTCTCCTCCCTCCCTGTGAACCCGGGTGGCCCCGAGCGGACCCCATCCAACAACAGCCATAGGTGGCAACTCAAAAGCCTCAATCGTGAGGTTCTTCGTGAAGCGGTGATCGTAAGATCTTGGTCACCCGCGCCGCCAGGTCCAGTTGAAGTGGAAAGTGAAGCAGACTGGTTCCGGGAGACAATGAAGCAGATTTGCGATGCGTCAATGTCCCGGGCTAGATCTCGGCCTCCGAAGCCCCAGGTGTACTGGTGGTCGGCCGATATCGCGCAGTTGCGCAGAGACTGTGTCGTAGCCAGGCGCCAGTACACACGGTGCAGGCGAAGAAGGCGAAGGGATCTCAATAGAGAAGCTCTGCTCTATGGCTCATATAGAGACCTAAAGCTACAACTACAGACAGCCATCGGAAGGGCGATAGAGGCTGCCTGGGGTGAATTCTTGGTTACTCTGGACGCGGATCCATGGGGGCGACCATACAAGTTAGTGTTGAGCAAGCTCCGCTCCTGGGCCCCCCCCGTTACAGAGACCCTATCGCCCCAGCTGCTTCGGGACGTTGTGTCATCCTTGTTCCCACATCGCGGCGAATTCTCCCCACCTGTCATGTCCCGCGACCCTCCAGTGCAGTCGCCGGAATCGTTCGCAGCGCCGTCAGTGTCTGAGGAGGAGCTCAATGCGGCGGTCCGAAAGCTGCGAGCTAAAAACACTGCTCCCGGCCCTGACGGCGTACCGGGACGCGCCCTTGCTCTGGCGTTGGAAGATCTGGGGGAACGACTCCGGGAGCTCTTTTCCGCCTGTTTGCAGCAAGGAGTCATCCCCCACAGATGGAAGGAGGGAAAACTCGTCCTCTTGCGGAAGGAAGGCCGCCCCGTTGACTCAGCTACTGGATACCGCCCGATCGTGCTACTCGATGATGTGGCCAAGCTCTTCGAGAGAGTGGTGGCCGGGCGCATTGTCGAGCATCTGGAGCAGGTCGGGCCGAACCTGGCGGACTGCCAGTTTGGCTTCAGGAGGGGAAGATCCACGGTGGACGCTGTGGGTAAAGTTCGGACCCTCGCACAGGATGCGGTCTCCCGGGGTGAGGTCGTTTTGGCGGTGTCTCTTGACATCGCCAACGCTTTCAACACACTCCCCTGGGCTTGCATCAGGGAGGCATTCCGGTTCCATCGGGTGCCTTCCTACCTGTGCCGCGTCATAGGGTCGTACTTGTCCGGCAGGAGTGTGGTCTTTCCCTGCCAAAACGGGACGCAAGATGCACGAGAAGTGCTATGCGGTGTTCCACAGGGGTCGGTCCTAGGACCACTCTTGTGGAATATCGGATATGACTGGGTGCTGCGCGGCGCCAATCTCCAGGGTGTTGAGGTGACATGTTACGCCGATGACACCCTGGTAACTGCGCGCAGCAAGACTCTCCGCAACGCCGCCATACTCGCCACGGCGGGAGCGGCCCACGTTGTGTCGAGAATAAGGCGTCTGGGTCTGGAGGTGGCGCTCAATAAGTCGGAGGCGTTATGCTTTCACGGGCCCCGAATCGCGCCGCCTGCCAACATGCACATCGTGGTTGGAGGAGTACGCATCATCGTAGAGTCCCAGATGAGGTATCTGGGGCTCACCCTAGATAGCAAGTGGGAGTTCAGGGCCCACTTTGAAAGGTTGGCTCCACGGCTTATAAGAACAGCAGCTGCTCTGGGGCGATTGCTGCCAAATGTCGGTGGACCAGGCGCCATTTGTAGGCGCCTTCATGCTGGAGTTGTGCGGTCCATGGCTCTCTACGGGGCTCCTGTTTGGGCCGATGCCCTGAATCGCCGGAGCATCGCGCTTTTGCGCAAACCGCAGAGGGCATTGGCGGTCAGGGCCATCCGGGGATACCGCACAATCTCGGAGGAAGCGGCCTGTGTTTTGGCGGGTTTCATGCCCTGGGACCTAGAGGCCGGGATCCTTGCCCAGCTTCACGCGTGGCGCAAGGAGGTACGGTCCCAAGGACACGCACCGGCACCCCAGGAGATCGGGGAGGCAAGAGAACAGCTACGACGAAGAGCTGAAGAAATGTGGGAGTCCAGGCTGGAGCACCCTAGCGCCGGCCGACGGACCATCGAGGCCATCCGTCCAGTTCTCCAAAAATGGATAGGCAGACGTCACGGCACACTTACATACAGGCTGTCGCAGGTCCTCTCGGGACATGGTTGTTTCGGGAGGTACCTGCACTACATTGCCGGGAGGGAGCCGACCGCCAGGTGCCTCCATTGTGACGGGTGTCCGGAGGAAACGGCCCAACATATGCTGGAAGGGTGCCCCGCCTGGGCGACAGAGCGCCTTCAGCTCTGCGCAGTCGTTGGCTCCGACCTCTCACTGCCTGCCGTGGTCAAATCTATGGTAGACAGTGAGGAGTCGTGGAGCGCCGTCCTCGCCTTTTGCGAGTCAGTGCTTGCCCGGAAGGAGGCAGACGAGCGGGATCGGGAGGCGACGACCGATCTCGCGATCCGCCGCCGCCGACCAGGGCGCCGCCGCCGAAGAGCAGGTCTGGGAGACCACCCTTCCTGATAGAGTCGCTGGGGCAGGCTCGGGGGAGCCTGTTCCCAGCTAAGTCCTTAAAGGGAGAAGGCGCCGTGCTGTAGTGCAGCAGTGCGGTGCGGAGGGACGCAGTTGGGCGTCCCCAAAGCTGAGGCCTGATGAGGCCATGTCGCTGCCGAGTTCGCGGAAGAGTGCCGATGGCGTACCCGTGCTCTCGGCGCAGAGCGACGTGAGCAATGCACCATGGTGTTTTTAGCCGGTAGGAGTCCGGCATAACCACACGCTGCCCCCGCGGTGTGTGGTATCCATGAGGATTTTCGCCATGTAAAAAAAAAAAAAAAAAAAAAAAAAAAGGTTAGGTTAGGTTCCCCCCCGAGGCTTGGGCGACAGAGCGCCTTCAGCTATGCGCTGTAGTCGGCTCCGACCTCTCGTTGCCCGCCGTGGTCAAATCTATGGTGGACAGCGAGGAGTCGTGGAGCGCTACCCTCGCCTATTGCGAATCAGTGCTTGCCCGGAAGGAGGCAGACGAGCGGGATCGGGAGGCGACGACCGATCTCGCGATGCGCCGCCGACGACCAGGGCGCCGCCGCCGAAGAGCCGATCTTGGAGATCATCCTCCCTGATAGAGTCGCTGGGGCAGGCTCGGGGGAGCCTGTTCCCAGCTAGTCCTTGTAAGGGAGAAGGCGCCGTGCTGTAGTGCAGCAGTGCGGTGCGGAGGGACGCAGTTGGACGTCCCCTAAGCTGAGGCCTGATGAGGCCATGTCGCTGCCGAGTTCGCGGAAGAGTGCCGATGGCGTACCCGTGCTCTCGGCGCAGAGCGACGTGAGCAATGCACCATGGTGTTTTTAGCCGGTAGGAGTCCGGCATAACCACACGCTGCCCCCGCGGTGTGTGGTATCCATGAGGATTTTCGCCATGTAAAAAAAAAAAAAAAAAAAAAAAAAAAAAAGGTTCCCCCCCGAGGCTCCCCCCCGAGGCTGCCACCTTGTCGTGGTGGGGGGGCTTGCGTGTCCCAATGATCCCTGAGGCTATACCGGCAGAGTCACTCATACCGGGAGGTTTAGGGTGAGGGGCCAGACTAAGAGCAGCCACTCCAGGCGTAGGTACGTGACGACACCATCGCCCACTGGAAAACCGGTGCAATCAGTCGAAAAGCCGCGAGGCACAAATCATACCGTAACCCGGCCATTGCACTACGGCCGGGACCGGGGGCACATCATACGTGATGTGCTGCGAGGAAGGAAACCTCTATAAAAAATCACCCCGAAACCGTAGTCTAGCGTGCTGCGGCGTAGGGTTAACCGGTAAGCGCTGAGAAGGCGGGGGAGCTCACCCGGAAATGAGCCCAAAAACTTATGATGGCGGATTGTAAAGAATCATTACCCCAGGAGGGTACCGGTAAATCCGGAGAATCCCTCCCGGTAGTCTCGCGCACCCCGGCGTTGCGTCAGGCTACCGGCCGCCCCTCGTATTCTGGGGGGGGCAGCATTCGCCTGAGTATTCCTACTCACGACCATGGCAAATCATCACGGATTTCTGATAAGCATAACGACTTGGATTTTGTTAAACCCGGGGGGACCACGGTCCCCAAAGACCATTGCGCGATAAAGGACTCCGATATGCACATCGATTCGGATGTTGTTGCAGTGTCAGCGGACTCTCGCTCTGCTGATTCTGTAGCTTTAGGGTCTCGATTGATGCGGCGAACGCCGCAAGTGGTTCTAAAGGACCTGTTTCGGTCGGGTGACTCGAGTAGGGGTCCATCGTCCTCTCGAGACTCACTCGTGGATGAAGGAGAGATGCGGAGTTGTGCCTCAGGAGCCTGTAGCCCTGAGTTCCACGATATCCGTGTCTCGGATGACGGCGCTGGCAAGCGGCGTTCCAAATTCTGGAGCACGCCTCGCCAAAAACCGGAAAAGCGCCGAGGAGGAAAACGTTCGGGGTCGGATTCGACGTCGAACGAAGAGGGAGAACAACCAACTCCTCGTAAGTTGTCGACGGGCCGCTGCAGTCGGGGACGCTTACGGTCCGGTGGTGCTGTACCTCCACTAGTGCGGGATGAGCGTGGCCGCTTCAAGCGGGTAGACACGCCGCTTTCCACTGACCAGGTTTGCATATCCCGCCCTCATAGCGGAAGTGACGAGCCAGCGTCTGGTGGATCGAAGAATTCAGACGCTTCTAGAGGTCGCGGAAGACCCCCAACCACCGGGGAGTACGTCGGCCTTGCGAAGGCAAAGCGGGAGCTTCTCGACCTGGAGCGGCAGGAGATGCAGCTTCAGGCGGAACGTGAGCTTGCGGAGGAGGTTCGGAAGATTCACCTAACTCGTCAGGCACAAGGCTTGAGTGCCCCAGCGGAGACCGTGTTGGAAGGGGAGCCATCGGCGCCTGTCCTTCTTGACGGGTTGCTGAAAACGGCAGAGATCATCTCGGAGGTGACCCATAAGTCAGCCAATCTTAAGGGCACCACCCGCAAGGTGTTAAACACCGAAGTGCGGGCAATCAAACAGGCGGTCGAGGTTCTGCGTCGTAGCACAGTCTCCGCGGAAACGACAAAAGTTGCGTCTGAGAACGCCCGACTCAAGGCGGAGTTGGCCGAGCTGCGCGGAGAGGTCGCAGAGCTGCGAGCCGACCTGCAGCGTGCCCAGGCACAGGTCAGAGTGCCCCCACCGGCGGAAAGACACACCGGCCTCGAGGTGGAGGAACTGGCCCGGTCCATCATGGATCGGGTCGGTTTTATGGTAAATGCCCGCTTCGAGGGCATAAAGGACAGGCTGCTGCCCGAAAAACGCGTGCGTCCTTCACTTGCCGCGGATCGGGCGCGCGCAGAGCCACCTGAGGGTCCTCGCGAGTCGCCAACATTTGCGGAGGCGGTCGGCGTCTCCGAACAGCAGAGACAGCCACGACAGGCCAAGGAAACCCTAGAGGGACCAACATCTGTCCCTCAAAAGCAACCAACAAAGAGGAAGAGTAAGAGCCGGGCTAAGACGAAGAAGCCACCTCCCCCTCCTCCGAATGCGAGTACGCAATCGCCCCAAACAGGATCACAGCCGAGTGCTCCTCCGGTCCCTGCAGCCGATGGAGAAGAGTGGACGGTTGTGAGCCGCCGTCGTCACAAGCGAGGTCAAGGCGCGAGGCGGGTGGCCTCCGCCGGTCTTAAGGAGAAGAAGACGTCGAAGCCTCGGGGCTCAGACAGAAAGCCCAACCTCAGCGCGCCGCGATCGACTGCGGTGGTGCTGCGTCTTGAGCCGAATGCCCAAGAAAAGGGCCTTTCGTACGCCGACATCCTGTCGCAGGCTAAGCAGCAGCTAAATCTGCCTGAGCTGGGGATTGACGGCGTGCAGTTCAGGGTCGCTGCGTCTGGTGCGCGGGTACTTAAAATACCCGGCACCACAAGTGGAGACAAAGCGGATGCGCTGGCTGAAAAGCTGCGCTCGATCCTTGACCCGGAGAACGTCGCTGTGTCCAGGCCCGTCAAGTCTGCTGGCTTGCGGGTCTCAGAGCTGGATGATTCGGTGACGGCGGAGGAGGTTGCTGCGGCGATCGCCCGCATCGGCGAATGCCCGGTCGAGGCGGTTAGAGTCGGCACAATCCGGAGAAATCGATCGGGCATAGGGACAGTGGTTGTCAACTGTCCCGTCACGGCTGCACGAAAAGTCGTGGATGGCGGCCGTTTGCTTGTAGGGTGGGTGTCTGCACACATCCGCCTGCTCGATAAGAAGCCGGTGCGCTGCTTCAGATGCCTGGAGGCCGGGCACGCAAAGGAGCAGTGCACTGTCGCTGACGATCGCAGCACCCTGTGTTTCCGGTGCGGAAAGGCTGGCCACAAATCAGCGGAATGCACCGGAGCACCGCATTGTGTGGTGTGTGCCGCTGCTAACAGGCCCGCCGGTCACAAGATCGGTGGATGGGCCTGCAAGGCCAACAAGAACGGGCGCAAAGGTAAAAGGGTAACCGGCAACAAAGCTGGACCCAGGGATCAGGCGGCCAAAGCCGCTCCTGTGACCGGAGGGATATCGGAGAGCATGGCTATAGATTAATGGCCCCTCTCCGATTCCTTCAGATAAATTTAAATCACTGCGCCAGGGCTCAGGACCTAATGTTCCAGAGTCTGGCGCAGTGGAGGATTGGCGTAGCCATTGTGGCTGAGCCTTATCGGGTGTCTCCTGGATGGGCAGGAGACAACGACGGTCTGGCGTGCATAATGTCGAGGCCGGCCGCGGGCTCCCCGCCACTTCAAAAGATAGTTAAGGGTCCGGGATGCGTCGCAGCACAGGTGGGGGATCTCGTCGTCATCTCAGCGTATTTTTCTCCAAATCGTCCGGCAAGTGAGTTCGCGGATTTCCTGGCTCGGCTCACGGATCTAGTACGGCAGAGCCATCCTCATCCCGTTGTTGTTGCGGGGGACCTGAACGCGAAGTCTGTGGCGTGGGGATCCCCTGCGACGGATCTGCGAGGCTCCATGGTTGAGCGCTGGATGCTTGAGACCGGGCTCGTTGTTCTGAATAGGGGTTCGGTAGACACGTGTGTGCGGATGCAGGGCGGTTCCATCGTCGACGTCACGTTCGCAAGCCCTGCCGTGGCGCGCCGTGTCCAGGATTGGGGAGTGTTGGAGGTAGAGGAGACGCTTTCTGACCATCGGTACATACGATTTAGCGTCTCCTCCCTCCCTGTCAACCCGGGTGGTCCCGAGCGGACCCTATCCAACAACAGCCATAGGTGGCAACTCAAAAGCCTCAATCGTGAGGTTCTACGAGAAGCGGTGATCGTAAGATCGTGGTCACCCGCGCCTCCAGGCCCGGTGGAAGTGGAACATGAAGCTGACTGGTTCCGGGAGACGATGAGGCAAGTGTGCAACGCGTCTATGTTCCGGGCTAGGAATCGGCCTCCGAAGCCCCAGGTGTACTGGTGGTCGGCGGATATCGCGCAGTTGCGCAGAGACTGTGTCGTGGCTAGGCGCCAGTACACCAGGTGCAAGCGAAGACGACGCAGAGACCTCGATAGGGAAGCGCTCCTCTATGACTCCTATAGAGAAATAAAGACAGAACTGCAGACGGCAATCGGGAGAGCGATAGAGGCTGCCTGGGGTGAATTCCTGGGAACTCTGGACGCGGATCCATGGGGGCGACCATACAAGCTAGTGTTGAGCAAGCTCCGCTCCTGGGCCCCCCCCGTCACAGAGACCCTATCGCCCCAGCTGCTTCGGGACGTGGTGTCATCTTTGTTCCCACATCGCGGGGAATTCTCCCCACCTGTCATGTCCCGCGACCCTCCAGTGCAGTCGTCGGAATCGTTCGCAGCGCCGTCAGTGTCTGAGGAGGAGCTCAATGCGGCGGTCAGAAAGCTGCGAGCTAAGAACACTGCTCCCGGCCCTGACGGCGTACCGGGACGCGCCCTAGCTCTGGCGCTGGAAGATCTAGGGGATCGACTCCGGGCGCTCTTTTCCGCCTGTTTACAGCAAGGAGTCATCCCCCACCCATGGAAGGAGGGAAAGCTCGTCCTCTTGCGGAAGGAGGGCCGCCCGACTGACTCATCCTCCGGATACCGCCCGATCGTGCTACTCGACGATGTGGCCAAGCTCTTCGAGAGAGTGGTGGCCGGGCGCATCGTCGAGCATCTGGAGCAGGTCGGGCCGAACCTGGCGGATTGTCAGTTTGGGTTCAGGAGAGGAAGATCGACGGTGGATGCTGTAGGCAGAGTCCGGACCCTGGCACAGGATGCGGTCTCCCGGGGTGAGGTCGTTCTGGCGGTGTCTCTTGACATCGCCAACGCTTTCAACACACTCCCCTGGGCTTGCATCAGGGAGGCACTTCGGTTTCATGGGGTGCCTTCCTACCTGTGCCGCGTCATAGGGTCGTACCTGTCCGGCAGGAGGGTGATCTTCCCCTGCCAAAACGGGTCGCAAGATGCTAGAGAAGTGCTGTGCGGTGTTCCACAGGGGTCGGTCCTAGGACCACTCTTGTGGAACATCGGATACGACTGGGTGCTGCGTGGCGCCAATCTCCAGGGTGTTGAGGTGACATGTTACGCCGATGACACCCTGATAACTGCGCGCAGCAAGACTCTCCGCAACGCCGCCATACTCGCCACGGCGGGAGCGGCCCACGTTGTGTCGAGAATAAGGCGTCTGGGGCTGGAGGTGGCGCTTAATAAGTCGGAGGCATTATGCTTTCACGGGCCCCGAAACGCGCCGCCTGCCAACCTGCACATCGTGGTTGGAGGAGTACGCATCGTCGTAGAGTCCCAGATGAAGTATCTGGGGCTCACTCTAGACAGCAAGTGGGATTTTAGGGCCCACTTTGAAAGGTTGGCCCCACGGCTCATTCGAACAGCTGCTGCTCTAGGGCGGTTGCTGCCAAATGTTGGTGGCCCAGGCGCCACTTGTAGGCGCCTTCATGCTGGAGTTGTGCGGTCCATGGCTCTCTACGGGGCTCCTGTTTGGGCCGATGCCCTGAATCGCCGGAGTGTCGCGCTTTTGCGCAAACCGCAGAGGGCATTGGCGGTCAGGGCCATCCGGGGATACCGCACAATCTCGGAGGAAGCGGCCTGTGTTTTGGCGGGTTTCATGCCCTGGGACCTAGAGGCCGGGATCCTTGCCCAGCTTCACGCGTGGCGCAAGGAGGTACGGTCCCAAAGACACGCACCGGCACCCCAGGAGATCGGGGAGGCAAGAGAACAGCTACGACGAAGAGCTGAAGAAATGTGGGAGTCCAGGCTGGAGCACCCTAGCGCCGGCCGACGGACCATCGAGGCCATCCGTCCAGTTCTCCAAAAATGGATAGGCAGACGTCACGGCACACTTACATACAGGCTGTCGCAGGTCCTCTCGGGACATGGTTGTTTCGGGAAGTACCTGCACTACATTGCCGGGAGGGAGCCGACCGCCAGGTGCCTCCATTGTGACGGGTGTCCGGAGGAAACGGCCCAACATATGTTGGAAGTGTGCCCCGCCTGGGCGACAGAGCGCCTTCAGCTCTGCGCTGTAGTTGGCTCCGACCTCTCGTTGCCCGCCGTGGTCAAATCTATGGTGGACAGCGAGGAGTCGTGGAGCGCTACTCTCGCCTTTTGCGAATCAGTGCTTGCCCGGAAGGAAGCAGTCGAGCGGGATCGGGAGGCGACGACCGATCTCGCGATGCGCCGCCGACGACCAGGGCGCCGCCGCCGAAGAGTCGATCTTGGAGATCACCCTCCCTGATAGAGTCGCTGGGGCAGGCTCGGGGGAGCCTGTTCCCAGCTAGTCCTTGTAAGGGAGAAGGCGCCGTGCTGTAGTGCAGCAGTGCGGTGCGGAGGGACGCAGTTGGACGTCCCCTAAGCTGAGGCCTGATGAGGCCATGTCGCTGCCGAGTTCGCGGAAGAGTGCCGATGGCGTACCCGTGCTCTCGGCGCAGAGCGACGTGAGCAATGCACCATGGTGTTTTTAGCCGGTAGGAGTCCGGCATAACCACACGCTGCCCCCGCGGTGTGTGGTATCCATGAGGATTTTCGCCATGTAAAAAAAAAAAAAAAAAAAAAAAAAAAAAAAAAAAAAAAAAAAAAAAAAAAGGTTCCCCCCCGAGGCTGCCACCTTGTCGTGGTGGGGGGGCTTGCGTGTCCCAATGATCCCTGAGGCTATACCGGCAGAGTCACTCATACCGGGAGGTTTAGGGTGAGGGGCCAGACTAAGAGCAGCCACTCCAGGCGTAGGTACGTGACGACACCATCGCCCACTGGAAAACCGGTGCAATCAGTCGAAAAGCCGCGAGGCACAAATCATACCGTAACCCGGCCATTGAACTACGGCCGGGACCGGGGGCACATCACACGTGATGTGCTGCGAGGAAGGAAACCTCTATAAAAATCACCCCGAAACCGTAGTCTAGCGTGCTGCGGCGTAGGGTTAACCGGTAAGCGCTGAGAAGGCGGGGGAGCTCACCCGGAAATGAGCCCAAAAACTTATGATGGCGGATTGTAAAGAATCATTACCCCAGGAGGGTACCGGTAAATCCGGAGAATCCCTCCCGGTAGTCTCGCGCACCCCGGCGTTGCGTCAGGCTACCGGCCGCCCCTCGTATTCTGGGGGGGGCAGCATTCGCCTGAGTATTCCTACTCACGACCATGGCAAATCATCACGGATTTCTGATAAGCATAACGACTTGGATTTTGTTAAACCCGGGGGGACCACGGTCCCCAAAGACCATTGCGCGATAAAGGACTCCGATATGCACATCGATTCGGATGTTGTTGCAGTGTCAGCGGACTCTTGCTCTGCTGATTCTGTAGCTTTAGGGTCTCGGTTGATGCGGCGAACGCCGCAAGTGGTTCTAAAGGACCTGTTTCGGTCGGGTGACTCGAGTAGGGGTCCATCGTCCTCTCGAGACTCACTCATGGATGAAGGAGAGATGCGGAGTTGTGCCTCAGGAGCCTGTAGCCCTGAGTTCCACGATATCCGTGTCTCGGATGACGGCGCTGGCAAGCGGCGTTCCAAATTCTGGAGCACGCCCCGCCAAAAACCTGACAAGCGCCGAGGAGGAAAACGTTCGGGGTCGGATTCGACGTCGAACGAAGAGGGGGAACAGCCAACTCCTCGTAAGTTGTCGACGAGTCGCTGCAGTCGGGGGCGCTTACGGTCCAGTGGAGCTGTGCCTCCACTAGTGCGGGATGAGCGTGGCCGCTTCAAGCGGGTAGACACGCCGCTTCCCACGGACCAGGATTGCAGATCCCTCCCTCATAGCGGGAGCGACGAGCCAGCGTCTGGTGGGTCGAGAAAGTCAGACGTTTCTAGAAGTCGCGGAAGACCCCCAACCACCGGGGAGTACGTCGGCCTTGCGAAGGCAAAACGGGAGCTTCTCGACCTGGAGCGGCAGGAGATGCAGCTTCAGGCTGAACGAGAACTAGCGGAGGAGGTTCGCAAGATCCACCAGACCCGTCAGGCACAAGGCCTTAACGCCCCAGCGGAGATCGTGCTCGAAGGGGAGCCATCGGCGCCTGTCCTCCTTGACGGGTTGCTGAAAACGGCAGAAATCATCTCGGAGGTGACCCATAAGTCGGCAAATCTCAAGGGCACCACCCGCAAGGTGTTAAACACCGAAGTGCGGGCAATAAAACAAGCGGTCGAGATCCTGCGTCGAAGCACAGTCTCCGCGGAAACGACCAAAGTCGCTTCAGAGAACGCGAAACTAAAGACGGAGCTGGCTGAGCTGCGTGGTGAGGTGGCAGAGCTGCGAGCCGACCTGCAGCGTGCCCAGGCACAGGTCAGAGTGCCCCCACCCGCGGAAGGACGCACCGGCCTCGAGGTTGAGGAACTGGCCCGGACTATCATGGATCGGGTCGGTTTTATGATTAATGCTCGTTTTGAGGGCATTAAGGACAGACTGCTGCCTGAAAAACGCGTGCGTCCTCCACTTGCCGCGGATCGGGCCCGCACAGAGCCACCTGAGGGTCCTCGCGAGTCGCCGACATTTGCGGAGGTGGTCTGCGTCTCAGAACAACAGAGCAAGAGACCACACGCCAAGGACATTCCAGAGGGACCTACAGCTGTCCCTCAAAATCCTCCATCAGAAAAGAAGAAGAGTAAGAGTCGGGGCAAGGCTAAGAAGCCACCGCTTCCTCCTCCCAAGAGGGGTAAGCAATTGCCCCAAACCGGATCACAGCCGAGTGCTCCTCCGGTGCCTGCGGTCGATGGGGAAGAGTGGACGGTTGTGAGCCGCCGTCGTCGTAAGAGAGGCCAAGGCGCGAGGCGGGTGGCCTCCGCTGGCCAAGCACAGAAGAAGACGTTGAAACCTCGGGGCTCAGACCGAAAGCCCAATCTCAGCGCGCCGCGATCGACTGCGGTGGTGCTTCGCCTTCAGCCGAATGCCCAAGAGAAGGGCCTTTCGTACGCCGACATCCTGTCGCAGGCTAAGCAGCAGCTAAATCTGCCTGAGCTGGGGATTGACGGCGTGCAATTCAGGGTCGCTGCGTCTGGTGCGCGGGTACTTAAAATACCCGGCACCACAAGTGGAGACAAGGCGGATGCGCTGGCTGAAAAGCTGCGCTCGATCCTTGACCCGGAGAACGTCGCTGTGTCCAGGCCCGTCAAGTCTGCTGGCTTGCGGGTCTCAGAACTGGATGACTCGGTGACGGCGGAGGAGGTTGCTGCGGCGATCGCCCGCATCGGCGAATGCCCGGTCGAGGCGGTTAGAGTCGGCACAATCCGGAGAAATCGATCGGGCATAGGGACAGTGGTTGTCAACTGTCCCGTCACGGCTGCACGAAAAGTCGTGGATGGCGGCCGTTTGCTTGTAGGGTGGGTGTCTGCACACATCCGCCTGCTCGATAAGAAGCCGGTGCGCTGCTTCAGATGCCTGGAGGCCGGGCACGCAAAGGAGCAGTGCACTGTCACTGACGATCGCAGCACCCTGTGCTTCCGGTGCGGAAAGGCTGGCCACAAATCGGCGGAATGCACCGGAGCACCGCATTGTGTGGTGTGTGCCGCCGCTAACAGGCCCGCCGGTCATAAGATCGGTGGATGGGCCTGCAAGGCCCACGGGAGTGGGCGGAAAGGGAAAAGGGCAGCCGGCAACAAAGCTGGGCCCAGGGATCAGGCGGCCAACGCCGCTCCTGTGACCAGAGGGATATCGGAGAGTATGGTCACAGATTAATGGCCCCTCTCCGATTCCTACAGGTAAATTTAAATCACTGCGCCAGGGCTCAGGACCTAATGTTCCAGAGTCTGGCGCAGTGGAGGATTGGCGTAGCCATAGTGGCTGAGCCTTATCGCGTGTCTCCTGGATGGGCAGGAGACAACGAGGGTGTGGCCTGTATAATTTCGAGGCCGGCCGCGGGCTCCCCGCCATTTCACAATGTAGTGAAAGGTTCGGGCTACGTCGCGGCCCAGATGGGGGACATCGTCGTCATCTCAGTGTATTTCTCCCCTAATCGTCCGGCGAGTGACTTCGGCGACTATCTGGCTCGGCTCGCTTGTCTAGTGCGACAGAGCCATCCCCATCCGGTTGTCGTTGCAGGGGATCTCAATGCAAAGTCTGTGGCGTGGGGATCCCCCGCGACAGATCTGCGCGGCTCGATGGTCGAGCGGTGGATGCTGGAGACCGGGCTCGTTGTTTTGAATAGGGGTTCGGTCAACACGTGCGTGCGGATGCAGGGCGGCTCTATCGTGGACGTCTCGTTCGCTAGTCCTGCCCTGGCGCGCCGTGTCCAGGATTGGGGAGTGTTGGAGGTAGAGGAGACGCTTTCAGACCATCGTTACATACGTTTTAGCGTCTCCTCCCTCCCTGCGAACCCGGTTGGTCCCGAACGGACCCTCTCAAATAGCAGCCATAGGTGGCAACTGAAAACCCTCGACCGCGAGGTTCTTCGGGAAGCGGTGATCGTCAGATCGTGGTCACCCGCGCGTCCAGGACCAGTGGACGTTGAGCGTGAGGCAGACTGGTTCCGAGAGACAATGCGGCAGGTGTGCGACGCATCAATGTTCCGGGCTAAAAATCGGCCTCCGAAGCCCCAGGTGTACTGGTGGTCGGCGGATATCGCGCAGTTGCGCAGAGACTGTGTCGTGGCCAGGCGCCAGTACACCAGGTGTAAGCGAAGACGACGCAGGGACCTCGATAGGGAAGTGCTCCTCTATGATTCCTATAGAGAGATTAAAACCGAATTGCAGACGGCCATCGGGAGAGCAATAGAGTCTGCCTGGGGAGAATTCCTGGGTACTCTGGACGCGGATCCGTGGGGGCGACCATACAAGCTAGTGTTGAGCAAGCTCCGCTCCTGGGCCCCCCCCGTAACAGAGACCCTATCGCCCCAGCTGCTTCGCGACGTGGTTGCAGACCTGTTTCCACATCGCGGGGAATTTTCCCCACCAGCTATGTCCCGCGACCATCCAGTGCAGTCGCCGGAATCGTTCGCAGCGCCGTCAGTGTCTGAGGAGGAGCTCAATGCGGCGGTCCGAAAGCTGCGAGCTAAAAACACTGCTCCCGGCCCTGACGGCGTACCGGGACGCGCCCTAGCTCTGGCACTGGAAGATCTGGGGGATCGACTCCGGGCGCTCTTTTCCGCCTGTTTACAGCAAGGAGTCGTCCCCCAGAGATGGAAGGAGGGTAAACTGGTCCTCTTACGTAAGGAGGGCCGGCCGCTTGACTCAGCTTCTGGATACCGTCCCATCGTGCTGCTCGACGATGTGGCTAAGCTCTTCGAGAGAGTGGTGGCCGGGCGCATCGTCGAGCATCTGGAGCAGGTCGGGCCGAACCTGGCGGACTGTCAGTTTGGGTTCAGGAGAGGAAGATCGACGGTGGATGCTGTAGGCAGAGTCCGGACTCTCGCACAGGATGCGGTCTCCCGGGGTGAGGTCGTTTTGGCGGTGTCTCTTGACATCGCCAACGCTTTCAACACACTCCCCTGGGCTTGCATCAGGGAGGCACTCCGGTTCCATGGGGTGCCTTCCAACCTGTGCCGCGTCATAGCTTCGTACCTGTCCGGCAGGAGGGTGATCTTCCCCTGCCAAAATGGGTCGCAAGATGATAGAGAAGTGCTATGCGGTGTTCCACAGGGGTCGGTCCTAGGACCACTCTTGTGGAACATCGGATATGACTGGGTGCTGCGTGGCGCCAATCTCCAGGGTGTTGAGGTGATATGTTACGCCGATGACACCCTGGTAACTGCGCGCAGTAAAACTCACCGTAACGCCGCCATACTCGCCACGGCGGGAGCGGCCCACGTTGTATCCAGGATAAGGCGTCTGGGCCTGGAGGTGGCGCTCAACAAGACGGAGGCGTTATGTTTCCACGGGCCCCGAAACGCGCCGCCTACCAATGCTCACATCGTCGTTGGAGGAGTACGCATAGTCGTAGAGTCCCAGATGAGGTATCTGGGGCTCACTTTGGACAGCAAGTGGGAATTCAGGACCCACTTCGAAAGGTTGGCTCCACGACTGGTTCGAACAGCTGCCGCCCTCGGGCGGTTGCTGCCAAATGTCGGTGGTCCAGGCGCCGCTTGTAGGCGCCTTCATGCTGGAGTTGTGCGGTCCATGGCTCTCTACGGGGCTCCTGTTTGGGCCGATGCCCTGAATCGCCGGAGTGTCGCGCTTTTGCGCAAACCGCAGAGGGCATTGGCGGTCAGGGCCATCCGGGGATACCGCACAATCTCCGACGAAGCGGCCTGTGTTTTGGCGGGTTTCATGCCCTGGGACCTAGAGGCCGGGATCCTTGCCCAGCTTCATGCGTGGCGAAAGGAGGTACGGTCCCAAGGGCACGCACCGGCACCCCAGGAGATCGGGGAAAGAAGAAGACGGCTACAAGAAGCAGCTGAAGAAGTGTGGGAGTCCAGGCTGGAGCACCCTAGCGCCGGCCGACGGACCATCGAGGCCATCCGTCCAGTTCTCCAAAAATGGATAGGCAGACGTCACGGCACGCTTACATACAGGCTGTCGCAGGTCCTCTCGGGGCATGGTTGTTTCGGGAGGTACCTGCACCACATTGCCGGGAGAGAGCCGACCGCCAGGTGCCTCCATTGTGACGGGTGTCCGGAGGAAACGGCCCAACATATGCTGGAAGTGTGCCCCGCCTGGGCGACAGAGCGCACTCAGCTATGCGCTGTAGTCGGCTCCGACCTCTCGTTGCCCGCCGTGGTCAAATCTATGGTGGACAGCGAGGAGTCGTGGAGCGCTACCCTCGCCTTTTGCGAGTCAGTGCTTGCCCGGAAGGAGGCAGACGAGCGGGATCGGGAGGCGACGACCGATCTCGCGATGCGCCGCCGACGACCAGGGCGCCGCCGCCGTCAAAGAGCCGAACTGGGAGTTCACCCTCCCTGATAGAGTCGCTGGGGCAGGCTCGGGGGAGCCTGTTCCCAGCTAAGTCCTTGAAGGGAGAAGGCGCCGTGCTGTAGTGCAGCAGTACGGTGTGGAGGGACGCAGTTGGGCGTCCCCAAAGCTGAGGCCTGATGAGGCCATGTCGCTGCCGAGTTCGCGGAAGAGTGCCGATGGCGTACCCGTGCTCTCGGCTCAGAGCGACGTGAGCAATGCACCATGGTGTTTTTAGCCGGTAGGAGTCCGGCATAACCACACGCTGCCCCCGCGGTGTGTGGTATCCATGAGGATTTTCGCCATGTAAAAAAAAAAAAAAAAAAAAAGGTTAGGTTAGGTTCCCCCCCGAGGCTGCCACCTTGTCGTGGTGGGGGGGCTTGCGTGTCCCAATGATCCCTGAGGCTATACCGCCAGAGTTACTCATACCGGGAGGTTTAGGGTGAGGGGCCAGACTAAGAGCAGCCACTCCAGGCGTAGGTACGTGACGACACCATCGCCCACCGGAAAACCGGTGCAATCAGTCGAAAAGCCGCGAGGCACAAATCATACCGTAACCCGGCCATTGCACTACGGCCGGGACCGGGGGCACATCACACGTGATGTGCTGCGAGGAAGGAAACCTCTATAAAAAATCACCCCGAAACCGTAGTCTAGCGTGCTGCGGCGTAGGGTAAACCGGTAAGCGCTGAGAAGGCGGGGGAGCTCACCCGGAAATGAGCCCAAAACTTATGATGGCGGATTGTAAAAAATTATTACCCCAGGAGGGTACCGGTAAATCCGGAGAATCCCTCCCGGTAGTCTCGCGCACCCCGGCGTTGCGTCAGGCTACCGGCCGCCCCTCGTATTCTGGGGGGGGCAGCATTCGCCTGAGTATTCCTACTCACGACCATGGCAAATCATCACGGACTTCGGATAAGCATAACGATTTGGATTTTGTTAAACCCGGGGGGACTACGGTCCCCAAAGACCATTGCGCGATAAAGGATTCCGATATGCAAATCGATTCGGATGTTGTTGCAGTGTCAGCGGACTCTCGCTCTGCTGACTCTGTAGCTTTAGGTTCTCGGTTGGTGCGGCGAACGCCGCAAGTGGTCCTAAAGGACCTGTTTCGATCGGGTGACTCGAGCAGGGGTCCATCGTCCTCTCGAGACTCACTCATGGATGAAGGAGAGATGCGGAGTTGTGCCTCAGGAGCCTGTAGCCCTGAGTTCCACGATATCCGTGTCTCGGATGACGGCGCTGGCAAGCGGCATTCCAAATTCTGGAGCACGCCTCGCCAAAAACCGGAAAAGCGCCGAGGAGGAAAACGTTCGGGGTCGGATTCGACGTCGAACGAAGAGGGGGAACAGCCAACTCCTCGTAAGTTGTCAACGGGTCGCTGCAGTCGGGGGCGCTTACGGTCAAGTGGTGCTGTGCCTCCACTTGTGCGAGATGAGCGTGGCCGATTCAAACGGGTAGACACGCCACTTCCCACTGACCAGGATTGCAGATCCCTTCCTCATAGCGGGAGCGACGAGCCAGCGTCTGGTGGGTCGAAAAAGTCAGAAGCTTCTAGAGGTCGCGGAAGACCCCCAACCACCGGGGAGTATGTCGGCCTGGCGAAGGCAAAGCGGGAGCTTCTCGACCTGGAGCGGCAGGAGATGCAGCTTCAGGCGGAACGTGAGCTTGCGGAGGAGATCCGCAAGATCCACCAGACCCGTCAGGCACAAGGCCTTAACGCCCCAGCGGAGATCGTGCTCGAAGGGGAGCCATCGGCGCCTGTCCTCCTCGACGGGTTGTTGAAGACGGCGGAAATTATCACGGAGGTGACACATAAGTCCGCAAACCTTAAGGGCACCACCCGCAAGGTGTTAAACACCGAAGTGCGGGCAATCAAACAGGCGGTCGAGGTTCTGCGTCGTAGCACAGTCTCCGCGGAAACGACAAAAGTTGCGTCTGAGAACGCGAGACTCAAGGCGGAGTTGGCCGAGCTGCGCGGAGAGGTCGCAGAGCTGCGAGCCGACCTGCAGCGTGCCCAGGCACAGGTCAGAGTGCCCCCACCGGCGGAAAGACACACCGGCCTCGAGGTGGAGGAACTGGCCCGGTCCATCATGGATCGGGTCGGTTTTATGATAAATGCCCGCTTCGAGGGCATAAAGGACAGGCTGCTGCCCGAAAAACGCGTGCGTCCTTCACTTGCCGCGGATCGGGCGCGCGCAGAGCCACCAGAGGGTCCTCGCGAGTCGCCAACATTTGCGGAGGCGGTCGGCGTCTCCGAACAGCAGAGACAGCCACGACAGGCCAAGGAAACCCCAGAGGGACCAATATCTGTCCCTCCAAATCCGCCAAAAACGAGGAAGAGTAAGAGTCGGGGTAGGGCGAAGAAGGCACCTCCCCCTCCTCCAAAAAGGAGTACGCAAGTGGCCCAAACCGGATCACAGCCGAGTGCTCCTCCGGTGCCTGCAGCCGATGGGGAAGAGTGGACGGTTGTGAGCCGCCGTCGTCGCAAGCGAGGTCAAGGCGCGAAGCGGGTGGCCTCCGCTGGTCAAAAAAGTAAGAAGGCGACGAAGCCTCGGGGCGCAGACCGAAAGCCCAACCTCAGCGCGCCGCGATCGACTGCGGTGGTGCTGCGCCTTCAGCCGAATGCCCAAGAGAAGGGTCT
The DNA here is from genome assembly GCA_959347395.1 of Mechanitis mazaeus. Lineage (NCBI taxonomy): Eukaryota > Metazoa > Arthropoda > Insecta > Lepidoptera > Nymphalidae > Mechanitis > Mechanitis mazaeus. Next base: position 25,187,199 of record OY365744.1, read on the forward strand.
TTCCTACGCAGACATCCTGTCGCAGGCTAAGCAGCAGCTAAATCTGCCTGAGCTGGGGATTGACGGCGTGCAGTTCAGGGTCGCTGCGTCTGGTGCGCGGGTACTTAAAATACCCGGCACCACAAGTGGAGACAAGGCGGATGCGCTGGCTGAAAAGCTGCGCTCGATCCTGGACCCGGAGAACGTCGCTGTGTCCAGGCCCGTCAAGTCTGCTGGCTTGCGGGTCTCAGAGCTGGATGATTCGGTGACGGCGGAGGAGGTTGCTGCGGCGATCGCCCGCATCGGCGACTGCCCGGTCGAGGCGGTTAGAGTCGGCACAATCCGGAGAAATCGATCGGGCATAGGGACAGTGGTTGTCAACTGTCCCGTCACGGCTGCACGAAAAGTCGTGGATGGCGGCCGTTTGCTTGTAGGGTGGGTGTCTGCACACATCCGCCTGCTCGATAAGAAGCCGGTGCGCTGCTTCAGATGCCTGGAGGCCGGGCACGCAAAGGAGCAGTGCACTGTCGCTGACGATCGCAGCACCCTGTGTTTCCGGTGCGGAAAGGCTGGCCACAAATCAGCGGAATGCACCGGAGCACCGCATTGTGTGGTGTGTGCCGCTGCAAACAGGCCCGCCGGTCACAAGATCGGTGGATGGGCCTGCAAGGCCAACAAGAACGGGCGCAAAGGTAAAAGGGTAGCCGGCAACAAAGCTGGACCCAGGGATCAGGCGGCCAAAGCCGCTCCTGTGACCGGAGGGATATCGGAGAGCATGGCTATAGATTAATGGCCCCTCTCCGATTCCTTCAGATAAATTTAAATCACTGCGCCAGGGCTCAGGACCTAATGTTCCAGAGTCTGGCGCAGTGGAGGATTGGCGTAGCCATTGTGGCTGAGCCTTATCGGGTGTCTCCTGGATGGGCAGGAGACAATGACGGTCTGGCGTGCATAATGTCGAGGCCGGCCGCGGGCTCCCCGCCACTTCAAAACATAGTTAAGGGTCCGGGATGCGTCGCAGCACAGGTGGGGGATCTCGTCGTCATCTCAGCGTATTTTTCTCCAAATCGTCCGGCGAGTGAGTTCGGGGATTTCCTGGCTCGGCTCACGGGTCTAGTACGGCAGAGCCATCCTCATCCCGTTGTCGTTGCGGGGGACCTCAACGCGAAGTCTGTGGCGTGGGGATCCCCTGCGACGGATCTGCGAGGCTCCATGGTTGAGCGCTGGATGCTTGAGACCGGACTCGTTGTTCTGAATAGGGGTTCGGTAGACACGTGTGTGCGGATGCAGGGCGGTTCCATAGTCGACGTCACGTTCGCAAGCCCTGCCGTGGCGCGCCGTGTCCAGGATTGGGGAGTGTTGGAGGTAGAGGAGACGCTTTCTGACCATCGTTACATACAATTTAGCGTCTCCTCCCTCCCTGTCAACCCGGGTGGTCCCGAGCGGACCCTATTCAACAACAGCCATAGGTGGCAACTAAAAAGCCTCAATCGTGAGGTTCTACGAGAAGCGGTGATCGTAAGATCGTGGTCACCCGCGCCTCCAGGCCCGGTGGAAGTGGAACATGAAGCTGACTGGTTCCGGGAGACGATGAGGCAAGTGTGCAACGCGTCTATGTTCCGGGCTAGGAATCGGCCTCCGAAGCCCCAGGTGTACTGGTGGTCGGCGGATATCGCGCAGTTGCGCAGAGACTGTGTCGTGGCTAGGCGCCAGTACACCAGGTGCAAGCGAAGACGACGCAGAGACCTCGATAGGGAAGCGCTCCTCTATGACTCCTATAGAGATATAAAAACGGAACTGCAGACGGCAATCGTGAGAGCGATAGAGGCTGCCTGGGGTGAATTCTTGGGTACTCTGGACGCGGATCCATGGGGGCGACCATATAAGTTAGTGTTGAGCAAGCTCCGCTCCTGGGCCCCCCCCGTTACAGAGACCCTATCGCCCCAGCTGCTTCGGGACGTCGTGTCATCCCTGTTCCCACATCGCGGGGATTTCTCCCCACCTGTCATGTCCCGCGACCCTCCTGTGCAGTCGCCGGAATCGTTCGCAGCGCCGTCAGTGTCTGAGGAGGAGCTCAATGCGGCGGTCAAAAAGCTGCGAGCTAAGAACACTGCTCCCGGCCCTGACGGCGTACCGGGACGCGCCCTAGCTCTGGCGCTGGAAGATCTGGGGGATCGACTCCGGGCGCTCTTTTCCGCCTGTTTACAGCAAGGAGTCATCCCCCACCCATGGAAGGAGGGAAAGCTCGTCCTCTTGCGGAAGGAGGGCCGCCCGACTGACTCATCCTCCGGATACCGCCCGATCGTGCTACTCGACGATGTGGCCAAGCTCTTCGAGAGAGTGGTGGCCGGGCGCATCGTCGAGCATCTGGAGCAGGTCGGGCCGAACCTGGCAGATTGTCAGTTTGGGTTCAGGAGAGGAAGATCGACGGTGGATGCTGTAGGCAGAGTCCGGACCCTGGCACAGGATGCGGTCTCCCGGGGTGAGGTCGTTTTGGCGGTGTCTCTTGACATCGCCAACGCTTTCAACACACTCCCCTGGGCTTGCATCAGGGAGGCACTCCGGTTCCATGGGGTGCCTACCTACCTGTGCCGCGTCATAGGGTCGTACCTGTCCGGCAGGAGGGTGGTCTTCCCCTGCCAAAACGGGTCGCAAGATGTTAGAGAAGTGCTGTGCGGTGTTCCACAGGGGTCAGTCTTAGGACCACTCTTGTGGAACATCGGATACGACTGGGTGCTGCGTGGCGCCAATCTCCAGGGTGTTGAGGTGACATGTTACGCCGATGACACCCTGGTAACTGCGCGCAGCAAGACTCTCCGCAACGCCGCCATACTCGCCACGGCGGGAGCGGCCCACGTTGTGTCGAGAATAAGGCGTCTGGGGCTGGAGGTGGCGCTCAATAAGTCGGAGGCGCTATGCTTTCACGGGCCCCGAAACGCGCCGCCTGCCAACCTGCACATCGTGGTTGGAGGAGTACGCATCGTCGTAGAGTCCCAGATGAGGTATCTGGGGCTCACTTTGGACAGCAAGTGGGATTTTAGGGCCCACTTTGAAAGGTTGGCCCCACGGCTCATTCGAACAGCTGCTGCTCTGGGGCGGTTGCTGCCAAATGTCGGTGGCCCAGGCGCCACTTGTAGGCGCCTTCATGCTGGAGTTGTGCGGTCCATGGCTCTCTACGGGGCACCTGTTTGGGCCGATGCCCTGAATCGCCGGAGTGTCGCGCTTTTGCGCAAACCGCAGAGGGCATTGGCGGTCAGGGCCATCCGGGGATACCGCACAATCTCGGAGGAAGCGGCCTGTGTTTTGGCGGGTTTCATGCCCTGGGACCTAGAGGCCGGGATCCTTGCCAAGCTTCATGCGTGGCGCGAGGAGGTACGGTCCCAAGGGCACGCACCACCACCCCAAGAGATCGGGGAAAGAAGAAAGAGGCTGCGAGAAGAAGCTGAAGAAATGTGGGAGTCCAGGCTGGGGCACCCTAGCGCCGGCCGACGGACCATCGAGGCCATCCGTCCAGTTCTTCAAAAATGGATAGGCAGACGTCACGGCACACTAACATACAGGTTGTCGCAGGTCCTCTCGGGGCATGGCTGCTTCGGGAGGTACCTGCACCACATTGCCGGGAGAGAGCCGACCGCCAGGTGCCTTCATTGCGACGGATGTCCCGAGGAAACGGCCCAACATATGCTGGAAGTGTGCCCCGCCTGGGCGACAGAGCGCCTTCAGCTATGCGCTGTAGTCGGCTCCGACCTCTCGTTGCCCGCCGTGGTCAAATCTATGGTGGACAGCGAGGAGTCGTGGAGCGCTACCCTCGCCTATTGCGAATCAGTGCTTGCCCGGAAGGAGGCAGACGAGCGGGATCGGGAGGCGACGACCGATCTCGCGATGCGCCGCCGACGACCAGGGCGCCGCCGCCGAAGAGCCGATCTTGGAGATCATCCTCCCTGATAGAGTCGCTGGGGCAGGCCCGGGGGAGCCTGTTCCCAGCTAAGTCCTTGTAAGGGAGAAGGCGCCGTGCTGTAGTGCAGCAGTGCGGTGCGGAGGGACGCAGATGGGCGTCCCCTAAGCTGAGGCCTGATGAGGCCATGTCGCTGCCGAGTTCGCGGAAGAGTGCCGACGGCGTACCCGTGTTCTCGGCGCAGAGCGACGTGAGCAATGCACCATGGTGTTTTTAGCCGGTAGGAGTCCGGCATAACCACACGCTGCCCCCGCGGGGTGTGGTATCCATGAGGATTTTCGCCATGTAAAAAAAAAAAAAAAAAAAAAAAAAAGGTTAGGTTAGGTTCCCCCCCGAGGCTGCCACCTTGTCGTGGTGGGGGGGCTTGCGTGTCCCTATGATCCCTGAGGCTATACCGGCAGAGTCACTCATACCGGGAGGTTTAGGGTGAGGGGCCAGACTAAGAGCAGCCACTCCAGGCGTAGGTACGTGACGACACCATCGCCCACCGGAAAACCGGTGCAATCAGTCGAAAAGCCGCGAGGCACAAATCATACCGTAACCCGGCCATTGCACTACGGCTGGGACCGGGGGCACATCACACATGATGTGCTGCGAGGAAGGAAACCTCTATAAAAAATCACCCCGAAACCGTAGTCTAGCGTGCTGCGGCGTAGGGTTAACCGGTAAGCGCTGAGAAGGCGGGGGAGCTCACCCGGAAATGAGCCTAAAACTTATGATGGCGGATTGTAAAGAATCATTACCCCAGGAGGGTACCGGTAAATCCGGAGAATCCCTCCCGGTAGTCTCGCGCACCCCGGTGCTGCGTCAGGCTACCGGCCGCCCCTCGTATTCTGGGGGGGGCAGCATTCGCTTGAGTATACCTACTCACGACCATGGCAAATCATCACGGACTTCGGATAAGCTTAACGATTTGGATTTTGTTAAACCCGGGGGGACTACGGTCCCCAAAGACCATTGCGCGAATAAGGACACCGATATGCAGATTGATTCGGATGTTGTTGCAGTGTCGGCGGACTCTCGCTCTGCTGATTCTGTAGTTTTAGGGTCTCGGTTGATGCGGCGAACGCCGCATGTGGTTCTAAAGGACCTGTTTCGGTCGGGTGACTCGAGTAGGGGTCCATCTTCCTCTCGAGACTCACTCATGGATGAAGGAGAGATGCGGAGTTGTGCCTCAGGAGCCTGTAGCCCTGAGTTTCACGATATCCGTGTCTCGGATGACGGCGCTGGCAAGCGGCGTTCCAAATTCTGGAGCACGCCTCGCCAAAAACCAGAAAAGCGCCGAGGAGGAAATCGTTCGGGGTCGGATTCGACGTCGAACGAAGAGGCGGAACAACCTACTCCTCGTAAGTTGTCGACGGGTCGCTGCAGTCGGGGGCGCTTACGGTCGAGTGGTGCTGTGCCTCCACTAGTGCGGGATGAGCGTGGCCGCTTCAAGCGGGTAGACACGCCGCTTCCCACTGACCAGGATTGCAGATCCCTTCCTCATAGTGGGAGCGACGAGCCAGCGTCTGGTGGGTCGAAAAAGTCGGACGCTTCTAGAGGGCGCGGAAGACCCCCAACCACCGGGGAGTACGTCGGCCTGGCGAAGGCAAAGCGGGAGCTTCTCGACCTGGAGCGGCAGGAGATGCAGCTCCAGGCGGAACGTGAGCTTGCGGAGGAGATCCGGAAGATCCACCAGACTCGGCAGGCACATGGCTTGAGTGCCCCAGAGGAGACCGTGCTGGAAGGGGAGCCATCGGCGCCTGTCCTCCTTGACGGGTTGCTGAAAACGGCAGAGATCATCTCGGAGGTGACCCATAAGTCAGCAAATCTGAAGGGCACCACCCGCAAGGTGTTAAACACCGAAGTGCGGACCATAAAACAGGCGGTCGAAATTCTGCGTCGTAGCACAGTCTCCGCGGAATCGACCAAAGTAGCCGCAGAAAACGCAAGGCTCAAGGCGGAGTTGGCCGAGCTGCGCGGAGAGGTCGCAGAGCTGCGAGCCGACCTGCAGCGTGCCCAGGCACAGGTCAGAGTGCCCCCACCCGCGGAAGGACGCACCGGCCTGGAGGTTGAGGAACTGGCCCGGACTATCATGGATCGGGTCGGTTTTATGATTAATGCCCGCTTTGAGGGCATTAAGGACAGGCTGTTGCCCGAAAAACGTGTGCGTCCTCCTCTTGCCGCGGATCGGGCGCGCGCAGAGCCACCTGAGGGTCCTGTCGAGTCGCCAACATTTGCGGAGGTGGTCGGCGTCTCCGAACAGCAGAGACAACCACCACAGGCCAAGGAAATCCCAGAGGGACCAACAGCTGTCCCTCAAAATCCTCCAACAAAGAGGAAGAGTAAGAGCCGGGCTAAGACGAAGAAGCCACCTCCCCCTCCTCCGAAGGCGAGTACGCAATCGCCTCAAATACGATCACAGCCGAGTGCTCCTTCGGTCCCTGCAGCCGATGGGGAGGAGTGGACGGTTGTGAGCCGCCGTCGTCGAAAGAGAGGCCAAGGCACGAGGCGGGTGGCCTCCGCTGGCCAAACACAGAAGAAGACGTCGAAGCCTCGGGGCAAAGACCGAAAGCCCAACCTGAGCGCGCCGCGATCTACTGCGGTGGTGCTGCGCCTCCAGCCGAATGCCCAAGAGAAGGGCCTTTCCTACGCAGATATCCTGTCGCAGGCTAAGCAGCAGCTTAATCTGCCTGAGCTGGGAATCGACGGCGTGCAGTTCAGGGTCGCTGCGTCTGGTGCGCGGGTACTGAAAATACCCGGCACCACAAGTGGAGACAAGGCGGATGCGCTCGCTGAGAAGCTGCGCTCGATTCTCGACCCAGAGAATGTCGCGGTGTCCAGGCCTGTCAAGTCTGCTGGCTTGCGGGTCTCAGAGCTAGATGACTCGGTGACGGCTGAGGAGGTTGCTGCGGCGATCGCCCGCATCGGCGAATGCCCGGTCGAGGCGGTTAGAGTCGGAACAATCCGGAGAAATCGATCGGGCATAGGGACAGTGGTTGTCAACTGTCCCGTCACGGCTGCACGAAAAGTAGTGGATGGCGGCCGTTTACTTGTAGGGTGGGTATCTGCACACATCCGCCTGCTCGATAAGAAGCCGGTGCGCTGCTTCAGATGCCTGGAGGGCGGGCACGCAAAGGAGCAGTGCACTGTCGCTGACGATCGCAGCACCCTGTGTTTCCGGTGCGGAAAGGCTGGCCACAAATCGGCGGAATGCACCGGAGCACCGCATTGTGTGGTGTGTGCCGCCGCTAACAGGCCCGCCGGTCATAAGATCGGTGGATGGGCCTGCAAGGCCCACGGGAGTGGGCGCAAAGGAAAAAGGGCAGCCGGCAACAAAGCTGGGCCCAGGGATCAGGCGGCCAAAGCCGCTCCTGTGACCGGAGGGATATCGGAGAGTATGGTCACAGATTAATGGCCCCTCTCCGATTCCTACAGGTAAATTTAAATCACTGCGCCAGGGCTCAGGACCTAATGTTCCAGAGTCTGGCGCAGTGGAGGATTGGCGTAGCGATAATAGCGGAGCCATATCGCGTGTCTCCTGGTTGTGCAGGAGATAACGATGGGTTGGCCTGTATAGTTTCAAGGCCAGCCGCGGGATCCCCGCCACTTCAAAACATAGTGAAGGGTCCGGGATGCGTCGCAGCACAGGTGGGAGATCTCGTCGTCATCTCAGCGTATTTCTCTCCAAATCGTCCTGCAAGTGAGTTCGGGGATTTCCTGGCTCGGCTCACGGGTCTCGTACGGCAGAGCCATCACCATCCGGTTGTCGTTGCAGGGGACCTCAATGCGAAGTCTGTGGCGTGGGGATCCCCCGCGACAGATCTACGCGGCTCAATGGTTGAGCGGTGGATGCTGGAGACCGGGCTCGTTGTTTTGAATAGGGGTTCGGTCAACACGTGCGTGCGGATGCAGGGCGGTTCCATCGTCGACGTCACGTTCGCAAGCCCTGCCGTGGCGCGCCGTGTCCAGGATTGGGGAGTGTTGGAGGTAGAGGAGACGCTTTCAGACCATCGTTACATACGATTTAGCGTGTCCTCCCTCCCTGTAAACCCGGGTGGTCCCGAGCGGTCCCTATACAACAACAGCCATAGGTGGCAACTCAAAAGCCTCAATCGTGAGGTTCTTCGAGAAGCGGTGATCGTAAGATCTTGGTCACCCGCTCCTCCAGGCCCGGTGGAGGTCGAAAATGAGGCAGACTGGTTCCGGGAGACGATGAGGCAGGTTTGCGACGCGTCAATGTTCCGGGCTAAAAATCGGCCTCCGAAGCCCCAGGTGTACTGGTGGTCGGCGGATATCGCGCAGTTGCGCAGAGACTGTGTCGTAGCCAGGCGCCAGTACACACGGTGCAGGCGAAGAAGGCGAAGGGATCTCAATAGAGAAGCTCTGCTCTATGGCTCATATAGGGACCTAAAGCTGCAACTACAGACAGCCATCGGTAGGGCGATAGAGGCTGCCTGGGGTGAATTCTTGGGTACTCTGGACGCGGATCCATGGGGGCGACCATACAAGTTAGTGTTGAGCAAGCTCCGCTCCTGGGCCCCCCCTGTTACAGAGACCCTATCGCCCCAGCTGCTTCGGGACGTCGTGTCATCCCTGTTCCCACATCGCGGGGATTTCTCCCCACCTGTCATGTCCCGCGACCCTCCTGTGCAGTCGCCGGAATCGTTCGCAGCGCCGTCAGTGTCTGAGGAGGAGCTCAATGCGGCGGTCAAAAAGCTGCGAGCTAAGAACACTGCTCCCGGCCCTGACGGCGTACCGGGACGCGCCCTAGCTCTGGCGCTGGAAGATCTGGGGGATCGACTCCGGGCGCTCTTTTCCGCCTGTTTACAGCAAGGAGTCATCCCCCACCCATGGAAGGAGGGAAAGCTCGTCCTCTTGCGGAAGGAGGGCCGCCCGACTGACTCATCCTCCGGATACCGCCCGATCGTGCTACTCGACGATGTGGCCAAGCTCTTCGAGAGAGTGGTGGCCGGGCGCATCGTCGAGCATCTGGAGCAGGTCGGGCCGAACCTGGCAGATTGTCAGTTTGGGTTCAGGAGAGGAAGATCGACGGTGGATGCTGTAGGCAGAGTCCGGACCCTGGCACAGGATGCGGTCTCCCGGGGTGAGGTCGTTTTGGCGGTGTCTCTTGACATCGCCAACGCTTTCAACACACTCCCCTGGGCTTGCATCAGGGAGGCACTCCGGTTCCATGGGGTGCCTTCCTACCTGTGCCGCGTCATAGGGTCGTATCTGTCCGGCAGGAGGGTGATCTTCCCCTGCCAAAACGGGACGCAAGATGCACGAGAAGTGCTATGCGGTGTTCCACAGGGGTCGGTCCTAGGACCACTCTTGTGGAATATCGGATATGACTGGGTGCTGCGCGGTGCCAATCTCCAGGGTGTTGAGGTGACATGTTACGCCGATGACACCCTGGTAACTGCGCGCAGCAAGACTCTCCGCAACGCCGCCATACTCGCCACGGCGGGAGCGGCCCACGTTGTGTCGAGAATAAGGCGTCTGGGACTGGAGGTGGCGCTTAATAAGTCGGAGGCATTATGCTTTCACGGACCCCGAAACGCGCCGCCTGCCAACCTGCACATCGTGGTTGGAGGAGTACGCATCGTCGTAGAGTCCCAGATGAGGTATCTGGGGCTCACTCTAGACAGCAAGTGGGATTTTAGGGCCCACTTTGAAAGGTTGGCCCCACGGCTCATTCGAACAGCTGCTGCTCTGGGGCGGTTGCTGCCAAATGTCGGTGGCCCAGGCGCCACTTGTAGGCGCCTTCATGCTGGAGTTGTGCGGTCCATGGCTCTCTACGGGGCTCCTGTTTGGGCCGATGCCCTGAATCGCCGGAGTGTCGCGCTTTTGCGCAAACCGCAGAGGGCATTGGCGGTCAGGGCCATCCGGGGATACCGCACAATCTCGGAGGAAGCGGCCTGTGTTTTGGCGGGTTTCATGCCCTGGGACCTAGAGGCCGGGATCCTTGCCCAGCTTCATGCGTGGCGAAAGGAGGTACGGTCCCAAGGGCACGCGCCGGCACCCCAGGAGATCGGGGAAAGAAGAAGACGGCTACAAGAAGCAGCTGAAGAAGTGTGGGAGTCCAGGCTGGGGCATCCTAGCGCCGGCCGACGGACCATCGAGGCCATCCGTCCAGTTCTCCACAAATGGATAGGCAGACGCCACGGCACAATCACTTACAGGTTGTCGCAGGTCCTCTCGGGGCATGGCTGCTTCGGGAGGTACCTGCACCACATAGCCGGGAGAGAACCGACCGCCAGGTGCCTCCATTGCGACGGATGTCCCGAGGAAACGGCCCAACACATGCTGGAAGTGTGTCCCGCCTGGGCGACAGAGCGCCTTCAGCTCTGCGCAGTTGTTGGCTCCGACCTCTCACTGCCTGCCGTGGTCAAATCTATGGTGGACAGTGGGGAGTCGTGGAGCGCCGTCCTCGCATTCTGCGAGACAGTGGTTGCCCGGAAAGAGGCAGACGAGCGGGATCGGGAGGCGACGACCGATCTCGCGATGCGCCGCCGACGACCAGGGCGCCGCCGCCGAAGAGCCGAACTGGGAGTTCACCCTCCCTGATAAAGTCGCTGGGGCAGGCTCGGGGGGAGCCTGTTCCCAGCTAAGTCCTTGATGGGAGAAGGCGCCGTGCTGTAGTGCAGCAGTGCGGTGCGGAGGGATGCAGTTGGCGTCCCCTAAGCTGAGGCCTGATGAGGCCATGTCGCTGCCGAGTTCGCGGAAGAGTGCCGACGGCGTACCCGTGTTCTCGGCGCAGAGCGACGTGAGCAATGCACCATGGTGTTTTTAGCCGGTAGGAGTCCGGCATAACCACACGCTGCCCCCGCGGTGTGTGGTATCCATGAGGATTTTCGCCATGTAAAAAAAAAAAAAAAAAAAAAAAAAGGTTAGGTTAGGTTAGGTTAGGTTGGGGGGCTACGCGTCGGGAACCTCCTCGTGTGCCTGTCCGTTATCGTTGCTGTCAGATACGTCCGGTGGCATCGGAAGCGGTACAGGCCGGTGCTCCCTGGGCAACGGTTAATGAGTTCCTTCGGGTTCGCGTTAGCCGTTGGCTAATGCCCGGCGCTGAGGGGGTCGGTCATGAGGGTTCGTACCTGATTCATGACCGACGGGGGGTGCCGCTATAGGGTCATGCCTGGCGAAACCTTGTTTTCGGTGGTCTCCTTCTGAGACTAGCCGGAGGGTGCTAGCTCTGGGGTCACTCCTGGCAACAGGTTGTGACTTCTTAGCTGGTGGGGGGGCCTGACACCTTTTAGAGGGTTTTTCGTGCCCGGTTTCAGGGGTGTCAGGATGCGAGGTCCCGTTATGCTCCCTGGGGCGGCCTTTTTCGCGGGGCCGTCTTGGACGGAGTCTGACCTTTCGCGACGGTGGGTCCGAACCTTACGGCCGGTCTCTCGGAGGCGGTGCTTGCGTCGCTTTCGAGGGTTGTAGGTTTGGGGCGTAGTTTTGCTGCCCATGCTTCTATACTTGTAGGCCCGGTCGCTTGCAGGCAGCCCTGTTGGTTTTCCAACTTGCTTGTACGCGAGCGACCATAGGTAGTTCTAGTTTGAGGCTTTTGCAGTAGTTCTGGAGCTTAACTAGGGAGTCTGTCCCGGTCCTCCTGCTTTTAGCAGAGTAGACCTTGTGGAAGACTCTTTGGTACCGCTCGACGCAGTAGAGAGTGTTTCTCCCACGCGGTGGTCCGAACCCGATGCCGGTAGCCGGTGAGTTGGGTTCAACTCACACGGTGGCAAATGGTTCTGGATAGCCGTGGCTTGTAGATTGCTTGGTAGATAGTAGTTAGCGGTAGTTAGTGCTTGTCCTTCTTAATGGGGACCCGATGCCGGTAGCTGAACACGGTATTTTTTACTGTGCTCGGTGGCGAACGGTCCCACATCGCTTGCTGTCGTAACCAGTGCTGTCGGGAGTTTATCCCAGACCCGATGCCGATCCTACGTGCGATGGTTATTATCGTACCAGATGGCGAATGGTCTTAAGTGGTGATAGTGATGTTGCTGTAGCATTGCCGGTGGCGGTGATGCTACTGATGATGAGTTTTTACCTCTGTTGGTAAGACTGGAAGAGGAGTTATGTGAGCGACGGGTTCGGTATTGTACGTTATCCGTATTTGCCGGACAGGCTACGGCCACCGTCGGTCAAACCGTAGACGCATTGAGCGAGACGGGGGCACCTCGCACTGAGCGAGGAGCCGCGAGGAAGAAAACCTCTTTAAAAAATTACCCCAATCCTAGTGGTTCGGCGCCCGCCGAGGGGATGTATAGCCGTGGGATACGGTGACTAGGGCGTCACTTGGGGGGGTCTATGGGGTTAAATAAACAAAATGGTAAACAACAGTTACGTAAAAACTACCTTGGAGGGTATCGACCACGCCGTGGAAGAAGAATCCCTTGCTGTTTCGTCGCGTCTGCGGCGGAACAGTCGCCCCATCGTATCAAGGGGGGCACATTTTGTTTCGGGGAGTAAGGAGAAGAGAGTAACGAGTGAAGAAGGTTTAGATCAGGGAGCGTTAGGAGAAGGTGTAAGTGAGGATAAGACTGGTAAGAAGGTAGCGTTGTCGGTGAGAGTAGTAGGAGACGATGATGATTCGACGAAGAGAGCTGCCAGTAAGTATGACAGCATGCAGCTGGATGAGGCGGCAACATCAGATTGTAGTTTAGAGACAGTCAGAACGAGGACAGGGTCAATGTCTTCAGAGGAGGGCGGCCGATTTTGGGCAGGTCGCAAACGACGACGAGTGCCGGAACCTGATTCGGACCCGTCCGATGATGAGAGAGCAACGACAGAGCCGCTGATTGTCAGAGCAAGAGGACGACCACCAACATCTGGTAAGTATGTCGGTTTAGCAAAGGCTCAGGCAGCTTTAAATGCAGCCAAAAAAGAAGAACTTCGGCTGATGGCTGAAGAAGATCTGATGCGGAGTGTGTCACAGAGTAGGGAACGCAGGATGAAAGGGCTATCTGAGTCCTCTTCAGATATGGAGGCAACGGACCCTGCAGAGTCTGTTAACACCGTGGCGAAGATCCAAAAACAAGTGGAAGACGATGTGGCGATCATCACAAAAGTTGCCACAAAGTCAGGTAAGCTAAAAGGAACTTTTGTTCGTGAGTTGAAGGACGCTGCGGCATCCATCAAACGAGCTGTGTCTCTTCTCAGCTCACGAACTATTTCAGACGAGACACGACAGTTGCAGGCGGATAACACCCGCTTGCAGACCGAAATGACCAGTCTCCGCAAGGAGCTGTCATTGCTTAAAGAAGACATGGAGAGGGCGCGGAAGCAAGGTTGTCCAACGTCCTCTCCCTCGAATACGACGAATGCTGCGACCCCGGTATCGCAGCCTTCCCATAATGAGGCAATGGAGGAGCTATGCTCTAAAGTAATGACTCGGGTGGGGGTCATGGTAAATGCTCGCCTTGCCTCTATTGATGACAGGCTTTTACCAGAGAAGCGTCTGCGGCCTCCTTTGGCAGCGGAAAAGAAGAGGGAAGCGGGTTCAGGAGCCACGACAAAGTCTCCGCCTCCGGCGGGTCCTGGAAGCAGCCTCACAGAAGAGATGCTGCTCCCTGGCTCTAAAGAGGTTTCTTCACCCCAAGCTGCTGGAAAGAAGAAAAAGAAGAAGGAACAAAACAAGAAGAAAGGTAAGAGTAAAAAGGAAGGTATTACAGGTGATGTAGCGGTACCACGTCCGCTTCCGCCAGCACCTTCGTCTTTGAATGAAGGCTGGAACGTTGTGGCTCGAAGAGGCTCCAAGAAAAAGACGGTTGATCCTGCAGGAACACCAAAGTCAAAGACGAAGTCCACAACGATCCAGGGTCAGAAGCTCCGCAAACCACGTTCATCTGCAGTGGTTATTACTCTGCAGCCCGGAGCTGAGGAGAGAGGCGTCACTTATGCCAAAGTGATCGCCCAGGCGCAACAGGGGATAGCCCTCACTGACCTAGGCATAACTGGATTGCGGTTCAGGAAGGCAGCTACTGGAGCACGCATTTTTGAGGTGCCGGGTGCCAACAGCGGTGATAAAGCAGACGCTCTTGCCCAGAAGATTAGAACCTTGTTGGGAGACGACGTCGTTTGGGTCTCCAGACCGACGAAATGTGCGGAACTCCGAATCTATGGTCTAGACGACGCCACGACCAGTGCCGATGTAGTTACGGCTGTAGCGGCAGCTGGAGATTGTTCAGCCGACCAAGTGAGGGCCGGCGACATTTCGAGGGGTTCTGACGGACTGGGGTCTATATGGCTGCGATGTCCGGTTGCGGCTGCTAAGAAGCTGGCTGGGAACGGCAAACTTTTGATTGGTTGGGTATCGGCCAATGTCAAACTACTTGACGTCCGGCCCATGCGATGTTTCCGGTGTTGGGAGTTAGGGCACCTACGGGCACAATGCACGGCGGAGGTCGACCGCAGTAACGAATGTTACCGCTGTGGTCAAGTCGGCCACAAAGCTGGTGTTTGTAGTGCAGCACCGCATTGTAACATGTGCGCTATGTCTGACAAACCTGCAAACCACAAATTGGGAGGTAAGGCGTGCCTTTCCCTACGTGGAAAAGGAAAGAAAGGAAGAAGGAAGATAGGCAGCGATGGCCCTCGTGTCCCCTCGCAGTCAGTCACCTCGCCATCAAATTGTCGAGCTGAGGAGGTTCCGATGGCTGTTGAATAGTTATGGCATATAATTACCTTCAGGCGAATATCAACCACTCCTCCAGAGCTCAGGACCTCTTGTGTCAGAGCATGGCGGAGTGGTTGATACACGTTGCGGTTGTCACTGAACCGTATTATATTCCATCGAGGGATAACTGGGTCGGAGACCATAGCGGATTGGTTGCCATTATTACCCAAACTACTGTCGGTTCACCAGCTTTCGGGTCTATTGTTAGGGGACAGGGATTCGTCTCGGCGCTTGTAGGAGATGTGATAGTCATTGGGGTTTACTTTTCGCCGAATAAGACCTTGTCAGAGTTCGAGACGTTTCTTGCTGAGCTCAGTTCTCTCGTCAGCCGAAGCCACCCTGGTCGGATACTTGTAGCCGGTGATCTCAACGCTAAGTCTGTGGCGTGGGGATCGTCGACAACGGATGCACGTGGAGAGCTGCTTGAAGAATGGGCATTAGTTGCCGGTCTCGATGTTCTCAACCGCGGATCGACTCACACATGCGTGCGGCAACGGGGTGGCTCCATTGTGGACGTAACGTTCGCCGATGCTGCCCTGGCGCGCCGTGTCAGTGGCTGGAATGTTATAGAGAATGTCGAGACTTTATCAGACCATCGGTATATTAGGTATGAAATCTCTATGTCCTCTGTCGCACAGTATAGCGTAAATCGATCGTTTCCAGAAGGTGGTCCAAGGTGGTCCTTGAGGCGGATGGAGCAGGATATCCTCGTTGAGGCGGCTATTGTTCAGGCTTGGGTTACAGGAGCTATAATCGACGTAGAAGAGAGTGCTGTCCAGTTGGAAGATGCCATGATGCAAGTCTGCGATGCTGCCATGCCACGAATCCGCACTAACACCTTAAAGCGGTCCATATACTGGTGGTCTGGAGAACTCACGCATTTACGCGAAGCATGTGTTGCCGAGAGACGTCAATACACCAGGAGTAGACGACGGCGACGGCGAAATGAAGATGAAGAGGAGATGCTCTACGCTCGGTATCGGAAAGCTGTAGATCTTTTGCGAATAGCAATTGGCAACGCAAAAGATCGAGCCCAAGAAGAAATGCTGGAGTCTCTAAACAGCGACCCGTGGGGTAGACCTTATAGGTTAGTACGGGGTAAACTGAGAACTCGGGCCCCTCCTTTGACACAAAGCCTGCAGCCTCAGTTATTGGAGCGAGTAGTAGAAACCCTGTTTCCGGAGAGAATAGAGGTAGAATCGCCACGTATGGTGCCATCCAATTGGTCGGAACTCAATGAGGACAATGCAAACGCCCCCGATGTCACAGAGGGAGAATTGGAGGCAGCTGTACTTAGAATGCGGGCTAAAAATACAGCTCCAGGCCTTGACGGCATCCCCGGACGGGCCTGGGTTCTTGCCCTTGGACCTCTTGAAATGAGCGTGAGGACTCTTTTCAGCGCTTGTCTGAATCATGGTCGGTTTCCGCTCATTTGGAAGGAAGGTAAGCTTGTTCTTATCAAGAAGGAGGGACGTCCTGCAGAATCACCATCAGCATACCGACCAATAGTCCTTCTAAGCGAAATAAGCAAGCTTTTTGAGCGAATAATTGCAGCTCGACTTGTTCGCCATTTAGAAGGGACTGGGCCCAACTTGAGCGACATTCAATTTGGTTTCCGTCGGGGCAGGTCCACCATCGATGCGATTTCTCGGGTGAGGGCCCTGACGGAGGACGCCGTTTCCCGAGGCGAGGTGGTCTTAGCGGTGTCATTAGACATCGCTAATGCCTTTAACACTTTGCCTTGGAGTTGTGTCAGGGAAGCACTGCGATTCCACGGGTTTCCTAAATACCTGCGGCGGATAGTCGGTGAATATTTCACCGATAGAAAGATCAGATACCCGGGGTCTCGTGTATGGAAACAGAAAGAGATGTCGTGCGGTGTTCCACAGGGGTCAGTCCTCGGCCCACTCCTGTGGAACATCGGTTACGACTGGGTGTTGCGAGGTGCTAACTTGCGAGGAATCGAAGTGACTTGCTACGCAGACGACACCCTTGTGATGGCTCGGGGAAGAACGTTTAGAGAGGCTCGCATGTTAGCGACCGCCGGTGTAGCGCAAATCGTGGCAAGGATTAGACGTCTAGGACTGGAGGTAGCCCTCAACAAATCCGAGGCGATTTGCTTTCACGGGCCTAGGATGGCACCTCCGGTCGGGTCACATCTAGTTGTAGGAGGAGTTACCATCGGTGTCGAGCGTACGATGAAGTACCTAGGACTCGTCCTCGACAGCCGATGGAAATTCCTAGAACACTTCCGGCGTCTGGCTCCCAGAGTCATTGCGGCTGCTAGAGCGTTAGGCCGACTTCTTCCGAACGTGGGTGGCCCTCATAGTGGTTGCCGACGTCTGTACGTAGGAGTTGTGCGATCGATGGCTTTATATGGAGCTCCTATCTGGGTGAATGCCCTGACATCCTGCAATCAGAGTCTTCTGCGGAGACCGCAAAGACTCATGGCTGCTAGGTTAATCAGAGGCTATCGCACTATATCCAGTGAAACGGCTTGTGTCTTAGCCGGAACTCCACCCTGGGATTTAGAAGCCGCAGTTTTGGCTGAGGTATATTGGAAGCGTGTGGAGGCTCAAGCTCGGGGAGATCGCACTACATCAGTCGAAAATAGAGGATGGAAGCGAGAGGCCAATAGACAACTTCTCAGTCTATGGCAAGATAGGCTTGAGAATCCGAGTGCTGGAAATAGGACAATCTTGGCAATTCGTCCAATATTAGAAAAATGGGTCGAGAGAAAGCATGGCGTGCTCACCTTTCACCTTACACAGATTCTCTCGAACCATGGTTGTTTCGGAAGATATCTGTGTAGGGTGGCTCGCAGGGAACGTAATGAAATGTGTCACGAGTGTGGTTGCATCGAAGATACGGCAAGCCATACCCTTGAGGTATGTCCGCAATGGTCGGAAGAACGAGCATCACTCGTAGCAATAGTGGGTAACGATCTTTCCCTACCATCCCTGATACGTACTATCGTAGCCAGTAAAAGATCGTGGAAAGCACTAACGTCCTTTTGCGAAAACGTAATGGCACAAAAGGAGGCAGCGGAACGGATAAGAGAGAACGAAGCTTCAGATCCGCTCCGCAGAAGGAGAGTTGGGCGCCGAAGACTCGCACAAGATCGCCGTCTGCCTCCGTAATTGAGACCTCCGGGTGATAAACACGGGGTAATTTATCACCTGTAGAGTTTTTCCCTGAGCTGGGTGGTGCACTTCGTGTTCCTGTGCGCCACTCCGAGTAGCTAGCTATGTGTCAGAAGACAATTATAGAGAGAAAGGGCCGCACTTAGCGGCAAACGCTGACAGGGAAGCGGTTGTGTGCGAACAGTGTTCCCGCATCCCCGTCAATCAAGCGCTGAGAAGGAACACCATGGGGTTTAGTCGGTTAAAGGCCGACATAACTCGCTTGCCCGACCCCGAAATGGGCAAAGCAGTATCCGTGTGGATTCCCCATGTAAAAAAAAAAAAAAAAAAAAAGGTTAGGTTAGGTTAGGTTAGGTTAGGTTAGGTTAGGTTAGGTTAGGTTAGGTTAGGTTAGGTTAGGTTAGGTTAGGTTAGGTTAGGTTCCCCCCCGAGGCTGCCACCTTGTCGTGGTGGGGGGGCTTGCGTGTCCCAATGATCCCTGAGGCTATACCGGCAGAGTCACTCATACCGGGAGGTTTAGGGTGAGGGGCCAGACTAAGAGCAGCCACTCCAGGCGTAGGTACGTGACGACACCATCGCCCACTGGAAAACCGGTGCAATCAGTCGAAAAGCCGCGAGGCACAAATCATACCGTAACCCGGCCATTGCACTACGGCCGGGACCGGGGGCACATCACACGTGATGTGCTGCGAGGAAGGAAACCTCTATAAAAAATCACCCCGAAACCGTAGTCTAGCGTGCTGCGGCGTAGGGTTAACCGGTAAGCGCTGAGAAGGCGGGGGAGCTCACCCGGAAATGAGCCCAAAAACTTATGATGGCGGATTGTAAAGAATCATTACCCCAGGAGGGTACCGGTAAATCCGGAGAATCCCTCCCGGTAGTCTCGCGCACCCCGGCGTTGCGTCAGGCTACCGGCCGCCCCTCGTATTCTGGGGGGGGCAGCATTCGCCTGAGTATTCCTACTCACGACCATGGCAAATCATCACGGATTTCTGATAAGCATAACGACTTGGATTTTGTTAAACCCGGGGGGACCACGGTCCCCAAAGACCATTGCGCGATAAAGGACTCCGATATGCACATCGATTCGGATGTTGTTGCAGTGTCAGCGGACTCTCGCTCTGCTGATTCTGTAGCTTTAGGGTCTCGGTTGATGCGGCGAACGCCGCAAGTGGTTCTAAAGGACCTGTTTCGGTCGGGTGACTCGAGTAGGGGTCCATCGTCCTCTCGAGACTCACTCATGGATGAAGGAGAGATGCGGAGTTGTGCCTCAGGAGCCTGTAGCCCTGAGTTCCACGATATCCGTGTCTCGGATGACGGCGCTGGCAAGCGGCGTTCCAAATTCTGGAGCACGCCTCGCCAAAAACCGGAAAAGCGCCGAGGAGGAAAACGTTCGGGGTCGGATTCGACGTCGAACGAAGAGGGAGAACATCCAACTCCTCGTAAGTTGTCGACGGGCCGCTGCAGTCGGGGACGCTTACGGTCCGGTGGTGCTGTACCTCCACTAGTGCGGGATGAGCGTGGCCGCTTCAAGCGGGTAGACACGCCGCTTCCCACTGACCAGGTTTGCAGATCCCTCCCTCATAGCGGAAGTGACGAGCCAGCGTCTGGTGGGTCGAAGAATTCAGACGTTTCTAGAGGTCGCGGAAGACCCCCAACCACCGGGGAGTACGTCGGCCTTGCGAAGGCAAAGCGGGAGCTTCTCGACCTGGAGCGGCAGGAGATGCAGCTTCAGGCTGAGCGAGAGCTAGCGGAGGAGGTTCGCAAGATCCACCTAACTCGTCAGGCACAAGGCTTGAGTGCCCCAGCGGAGACCGTGTTGGAAGGGGAGCCATCGGCGCCTGTCCTTCTTGACGGGTTGCTGAAAACGGCAGAGATCATCTCGGAGGTGACCCATAAGTCAGCAAATCTCAAGGGCACCACCCGCAAGGTGTTAAACACCGAAGTGCGGGCAATCAAACAGGCGGTCGAGGTTCTGCGTCGTAGCACAGTCTCCGCGGAAACGACAAAAGTTGCGTCTGAGAACGCCCGACTCAAGGCGGAGTTGGCCGAGCTGCGCGGAGAGGTCGCAGAGCTGCGAGCCGACCTGCAGCGTGCCCAGGCACAGGTCAGAGTGCCCCCACCGGCGGAAAGACACACCGGCCTCGAGGTGGAGGAACTGGCCCGGTCCATCATGGATCGGGTCGGTTTTATGATAAATGCCCGCTTCGAGGGCATAAAGGACAGGCTGCTGCCCGAAAAACGCGTGCGTCCTCCACTTGCCGCGGATCGGGCCCGCACAGAGCTACCCGAGGGACCTCTCGAGTCGCCGACATTTGCGGAGGTGGTCTGCGTCTCAGAACAACAGAGCAAGAGACCACACGCCAAGGACATTCCAGAGGGACCTACAGATGTCCCTCCAAAGCCTCCAACAAAGAGGAAGAGCAAAAGCCGGGCTAAGACGAAGAAGCCACCTCCCCCTCCTCCGAAGACGAGTAAGCAATCACCCCAAACAGGATCGCAGCCAAGTGCCCCTCCAGTCCCTGCAGTCGATGTGGAAGAGTGGACGGTTGTGAGCCGCCGTCGTCGTAAGAGAGGCCAAGGCGCGAGGCGGGTGGCCTCCGCTGGCCAAGCACAGAAGAAGACGTTGAAACCTCGGGGCTCAGACCGAAAGCCCAATCTCAGCGCGCCGCGATCGACTGCGGTGGTGCTGCGCCTCCAGCCAAATGCCCAGGAGAAAGGCCTCTCGTACGCCGACATCCTCTCGCAGGCTAAGGAGAAGTTAAATTTGCCTGAGCTGGGGATTGACGGCGTTCAATTCAGGGTCGCCGCGTCTGGTGCGCGGGTACTAAAAATACCCGGCGCCGCAAGTGGCAATAAGGCGGATGCGCTTGCCGAAAAGTTGCGCTCCATTCTCGACCCTGAGAACGTCGCAGTGTCCAGGCCCGTCAAGTCTGCTGGCTTGCGGGTCTCAGAGCTGGATGACTCGGTGACGGCGGAGGAGGTTGCTGCAGCGATCTCCCGCATCGGCGAATGCCCGGTCGAGGCGGTTAGAATCGGGACAATCCGGAGGAATCGATCGGGCATAGGGACAGTGGTGGCCAACTGCCCCGTCACGGCAGCGCGTAAAGTCGTGGATGGCGGCCGCTTGCTAGTAGGGTGGGTGTCGGCACACATCCGCCTGCTCGATAGGAAGCCAGTACGCTGCTTCAGATGTCTGGAGGCGGGGCACGCAAAGGAGCAGTGCACTGTCGCTGACGATCGCAGCACCCTGTGTTTCCGGTGCGGAAAGGCTGGCCACAAATCGGCGGAATGCACCGGAGCACCGCACTGTGTGGTGTGTGCCGCTGCTAACAGGCCCGCCGGTCACAAGATCGGTGGATGGGCCTGCAAAGCCAACGGGAGTGGGCGCAAAGGGAAAAGGGCAGCGGGCAACAAAGCTGGGCCCAGAGATCAGGCGGCCAAAGCCGCTCCTGTGACCGGAGGGATATCGGAGAGCATGGCTATAGATTAATGGCCCCTCTCCGATTCCTTCAGATAAATTTAAATCACTGCGCCAGGGCTCAGGACCTAATGTTCCAGAGTCTGGCGCAGTGGAGGATTGGCGTAGCCATTGTGGCTGAGCCTTATCGGGTGTCTCCTGGATGGGCAGGAGATAATGATGGTGTGGCAAGTATAATTGCTAGGCCGGCCGCGGGTTCCCCGCCACTTCACAATATAATGAAGGGTCCAGGATACGTTGCGGCCCAGGTTGGGGACATGGTCATCGTTTCGGCGTATTTCTCCCCTAATCGTCCGGCAAGTGAGTTCGGGGACTTCTTGGCTCGGCTCACGGGTCTCGTGCGGCAGAGCCATCCTCATCCCGTTGTCGTTGCAGGGGACCTCAACGCGAAGTCTGTGGCGTGGGGATCCCCTGCGACGGATCTTCGCGGCTCCATGGTTGAGCGCTGGATGCTTGAGACCGGGCTCGTTGTTTTGAATAGGGGTTCGGTCAACACGTGCGTGCGGATGCAGGGCGGCTCCATCGTGGACGTCTCGTTTGCAAGCCCTGCCGTGGCACGCCGTGTCCAGGATTGGGGAGTGTTGGAGGTAGAGGAGACGCTTTCAGACCACCGTTACATACGATTTAGCGTCTCCTCCCTCCCTGTGAACCCGGGTGGTCCCGAGTGGACCCTATCCAACAACAGCCATAGGTGGCAACTCAAAAGCCTCAATCGTGAGGATCTTCGTGAAGCGGTGATCATAAGATCTTGGTCACCCGCGCCGCCAGGTCCAGTTGAAGTGGAAAGTGAAGCAGACTGGTTCCGGGAGACAATGAAGCAGATTTGCGATGCTTCAATGTCCCGGGCTAGATCTCGGCCTCCGAAGCCCCAGGTGTACTGGTGGTCGGCGGATATCGCGCAGTTGCGCAGAGACTGTGTCGTAGCCAGGCGCCAGTACACACGGTGCAGGCGAAGAAGGCGAAGGGATCTCAATAGAGAAGCTCTGCTCTATGGCTCATATAGGGACCTAAAGCTGCTACTACAGACAGCCATCGGTAGGGCGATAGAGGCTGCCTGGGGAGAATTCCTGGGTACTCTGGACGCGGATCCGTGGGGGCGACCATACAAGCTAGTGTTGAGCAAGCTCCGCTCCTGGGCCCCCCCCGTAACAGAGACCCTATCGCCCCAGCTGCTTCGCGACGTGGTTGCAGACCTGTTTCCACATCGCGGGGAATTTTCCCCACCAGCTATGTCCCGCGACCATCCAGTGCAGTCGCCGGAATCGTTCGCAGCGCCGTCAGTGTCTGAGGAGGAGCTCAATGCGGCGGTCCGAAAGCTGCGAGCTAAAAACACTGCTCCCGGCCCTGACGGCGTACCGGGACGCGCCCTAGCTCTGGCGCTGGAAGATCTGGGGGATCGACTCCGGGCGCTCTTTTCAGCCTGTTTACAGCAAGGAGTCGTCCCCCACAGATGGAAGGAGGGTAAACTGGTCCTCTTACGTAAGGAGGGCCGGCCGCTTGACTCAGCCTCCGGATACCGCCCGATCGTACTACTCGACGATGTGGCCAAGCTCTTCGAGAGAGTGGTGGCCGGGCGCATCGTCGAGCATCTGGAGCAGGTCGGGCCGAACCTGGCGGATTGTCAGTTTGGGTTCAGGAGAGGAAGATCGACGGTGGATGCTGTAGGCAGAGTCCGGACCCTGGCACAGGATGCGGTTTCCCGGGGTGAGGTCGTTCTGGCGGTGTCTCTTGACATCGCCAACGCTTTCAACACACTCCCCTGGGCTTGCATCAGGGAGGCACTTCGGTTTCATGGGGTGCCTTCCTACCTGTGCCGCGTCATAGGGTCGTACCTGTCCGGCAGGAGGGTGATCTTCCCCTGCCAAAACGGGTCGCAAGATGCTAGAGAAGTGCTGTGCGGTGTTCCACAGGGGTCGGTCCTAGGACCACTCTTGTGGAATATCGGATATGACTGGGTGCTGCGCGGCGCCAATCTCCAGGGTGTTGAGGTGACATGTTACGCCGATGACACCCTGGTAACTGCGCGCAGCAAGACTCTCCGCAACGCCGCCATACTCGCCACGGCGGGAGCGGCCCACGTTGTGTCGAGAATAAGGCGTCTGGGGCTGGAGGTGGCGCTCAATAAGTCGGAGGCGATATGCTTTCACGGGCCCCGAAACGCGCCGCCTGCCAACTTGCACATAGTCGTTGGAGGAGTCCAAATCGTCGTAGAGTCCCAGATGAGATATCTGGGGCTCACTCTGGATAGCAAGTGGGAGTTCAGGGCCCACTTCGAAAGATTGGCCCCACGGCTTATAAGAACAGCTGCCGCCCTCGGGCGGTTGCTGCCAAATGTCGGTGGACCAGGCGCCACTTGTAGGCGCCTACACGCAGGAGTAGTGCGGTCCATGGCTCTCTACGGGGCTCCTGTTTGGGCCGATGCCCTGAATCGCCGGAGTGTCGCGCTTTTGCGCAAACCGCAGAGGGCATTGGCGGTCAGGGCCATCCGGGGATACCGCACAATCTCGGAGGAAGCGGCCAGTGTTTTGGCGGGTTTCATGCCCTGGGACCTAGAGGCCGGGATCCTTGCCCAGCTTCACGCGTGGCGCAAGGAGGCACGGTCCCAAGGGCACGCACCACCACCCCAGGAAATCGGGGAAAGAAGAAAGAGGCTGCGAGAAGAAGCTGAAGAAATGTGGGAGTCCAGGCTGGGGCATCCTAGCGCCGGCCGACGGACCATCGAGGCCATCCGTCCAGTTCTTCACAAATGGATAGGCAGACGCCACGGCACACTCACTTACAGGTTGTCGCAGGTCCTCTCGGGGCATGGCTGCTTCGGGAGGTACCTGCACCACATAGCCGGAAGAGAGCCGACCGCCAGGTGCCTCCATTGCGACGGATGTCCCGAGGAAACGGCCCAACATATGCTGGAAGTGTGTCTCGCCTGGGCGACAGAGCGCCTTCAGCTCTGCGCAGTCGTTGGCTCCGACCTCTCACTGCCTGCCGTGGTCAAATCTATGGTGGACAGCGAGGAGTCGTGGAGCGCTACCCTCGCCTTTTGTGAGTCAGTGCTTGCTCGGAAGGAGGCAGACGAGCGGGATCGGGAGGCGACGACCGATCTCGCGATGCGCCGCCGACGACTAGGGCGCCGCCGCCGAAGAGCAGGTCTGGGAGACCACCCTCCCTGATAGAGTCGCTGGGGCAGGCTCGGGGGAGCCTGTTCCCAGCTAAGTCCTTGAAGGGAGAAGGCGCCGTGCTGTAGTGCAGCAGTGCGGTGCGGAGGGACGCAGTTGGACGTCCCCAAAGCTGAGGCCTCATGAGGCCATGTCGCTGCCGAGTTCGCGGAAGAGTGCCGATGGCGTACCCGTGTTCTCGGCGCAGAGCGACGTGAGCAATGCACCATGGTGTTTTTAGCCGGTAGGAGTCCGGCATAACCACACGCTGCCCCCGTGGTGTGTGGTATCCATGAGGATTTTCGCCATGTAAAAAAAAAAAAAAAAAAAAAAAAAAAAAAAAAAAAAAAAAAAAAGGTTAGGTTAGGTTAGGTTAGGTTCCATCGGGTATCTCATCGTCGGTCCAATTGAGATACGAATGCCACACACACTGATAGAGGAATCTGGAGGTGGAGCATTTCGAGGTCCATGGAAACATAGCGCCTCAGATTTGCTGAGAGCTACCTCGAGGCCAAGACAACGTATTCGTTCCACAATATGCGCCACTCCAGCCTCAGCAAGTATTATTGCCTGCCTAGGGGTTGAACTGCGAACTGTTACTAGAGTGTCGTCAGCATAGCATGTGACTTCAATACCCCTGATGTTGCCACCACGTAATACCCAGTCGTAACCTAGGTTCCACAGGAGCGGTCCAAGAACGGAGCCCTGTGGAACCCCGCAAGTCATCCTTCGGATCTGGTATCCCTCTCTTGTTGGGTAGGTGACGGAGCGATCAGAGAGGTAGGCGCCGATTATGCGAATCAAATAAGATGGTAGTCTGTGGAATGTCAGTGCAGTATTTATGCAACTCCACGGCATTGTGTTAAATGCATTGGCGATGTCTAGTGACACCGCCAGTACTACCTGTCCTCTTCCCACTGCTTCTTGCGCTAAGGTCTTAACTCGCAATAGGGCGTCAACGGTCGATCGCCCACTACGGAATCCGAACTGGTTTTCTGAGATATTAGGACCAGTACCTTCGAGATGGCTAACTATACGAGTAGCAATTATGCGCTCGAAAAGCTTACCCATCTCGTCCAGCAGTACAATAGGGCGATAGGCTGAGGGGGATTCCGGTGGGCGTCCGTCCTTGTGAAGCAGCACCAAGCGGCCTGTTTTCCATTGCCGTGGAAATTGCGACTGAGATAGGCACGCATCTAGTAACCTCTTGAATCTGGATTTCATCTCGTTCAACGCTAAACTCAGCACTCGACCGGGTATTCCGTCGGGACCGGGAGCAGTATTATTAGCCCTAAGCTTCAAAACCGCTGCCTTGAATTCCGTTTCAGTTATTCCAGGTGTTTCGGAAAACTCGACATCGTTCGCAGAATGAGCCATATAAGGTGGTGGAAACGATGATGAACACGGAAAGAGCTTTAAAACTATTCGATTTGATAGCTCTGGTTGAAGAACCCGAGTCAGTGGAGGAGCGCTGGGTCGAAGTTTCCCTCTCACCATTTGATATGGCCTGCCCCATGGGTCTTTATCTACCGACTCTATGAGTTTCGCTCTGGCAGCATCCTTTGAGAGCGTTATGCAATCCTTTAGTTTCTTTTTCTCGGTGAGATACCAGGAGTAAAGTGCTGACTCTATATCTGGGTTCCTGCGCTTTTTCCGGCGGCTGCGCGTATACTGGCGTCTCGCTGACACACAGGCCACACGGAGCCTGGCGATTTCCACGGACCACCAGTATACCTTTTGATGGGCAGAGATGAATGTAGCCCGAGGCATAGAGGCATCACAGATCTGCGTCATCGAAGCACGAAACCGGTTCGCTTCGTCCTCAATTACAAACGCTCCATCGTCAATCGGCAACCAGGTCTGCACAATCGCCGCTTCCTTGACCATATTCTCATCGAGACGTTTCAGCTGCCATTTTGGAGCCTCGTCTTTGCCAACCCGCGGTAAGCTGCGCTGAGGTACAGCGTTAGAGAGTACCTCGAACCGGATGTACCGGTGATCTGATAGGGTTTCGACATCCTCGAGGACTCTCCAACTATGTATACGGCTCGCCAACGCTGAACTTGCTAGCGAAATGTCAACGATGGATCCACCCTGCCGTCGTATGCACGTATGTACGGAGCCCTTGTTAAGAATGACCAGACCAGCAGATGGAATCCATTCCTCTAGCAGCTCACCTCTAGAATCTGTAGCGGGAGAGCCCCATGCTTGCGACTTAGCATTAAAATCTCCCAAGACAATAACAGGTTTGGGAATAAATTGCCCTATGGTAGCTCCGAGTTCCGAAACGAAAGTTTCAAACTCTACCAGAGTTCTGTTAGGGGAGAAATACGCTCCAACGATGATGACATCATCTATAAGTGCAGCAACATGACCATGGCTCTTGACAACCTTCCCAAAAGTGTGCTGAGATGATCTACTAGGTATGACAAGTGCAACTAGCTCATCCTGATCGCTGATCCAATTCGATGAAGAAGGAATATAATACGGCTCAGCTACCATAGCTATCTGTATCGACCACTCTGCCAAACTTTGCAAGAGTAGGTCTTGAGCTCTTGCACAATGGTTAATGTTGGATTGTAATATTGACCACGGAGCCATTATGGATGTTTCCCTCGCATTTCTTCCCCTGACCTAACGATAGGCACTGGGGTGGAAATCTGACACTGCAGCGACGGTTCAGCAGTTACGTTCTGACTTCTATGTGAGTTCCTTGTTACGTAAGCCGTACAGAGCTTACTGCCCAATATGTGCGCTGCTGGGGTTTCCCTATCAGCGCACAGAGCGCAATGTGGTGTTGCGGAACACACATTTGCTTTGTGACCTGGTCTGCCACAACGAAAGCAGAGATTACTGCGATCGTTGTTGGACTTGCATACTCCCCTAACATGACCCGCTTCAAGACACCGCCAGCAATATCTCACCTTCGGTTCCAACAATCTTACTTTGGCAGAGACCCACCCTACTAGAATTCGGCCGCTTTTTGATATTCTCTTCGCTGCTAGAACTGGGCAACGAACCCGAATAGTGAATATCCCTCTTTTGTCTTCCCGTAGGTCCCCGATTGTGACTTGACTTTCAGAACACCCTCCTATCCGGGAAATAGAGGACGCCACTTCTTCCTTTGTGACAGAGTCGTCTAGTTCAGAAATGAGCATTTCAGCGCACTTCGTCACCCTAGACACTTTAACGTCACCATTGTTAAGAGTGGTCTCTAATCGTTTCGCAATTTCATCTGCTTTCTCACCACTGGCTGCACCTGGTATTTCAAGAATCCTAGCTCCTGTAGCGGTTTTCCTCACTCGCATAGAGATAAGCCCAATTCCAGACAAATCTGTTGTTTTAGCCTCTCGAAGTACACTAGCGTAGGAAACTCCTCTTTCTACGGCTCCAGGTTTTAAAGTCAGCACTATTGCTGACGAGCTAGGAGGTCGTAGAATGGGTGATTTCGTAGAGTTTGTCTTTCCCTTTGTTCCTTTGTCTTTTATGACTCTAGCCCTGTTACGGCCGTTGGAATGCCGTTTTGCTACCCTCACCCATCCGTCCTCCTCAGCGACGGTAGAGGCGGGAAAAGGGGGAGGCTTTGATAACTCATGTGTAGGCCCATCTTGTGCAAAGTGAGTTTTCTTTTTCCTTCTATTTTTAGACTTCCCTTTTGCATGGCCTGGATCAGGTAATAAACTTTCAGGCATCACAGTCTCCTGAACGGGCTCGAGCGCTAGAGTGGTCTCACCCGGGAGACTACCCTCTCTGTTTACGGCACTAGGTGAAGGTGCACAAATAATTTTTTCGGGTGCCAGCTTTTCTTCGAGAGCTCTAAGTCTTGCATTCAACATGGTCCCCACCTCAGCCATAATCAATTTGGACAGATGTTGTACATCGATGTCTTGATTTTTGGTTGATGAACTGCTATTTTCTGCATGACTCCTGATTGCTTGTTCACTGTAGACACGAAGTTCTGCCACCTCTTTTCTTAGTACAGCTAGCTCAGAGCGCAATCGGGCATTGTCATCTTGCAATTGCCGCGTCTCTTCTGTCAAGGTTCTCTCTGATATGCTCTCTACACAAGATCTTATGCAAGAAGCTGCGTCTTTAAGGGCTCGTTGGAAGGTACCTTTCAGATTTTTCGATTTCGTTGCAACCTTAGTAACGATATCTAAATTCTCCTCCACCTTTTTTTGGAGTTCCATGATAGACTGATTGTCTTGCGATACTGGTAATTCTCGTACGCTCCTGTACTGTTGGCGCACTCGTATTTGTTCCTGCAGTTCTCTTTCAGCCTCGAACTCCATCTCCTCTCTTTGGAGTCTGAGGTAGTCCTCCTTGGCCTTCTTTAGGCCAACATATTGGCCTGTAGTAGGAGGACGGCCTCTCCCTCTCTTTGGTGTCACTCTCTTCTTTACAGTGGACACTATTTCTCCACTAGAACTTTTGCTCGAACTCGAAAAGCTCCTCTCTTTAGAGCTGGGCCGTTTCTTACTGCATGGCAACGGCGGCGGGGACTCCCTTGATTCGCCCGTTGTCAAGCTGGAGATTGATTCTTCAGAATCATTTGAATGGCGGTCTTTTCCCCCCCCAGAATACGAGGGGAAGACGGAGGCTGTGGCGTCCGTGAGGGATTTCCCAGCCGCTGAGCAGCTGGTACCCTCCTGGGGTAATTTATTTTTAAGATTCGCCTTCATTATTTTCCTTTGAGGGGTGAGGTCCCCGGAGACGCCCTCGCCATTACACAACCCCTTGGCAGACGTCAAACCTCAGGGTTGACATAAAACACAAAACTCCCACAACTCTCAAAAAACAACGACAAGACACTCTCGACACAAACGTAATTACAGAAGACTAACGAAACGAAGACGAACACAACATTTCCCACCCTAATGTCAACCATGGTCCGGGCAAAAAACCCTCATGGCCGACCCCCATCGCGCCAGGCATTAGTCAACGGCTAACAAGAACCCGCAGGAACTTATTAGCCGTTGCCCAGGGAGCACCGGCCTGTACCGCTTCCGATGCCACCGGACGTATCCGACAGCAACGATAACGGACAGGCACACGAGGAGGTTCCCGGCGATGGCCCCCCAACCTAACCTAACCTAACCTAACCTAACCTAACCTTTTTTTTTTTTTTTTTTTTTTTTTTTTTTTTTTTTTTTTTTTTTTTTTTTTTTTTCCGTGGGGAAATCCTCATGGATACCCGCTGCCTTAGCGGCGGCAGACGGGTTATGTCGGACTCTTACCGACTAAAACCCCACGGTGCCCTTCTCGTCGCCATGTGCCGGGGACACGGGAACATCCGTCAGGCAATCTTCCGCGACCCGGCGGCGATGCGGTCTCAGCAGACCCCTTCTCAATTACAGTGGAGGATAGGTGGTCGTCCTCTCACTGCGCAGCATCGGTCAGAGTGGCGTGCAAGATCACGCCCATGCCTGCTCGGGCTAGTTTGAGCTGGGAGGTGGTCTCCCCCGAGTCCACCACCCACAAGTTGATGTTAGGGTGGAAGGTGGCGAAT